>OW026358.1:68375727-68975727 GCA_932273835.1 Sarcophaga variegata
AAAAATAATAAGAAAATCACTGTAACATTTATAGATTTAATGAAAAAGTAAGTAAAATGAGATAATTGCTGATAAGTAACTGCACTTACTCGCAAGTATTTCTTGGAGTTGACGTACTTGATGCTCTGAGAACAAAGTTCGCTGTTACGAGATCGTGAGCTTATTTACGATACAAACAAAGGACGTAAGAGAAAACAGAAAACGTTTGGCGATGATATCTTTCGCATTTGAATGCCAGACGGTACACATCTTGTTGGATATGCCGATGACGTTGCGGCCATAATTGTGGCTCGAAATGTCGAGGAGGCTAGAAGAAAGGCCAACCAGGTGATAATAAGAACGAAGTCGTGGGTTGAGGACAGAGTACTCAAACTCGCAACGGAGAAAACTGAGTTGATACTTCTTATTATGAAGCGTATACCGCTGGAAATTGACATTAAGATATGCGACACCACTTTGACGACGAAGAAAGTAGTCAACTATCTTGGGATTCGACTGGACACTAAACTGACGTTCTTGGCTCACATCCAAGATGCTGCAACCACAGCCGCTAAGGTTACCTCCTTATTTAGTAAGCTTATGGCCAATATTGGCGGTCCTATACAAAGCAGACGCAGATTGATGATGGCAACTACGGACTATATTCTGCTTTACGGCATTGAGATCTAGCCAGAAGCATTAAAAGCTGACTGTAGAATGAAAATGTTATCATCGGTACAGCGAACCGCTGCACTTAGGGTGGCATCAGCATATATGTAGACTGTCCAAGTTAGCAGTACTAGAAATCAGTACAGGCAAGCCAGCGGAAGAGGATGTGGGAGACTAAAAACATGCACGGAGAGACAGTAAATGTCGACGATGCCAGAAAACGAATCATACAACACTGGCTGGAGAAATGGAACACTGAAACATGTGGTAGATGGACGGCAAAACTTCTCCCAGATATTACCCGCTGGATTGAGAGTAAATTTGGTGACGTTAATTAATATTTGACACAACTGTTATTCGGACACGGTTAGTGTCCATTGTAACTATGGGGTAACTAACATGGTCAGGTTTAACTTAAATTTTGTTCTGTATATATCCACATCGGACCAGATCTGCCTTATCCCTTTTTTGTGCGAATAAATGAAGATTGACTGATGAAGTCGTCGTAGGTAGTGTGTTGGCCACGTTTCAAACCCCAGGTCAGACATCAAAACGAAAATATGAAAAAAATATTTCTTCTTATGTGTGTATTTAAAGAAAAACAAATTATTTTAATACACATATTGCTATCATAAAGAGGAGGTAGAGTGCTAAGAATGGTCTCAATCTATCAATGTATCTGTAAAATGTCTAACCCAAGCCCAAACCCAGGGCAATGGCAAACTTCAGAATGCTGTGAGTTATCAGTAAAGAGAATTCTTTGCCTAGCAACTGAAATGCGATAAGGTATGTACTTTAATGATGCGCTGTCATTATATCTAAGTCTAGTTTGAGGGATCTACAGTTCCCTATACAAATATTAGTCACTAACCTCAGCAAACATGCCTTTTTAGTTTCATCTGAAACATTTGAACATTGTTAAAGAGAAAAAGAAAGAGATTCAGACGAAAGCTTAAAAAGATCTGAAATAATTATAAGAGGTGCCTTATTAGAAATAGAAAGTGAAACTTAGGACTCGTATGCTGTTTGAATCGATCAGTGTATGAATCCTCGCTACTTTCTAAAAATCTGTTTCCTAACTTCTTCGAATTGCTCATCTATTTCGCTTTAAAAATTCTACCATTGACATAGCATTTCAATTACACATGGACAAAGCATAACATTTAGTTTGTAGTCAATAAACTGCCATGTTCTTCATTATACTTGCTCTGTCATTCATATGTGTTTACTGTAAAGTTTTGCTCAAACAGCTCAATGCATTTATATGTAGGCTTCCTATCCATTTACTCGAACGTAGCCTATTCCGAAATAAGACTTTTGTGCATAGAAATTAATATCGAAGTATTGATCGTAGTAATGTCCATTCACCAAAATATCAGAAATACATTTCTCCCACAAATCTGGCCGTTTCTTTGAGAAATCGTTTAAAAGAAATTGCATCCGCCAACTCGTTATCAGAATATATTTCGAATCATTCAATTTAAATGTTCATTACTGTACGGATAGCTTTTAGAGTTATCATTTTGACTTTTTTATATAAAACAATTAATTTTTCTTTTATCATTTATACAATACAACAAAGTATAACAACTTCTGACAACCTTGAACTCTTTCACAGGATTAAAGAGTGGCATACAGTGATCAACATTTGTCCTGTGTGTCAATTAGTCAAATAAGCAAATATATAGCTGAACAAACAAAAGAGAATTTGTTTAATCCAATTAAACTCCATGGGAAAAAAATTTATTTTTAAACATGTTGTTATTGTACGTGAGAAGAACATTCTAACCAAAATAGAAGATGAATGATTGAGCAGACATTCGAATATTTTGAAGCAATTTTTTAATTCATAATGGAATTTCTGGCGACAATTTTCAAAATGACATCGGAAATTGTCAACGTGGAAACTTTTTCCCTAAAGTTCTGCAATTTAACCGATAGACACAGTATATCGAAACTTCCCAGATCTTATAAGAGTTGCGGGACCTACAGTTTAAATTTGACTTCGACCGGCAGGTTTTGGGAAACTTTTCATGACAATTTTATTCACTTGTAGAGATTTTGCTAAAAATGTGCTGAGAGGAAGTCACCTGAAGGGTTGTAATAACCAATTATATATGCGTATGATATACAGTGGTTCCCGCTTATTTCAATTATTTTAATTTATGGTCATGTTCTAGAAAGTCTTATTAAAGTTTTTTTAATATATTGCTCCTTTCCGAAATTAAATTTAATTTTTAGTTAAAATAAGCTGAGGCTTACTGTTAACATCAATTTGAATGTTTCATATGTATGTCCCATATATTTGGCAACAAAATGTCGACTACTAAATTTACATTTAATTTTCATTTTTATATTTAACTTTTGTTTATAATTTTAATGTTAAACAAGGTAAATGCAAATAAAAAAATATTTTAACGCAAGTTCTTATTGAATTACAATAAACTATTAATTTGTGATCATCAAAAAAAAAACCAATTTGAAATTATAAAAGTAGAATAAACAACTTACTGTCGGTTATTATTAAATTATTAAGCTTAATGGAAAAAAGCCATGAATTGAAAACATTTTTTTTTATTTTTATGGAAATATGACATCAGAAGCTTTGAACGGACGTACATTGTTTTATATTTGTTAACAATTCCAACGTTTTTGCATGTCTTTCTTCTTTGTATTTCCTTTCTTTGTGCAACCGGAAAAAAATATTTATTTTTGGAAACATAACGATTTGTAAAGTTTTTGTAGTTAAAGAGCTTTTTTTCGATTTCCTTATGTTTGTCGCCAAAAACTTGTAGACTAAAAACAAGAATATGTTGGCTGCAGCACATTGTACATTTATTGTGTAGAATTCAAAAGCATCGATTATGATTCTTTAAATAGAGCTTTAGTTTGGGCTGTTTTCCAACTAAATGGTATTTTGTTTCAGAGACGTATTGCATTGATGCATCAAACTTATTAATTCTTTCTCTTCTAGTTGTCATACCAAACCTCTAAGCAGAAACTCTAATCAACACTTTAATCAATAAACTACGGCAATTAGTTATTAATCTCACAATAGTAATTTGCGAGCGTAATTTGATATTTGAGGGAATCTAGAAAGGCCGTACGCATAACTCAGTATGTTGTTAAGTTGTTGTGTGCTAACGGCCTTATAATTTAGCAATTACTTCACACCAATTAAGCATAACTAGGAATGTGTACATAACATAACATAATTGGCCATTACAACCCTTCAGTCAGGATTACGGCGTAGCTTCTCACACCAATCATGTTATGTGTGTTAATTTTATACGTACATTAAAGGCGACACCGAACGGCAGATTTTTAAGAACATCTTCATGGCAATTATATTTACTCTCAGAGTTTTTGCCAGAAATCTGCTGAGAGGAAGCCGCCGTTTTTGATGTCTGAAATGGGGTTTGAACCGTGGCCTTACGTCTAGTAAGCAATCACACTACCTATTAGACTACGACGACTTCAGGAATGTGTAAAGTGATTTGAAAAATAATAAGAAAATCACTGTAACATTTATAGATTTAATGAAAAAGTAAGTAAAATGAGATAATTGCTGATAAGTAACTGCACTTACTCGCAAGTATTTCTTGGAGTTGACGTACTTGATGCTCTGAGAACAAAGTTCGCTGTTACGAGATCGTGAGCTTATTTACGATACAAACAAAGGACGTAAGAGAAAACAGAAAACGTTTGGCGATGATATCTTTCGCATTTGAATGCCAGACGGTACACATCTTGTTGGATATGCCGATGACGTTGCGGCCATAATTGTGGCTCGAAATGTCGAGGAGGCTAGAAGAAAGGCCAACCAGGTGATAATAAGAACGAAGTCGTGGGTTGAGGACAGAGTACTCAAACTCGCAACGGAGAAAACTGAGTTGATACTTCTTATTATGAAGCATATACCGCTGGAAATTTACATTAAGATATGCGACACCACTTTGACGACGAAGAAAGTAGTCAACTATCTTGGGATTCGACTGGACACTAAACTGACGTTCTTGGCTCACATCCAAGATGCTGCAACCACAGCCGCTAAGGTTACCTCCTTATTTAGTAAGCTTATGGCCAATATTGGCGGTCCTATACAAAGCAGACGCAGATTGATGATGGCAACTACGGACTATATTCTGCTTTACGGCATTGAGATCTAGCCAGAAGCATTAAAAGCTGACTGTAGAATGAAAATGTTATCATCGGTACAGCGAACCGCTGCACTTAGGGTGGCATCAGCATATATGTAGACTGTCCAAGTTAGCAGTACTAGAAATCAGTACAGGCAAGCCAGCGGAAGAGGATGTGGGAGACTAAAAACATGCACGGAGAGACAGTAAATGTCGACGATGCCAGAAAACGAATCATACAACACTGGCTGGAGAAATGGAACACTGAAACAAGTGGTAGATGGACGGCAAAACTTCTCCCAGATATTACCCGCTGGATTGAGAGTAAATTTGGTGACGTTAATTAATATTTGACACAACTGTTATTCGGACACGGTTAGTGTCCATTGTAACTATGGGGTAACTAACATGGTCAGGTTTAACTTAAATTTTGTTCTGTATATATCCACATCGGACCAGATCTGCCTTATCCCTTTTTTGTGCGAATAAATGAAGATTGACTGATGAAGTCGTCGTAGGTAGTGTGTTGGCCACGTTTCAAACCCCAGGTCAGACATCAAAACGAAAATATGAAAAAAATATTTCTTCTTATGTGTGTATTTAAAGAAAAACAAATTATTTTAATACACATATTGCTATCATAAAGAGGAGGTAGAGTGCTAAGAATGGTCTCAATCTATCAATGTATCTGTAAAATGTCTAACCCAAGCCCAAACCCAGGGCAATGGCAAACTTCAGAATGCTGTGAGTTATCAGTAAAGAGAATTCTTTGCCTAGCAACTGAAATGCGATAAGGTATGTACTTTAATGATGCGCTGTCATTATATCTAAGTCTAGTTTGAGGGATCTACAGTTCCCTATACAAATATTAGTCACTAACCTCAGCAAACATGCCTTTTTAGTTTCATCTGAAACATTTGAACATTGTTAAAGAGAAAAAGAAAGAGATTCAGACGAAAGCTTAAAAAGATCTGAAATAATTATAAGAGGTGCCTTATTAGAAATAGAAAGTGAAACTTAGGACTCGTATGCTGTTTGAATCGATCAGTGTATGAATCCTCGCTACTTTCTAAAAATCTGTTTCCTAACTTCTTCGAATTGCTCATCTATTTCGCTTTAAAAATTCTACCATTGACATAGCATTTCAATTACACATGGACAAAGCATAACATTTAGTTTGTAGTCAATAAACTGCCATGTTCTTCATTATACTTGCTCTGTCATTCATATGTGTTTACTGTAAAGTTTTGCTCAAACAGCTCAATGCATTTATATGTAGGCTTCCTATCCATTTACTCGAACGTAGCCTATTCCGAAATAAGACTTTTGTGCATAGAAATTAATATTGAAGTATTGATCGTAGTAATGTCCATTCACCAAAATATCAGAAATACATTTCTCCCACAAATCTGGCCGTTTCTTTGAGAAATCGTTTAAAAGAAATTGCATCCGCCAACTCGTTATCAGAATATATTTCGAATCATTCAATTTAAATGTTCATTACTGTACGGATAGCTTTTAGAGTTATCATTTTGACTTTTTTATATAAAACAATTAATTTTTCTTTTATCATTTATACAATACAACAAAGTATAACAACTTCTGACAACCTTGAACTCTTTCACAGGATTAAAGAGTGGCATACAGTGATCAACATTTGTCCTGTGTGTCAATTAGTCAAATAAGCAAATATATAGCTGAACAAACAAAAGAGAATTTGTTTAATCCAATTAAACTCCATGGGAAAAAAATTTATTTTTAAACATGTTGTTATTGTACGTGAGAAGAACATTCTAACCAAAATAGAAGATGAATGATTGAACAGACATTCGAATATTTTAAAGCAATTTTTTAATTCATAATGGAATTTCTGGCGACAATTTTCAAAATGACATCGGAAATTGTCAACGTGGAAACTTTTTCCCTAAAGTTCTGCAATTTAACCGATAGACACAGTATATCGAAACTTCCCAGATCTTATAAGAGTTGCGGGACCTACAGTTTAAATTTGACTTCGACCGGCAGGTTTTGGGAAACTTTTCATGACAATTTTATTCACTTGTAGAGATTTTGCTAAAAATGTGCTGAGAGGAAGTCACCTGAAGGGTTGTAATAATCAATTATATATGCGTATGATATACAGTGGTTCCCGCTTATTTCAATTATTTTAATTTATGGTCATGTTCTAGAAAGTCTTATTAAAGTTTTTTTAATATATTGCTCCTTTCCGAAATTAAATTTAATTTTTGGTTAAAATAAGCTGAGGCTTACTGTTAACATCAATTTGAATGTTTCATATGTATGTCCCATATATTTGGCAACAAAATGTCGACTACTAAATTTACATTTAAGTTTCATTTTTATATTTAACTTTTAACTCATATTAAAAAAAAATTCTTCCAATTTTTAATGACACAATTGATAACAACTCCATTAAAAAACATAAATATGTAACCGGAAATGTTTGCCGAAAATTGGCGCATGGGCGGGCATACTACCGTAACTTTTAAAATCAAAAACAAATTTTAAATTGTCTGCTGTGCAAAGTTCATAAATTATTATGAGCAATTACTTAATTATCATATAAAATACAGAATTTAGTAGGACTTCGAAACAGTCGGAAATATTTAGTGGAATTGTATTGTAGTCTCGTTATATAAAAAAAAAATCTGTAATAAATTTATTTGCACTGTTTTTGAGAAACGAGAACAATGCAAACAAAACATACATAGTTATACTCATACTTGTATATGAGAATTTATTGGCAAAACAAAACGGAAAAATAAATAAATATTTTGCATTTGTTTTAATGTTTCCCATAAACTGCATATGCAAGCATTATCATGTATTCAAAAGTGGATAAAATGGGTAAAGTAAACAATAGTTTAAAATCGAAATTAAAAAGTAGCCTAATGACTAAATCATCAGATATGAAAACTTCTTAAAGTAATTATAGACCGTTCACTTGGAAACTAAAGATATCATCATACTTAATGTTTGTATATGAAATGACATTATCACGATCTTAGCAGAAAAATTAAAATAAATCTAACCGTAGATCGAGCTTTGTATCAAAAATGATACATTTCAATTTTTAGGACTATATAACTTTAATTCAGAAAAAGTAAGATGCCCGATATTTTTTATTGCGTTAGTATTGTCATCGCCATTATTTTTAACCAAAAAAAAAAGTATTTCAAATAGGACTTAAAAAATTCAAAAACTTCATAATTCTGGCGTATGTATCATTTTTGATACATACGACTTTGCTCTGGTGTTGTGTATGTAATTTTTTTAAGTTTTCAAAGATTTTTTGAAATAATACATTATTTATGTTATTTAAGAAGGAATTCATAGTTAAGTGTTGGATGAAAGTGAACAGACTGAATTTCCTGTTCTTGATATATTCTTGAGATTGATTGAAGTAGTCGTAGTCTAGTATGAAGCATGTTAGATTATTAGACGTCAGACCAAGGTGCAAATCTCAGATCAAACATTTCCTATTTACAACGAAGGTCGCCGTAGTCTAGTAGGTAGTGTGTTGGCTTATTAGACTTGAGGCCTCGGTTCAAACCTCAGGTCAGATATTAAAACGAAATATGAAAAAATATTTCTTCGGCGACTTCCTCTCAGCAGATTTCTGGCAAAAACTCTGAGAATGAATAAAATTGCCATCAAAAGTTTCTCAAAAATCTGTTATTCGGAATCGACTTTAAACAGTAGGTCCCGCCACTCATGCATAAAATTAACACACACAGCATCAGTGGTGTGAGAAGCTAGGTCATAATCCCGACTAAAGGGACTAAAGTAATGACCAATTATGTATGTATGTTATGTATGTTGTAATGATCGATTTTGTATGTATGTTTGTCAATTTCCTGCTGCTGAAGACTCTGAAATAGAAGAAAACAGAAGCTCGTCTTATGAACTGATGAAAGTATTGGTAGCAACAAAGATGACAATTGGATGTTTATCGCCAAAGATGGTACTACTTGATACTGAGAACCGTATTCCTTTAGTAGTTTAGGAAGAAAAAATATTATCAACCTACGCGCAGTTTGCCAGCAGCTGTTTCCTGAAACGTTGTAGAGTCTTTCTTACTGCTCTTCTCATGTTTATCTCACGTGACAGACAAACATTAAAAAAGGGTTTCATCTTATGTTTTATTTCATAGAAATAACTATGTAAGTATGATGCAACAGAATCATTCGCTCTGATAATGTGCTACTTGGAAATGATGATAAATTCACACCTAGTACGCCTTTCCGAATAATGAGCTGAAAGTCTTGCAGCCTTTAATAATCATTCTTAAAGCCTTTTTTTGAAATTCGAATGAAAAGGATTTTTTTTTCTAAAAAAAAATATATTTATTTATCTTAATTTTTTGTTAGAAAATTTTAACCATTTTCATAAAACTTTTATCAAACAACTTGTAGTTTTATAATACTGTATAAATAGTTTGGGATGAGCTATCATACATTCAGCGCACCCCATATGTCTTTTTTTAAGATTTTTAAAAATTTAACTTTTTGTTCGCCTAAAAGGTAAGAAAATTAAAGAAAATACATTTAAACAATGAGGCTTATGTTTTTATGTTCCTTTTTGGTATATTTTCATCTCAAATTAAAGTTTTTTAGCAACACAATTAAAAAAATTTTTAGATTTATTGTGGAAAATGAAAATTACCTGCAGGGATTTTAATTGAAATTTTGATACTTAATGATGGAATACTTACAGTGATTCTTAGGGAAATTAATTTAAGGATATTTATATAAATCAAGCTTCATAAAGAGATTTACGGAGTAATAATTGGTATTGATATATGTTTTCTTTCCTTTTGTTTTGTTTTATTACCTTTTCAACTCATATTTAATTTTGTCGGCATAGATTGGTAACTAATTGAATTTTATGGTCGTTATAAATTTCGGGACCCACCGAAGTCGAATTTGCAGTTTTAGACTCAAGTACATGCTACATGAGTCTCAACAAGTTACAGCCGTATTTGGGGAAACCGGGAAGCCAGAGAAGAATAAAAGGGAGAGCATTGTTATTTATATAATCGATGTTCAGTTGCAACGGAAAACTTTTTTACTTCGCATGACGTTGACAACAAATTTTCCTAACGAAATATAACAATGGTTTGTACAATCAGGCTTCAGCCATTACTCAATTGAGAGCGTTTCTGATGCAATAATTGATTTAATGATTTTGTGACAATAAGCTGTCTCATCTAAACAATTGGAAACTTAAAAATCGCTACAAAACAAGGGTTCTAGATATCAAATTCTTACCAGTTAGAAAAAATTAAAAGCTGTCATGAAGTGTTCGATTTTTACGTAAAAAACCAATGCTGCAATAGTACATCATGTCAAAAATTTTGGCGTAAATGTCATAATGGTAATAATAACATAAATATATAATTAAAAAGTAATAATATAAAATAAATAAAAATATTTAAATTTTTCGACAAAATCTATCAATAATTGTGAAAATTCTATGTTACTGCAAATATGTATCAAAAGTGATACATAAGCTAGAATTATGAAGTTTTTTAAGGCTTAATCTATCATTATCATAATTTCCGCCTGTAATAATTGCAATTAAATTCTGGAATGTTAATTTTTATGTACATATGTAACAATAAATATAAATAAAAAATTATTGTTCGTCTCTTTTAGCCTCTGCAGCAATTGCAAATTTGGTTAATTAATAAATAAAAATAGTTCTACAAGAATGTCAAGGAAAAAGCAAGTGCTGTTTCAAACTGTCGCTTATATTAAATAACAATAAACATTAAAAATTATCTTTATATGTAAGTATATATGTCATATACGTATATATTTATATAAAATAAAAAGCAAAAAGAACGGAAAACCCAAATAAACTAATAAAAAATAGCATAAAACCACACAAAAGCAAATAACGAAAAAGAAAAAATAGAAAATATTGTTCAGGATATACCCATCTGTACAGTTGTCTGTCTTCGCTACACATTTTTACCAGTTATGACGTTAATTGAAATTATAATTGATTAATTAAAAATTATAGTAGTGTACGAAATTTATTATGTTATTTTTATTGTAATACAAAAATAAAATATGTGTTTTGATTTTATTTTTAAAATGATATCGTGCAAGCGCAGGCGAAATTATAAAATATCATTTTGAACAAAACCATAAAGCGAATTTCAGTTCATTTGCTTAATAATTAGTTTTGAAGCTTTAATATATATTGTTGTCCAGCGAAGTGATTGAAGACATGAGTAAATGTGTAAGTAATTGGCCATTACAACGCTTCAGTCAGGATTACGGCCTAGTTGTGACCTACAGTTTAAAGTTTAAAGTCGACCCCGAACGACAGATTTTTGAGAAACTATTGATGGCAATTTTATTTACTCTCAGAGTTTTTGCCTGAAATCTGCTGAGAGGAAGTCGCCGAAGAAATATTTTTCATATTTCGTTTTGATGTCTGACCTGGGGTTTGAACCGTGGTCTTGCGTCTAATAAGCTAACACACTACCTACTACACTACGCCGACTCCAATATATGGATGCAAATTTTTTAATTTTAAGTAATAATTTGTAAAAATAGTTAACGATTTTATATTTTTTAATAAATTTATTTCTATTTTATAATAAAACAAAATAATTTTTACTGTTTTTGACAAAACCATAAGAAAATAAAGAAAACTTTCTGGTGACTCCATATTTTGCACCACCAGACGTCAATACACATAATCACACTGCTATTAATCTGAATATGTGATTTGCCTACAAAAAGTTACACAGGCTTGATGCTGTTCCCCAAAGTCCCGATATGATTCCATTCGAAAAATTTTAAATTTAAAAAATTCCACTAGAATTGTTAATTTCAAATTAAGAGTATACTTTATTTTAAATTGAATTTGAAGTATATTACTTATACGCACCATATTACTTCTAGTTCAATAATTACGCTGAAATGTTTGCAATAAAAAAATTTGATTATGTCGTGAATGAAACAAATGGAATTAAATATGACTCATACGTCAACTACTTGTAATTATGAATTTTACATATTAATTATGAGCATAATGTGAGTGAATACTTACCATAATTTTATTAAAAATCGATCAGGTACATTTAGAAATATATGACTTCGTACTTTTCCTTTCTGTTTATGTTACTTATTGAATAGTTTTAATTCATGGAACACATTTAAATTGGGTTATAATGGCTGTCGTTTTTTTTAACCAAAATCTACATAAGTCCCATCAAAGACCTCGGTATAAATCCACTCTAAACTTAGTGAGATATAAGATGTGAGTGGAATAACATATCTTCAGGCTTTTGTTAAATTTTCTAGTTGTCAGAACCCCACAGCATCATTAAAAGCTAAAGACTTATTTTGCAACAGAAAAAAAACTGATATTTTCGATTCGATACTTAACGTACCCGTTTTTTTGCTATTTTAAGAAACGACTTTGAAAACAATTTGTATTGTATTGTTACTTTTTTACCTTTTAGAAACGTTTGAAATATGAGTTCGTAGATTGTAAATAAAAAATAAAAAAAAAATTGTGTTAGTTTTAAATAAATCCTTTATTGTTCGTACAATTCTGTGTGTCACTGTTCACAACTTGATGTAAACAACAACAATTGCTTTATTCGTTATTTTCTTTTCATTCTTTTGCGTAAAAAGTAACAATTGTTCGTTAGATCTTTACAACGGAGATCTTGCAGACACGATTATTCTCTTCACACACAACACGTCTTTACACAAGACTGACTGAATTCTTACTATTCGTTGGCTGCTTTGCCTTTTTATATGCCCACGTAATCAGTCTGATGAAGGTTCTTGAAGTCGAACGTTCGTGGTTTCGCTTGTTGTTGTTTGCGTATTTTGTTCACATTGCTTGTTGTTGCGTTCTAGCTTACTTGTTTATCCCCTTTTCTTTCATGTTGTTGGTTTACTTGTTGTTTGGTTGTATTTGTTAGTGTAGCTTTTGTTAATAATGTTAATGTTAAACGATGTTTCCATTTTCGTAACAATACATATACCATATAATTTTTTTCAAATGAACTTTCACCTTTGATCGGCTACTAGAAGTCGGCTAATATATACGCGAAACGTAATAATAGTTTGTGCAAAAAACGGAAATATTAGCCGACATCTGGTAGTCGCGCAAACATGAAAACGGCATATTTTCCGATAAACAGTATAACAAAGTCTTATTGAGTTCTACTCATCTAAATGTACAATTTAGACTATGTTGTTACTGGGGTGTATTTAATTTTTTTGTTTTTTGTAGCAGAGTGTATTTTATTCAGGATCTGGGTAAATTTAGGTAAATATTTGAGTGAAAGCTGTGGCAATAATATGCGAACAATAAATAATTAATCTAAAGCTAAACACAAATTTATTTTTATTTTGCAATCAACGAACTCATATTTTAAACGTTTTTAAAAAGGTAATAACGTAACAGTATATACATGGAAATATGACTTGACTATTGTACTTTTTTAATAATAACTACAGCAATTTTTGTCCAAACAAAGCAAGTGAAGTGTCAATTATTTCACAAGAGAATGGCTTTATGAATTTTAGCACTTATTTTATAATTAAATTTTGTAATTAAATTTTGCAATCAAGAATACTCAAACTCGAAAAAAAGGTAAAAATCATCATGTGTATTGTTTTAAAGGTTTATCTCTCCCCCTGTCCCCAAAACACATTGATTTTTAAATTCGGTTTTAATTTGAATTATCAATAATTTTGTATAAAAGTTCATAAAAAAAACAAGTTGGAGGGTTCGAGAAATATCGAAAAGTATTTTTGAGATTTACTCAATTATATGTACAACTTAAACTCTATTGTTACTAACATGTATTTTCACTATCCCACCATGTTACAGTTTTTCTTGGTAAACTATAAACTAGATGTGGCTCGGTTACTACCACAAAATTAGGCACCTTTTTCGGATGTCCCGACGATTTAGTTGATAGTGTTCAGAACTTCAACTGCCGATGCTGTGTGTTCGATACCTACCAGAAATTCTGGGTATTTCTGATTGTCTGATTATTTATATGATATTATATGATTAACAACTGCAGTGGAAAAAAGAAAGTGAGAATTATTACAAAGTTATTCTCCATGAAAAGAAATGTGACGAAGGTATATACTACATTGGTCATTACAAAAAGAAAAAAATTATCACACATTAACCCTTTTTCCTTTCTTCAATTACTATCTTTCCCGCATTTCAACACAATGTAAAAATGTAAAGCATGAATAGGACGAGTAAACTCCTGAGTGTAGGCCTCAAAAAAATATAAGGAATAAAGAATAAAAATTACATCCATACGTACATAATTGGCCATTACAAACCTTCAGTCAGGATTACGGCCTAGCTTCTCACACCACTCATGTTGTGTGCGTTAATTTTATACGTGAGTGGCGGGACCTACAGTTTAACGTCGACTCCGAATGACAGATTTTTGAGAAACTTTTTCATGGCAGGTTTATTTACTTTCAGAGTTTTTGCCAGAAATCTGCTGAGAGGAAGTCGCCGAAGAAATTTTTTTTCCGTTTTGATGTCTGACCTGCGATACGAAGCCGGGCTTTACGTCTAATTAGCCAACACACTACCTAATAGACTACGGCGACTATCAAAGAATAAAAATTGGATGTGATAATTATTGCTAAAATAAAGAAATATTGTACATACATACATACATATGTAGTGCAAAACTATCTCAGATAAACGTTATGTAAGATTGTAATGCTTTTGCGATTTTATGGTTTCAAACAATCAATATTAATTCCGCCTAGAGTTGATGATGCTTTACAGCATGCTATAGTTAGGCTATATGGCCAGCAGTAAATTTATTTCTTTATTACATTTTATTTATTGCCAAAATTTTTTTATGATTTATCACTTAATGTAACCAACAGAATATATTTTGTCAATTTCTTTATTTTAGTTTCAGTCAGTTGCCGCCTCAAGAAGTTCCTTGAAGTTCCTCTCATCCTGTTGGAAGCTAAATAATGCTAACTAATGCTTGATAATCTTTGTCGTTTTATCTTTTTATGCTTTGCCAAAACAGTATATTTTTTAGCCATCTTTAACATAAAAAGTATGCCTGTCATCTGTGAGTGAACTTGACCTAGAAAATAATTTTTCTCCACACCATTTCACTTTTTCTTTCTGGTTGCAATAATATTTTCGAAAATGACAGAAAAAACATTGTAAGATTATATGTAAAATTTAGGGGTTAGAAAATTATAACATAATGAACCACTAATAATGCAATAACTCAGTGTGCTAGAGTCTCGCCATGGATTAAAGACAGAAAATTTAATACAAAAATATATATTTTTTAATTTCTAATTTAGAAAGCCCTTGACATGAGCGAGAAAAAAATTATACTATAAAACATACATACATACATACATAATTGGTCATTACAGCCCTTCCGTCAAGGTTCTCACAACACTTACGTTGTGTGAGTTAATTTTATACTTGAGTGGTGTGACCTACAATTTAAAGTCGACTCCGAACGACACCATAAAACACTGATACAATATTATCAATTATATAAATTTATACGATTAAGGGCCATTATTACAACTTGCCGTTAACTAAAGGGAGGATTTTCACGGGCAGATAAATTGTTTTTCTTAATTACGAGTACCCAATAAGATAGAAGTGATCGCTAAGCTAAAGGGCGGATCATCCAGCCTTTAACATTTAAAGGTCACTTTATGTTTGAACTTGCCATATTATATATTATTTTCTTTATGGCAACTTCAAATTTAAACAAAATGAGCATATACAACAAAAACCGAAGCCCGCGGTTGCCACTGCGTTACAAAAAAGCTTGTATAATTGAGCTAAAGGTACCTTTAACTAAACCCAAGTTTAACGGCAAGTTGTAATTATGGCCCTAAGTTCTACAGTGTTTGAAACATATGATAATTAGAAAGTCCAAGTGCAGAGAATGTTGCGGACGAATAAGAACTTCCCACTCATCGTCTCTCAATTACTGCCGATTCTGGTTCCGTTTTTATGCATCCGGGTTCGTTAAATAACATCCACGTTACTTATGTGCCAATCTTTCCCAATATTCTTAATATTTTTTTTTTTATTTTAATAGGATATTTTTGTAATTGCTTGACCAGAGCGAGGACCATCTTTAACATAAAAATTATTAGATCAACAACAAGAAACCCATTTTACAGATGCTGTTCAAGTGACAATTCCTCTTTCAGTAGTCTACAGGCAAGAATACCTAATTTTGCAATAAAAATAAAATATCGATAGTGCAACCAATTTCGACTCATTTTTAAAGGAAGGTAACTATCTTCTAAAAATTAATACCTTAAGTGCCATTATTACAACTTGCCGTTAACTAAAGGTAGGATTTTAACGGACAGATAAATTGTTTTTCGTTATTATGTGTACCCAATAAGATAGAAGTGATCGTTAAGCTAAAGGGAGGATCATCCCACCTAACGAAAAGTTGTAATAATGGCCCTAAATCTTATTCCCTTTAGCAGACTATATGTTGCCTGGTGCAATGATTACATATTAGAGCAGTTTACCAACAATTTGTAACCAAACTTCGAATATAAAAACATGAGAACATTTTTTTTTTGTTTCTCTTTAACACGTGAAAGTGGACCCAATTCGTTATCACTAAAGAAACCTTAAGCTATCAATAATCTAGCTTAAAGTTTCAAATTTTAGACTCTGTATCCTTAACATTACCAATTTATAAAAGTAGGGTTTACACATCCTCTTTATTCGGCCTCGGTAGCACAATATTGTGGGCAAGTGTGTTGGCATCATTTGTAGGCAGTTTGGAATTTATTGAGGAAATAATAAATCAAGGACAGTATTTAAACATTTTAAAGAACAAATTCACCAAAATTTCGAATGGATTAAGAATTCGAATTAGGGATAAAATAAGATTTGCTAGATCACTTAGAAGTAAAAGGATCATACTTTGTATCTGAATGGCATTTTGTTATTCATGCTGCACGGCTTTGGAATTGTCTTCCACATTCTCAGCAACTTAATAGCAACGCAATTAGTTTTAGGAAATTTTTATTTAATTATTTTGCACCGTAGTAGATTACAATTTTTATAATTTATGCATAATTTATTACTATTGTTATTATTATCATTATTATTTTTTCTATTTTACTTTATTCATTAGAAAAGTTTGATCTCCAAATGTTATTTATGAACACTTCTTTCTTGTACTTTAAATATAAGATTAAATCTTGTTGTACAGGAATTGAATAAACAAATAAATAAATAAATAAAATAAATAAATAAATAATACTTCCAACGTCAAGTCAATGAACGTAATCATGCTGCTACTAATATGAAGATGTGATTTGCCTTCCAAAGTCTCTACAAAAGTAATATTCTTGCACAAAGGTCTGATATGACTTCAAGAAAATATTTAGGGGATCATTTGTAAGAATGAGTCGTTGTTAAATCTGAAACAATAAACTGCTGAAAAGCGTTCTCATTAGCACATGGCGGCAAATATTAAAAAAAATATCGGGTATAACATTTCATATAAAGGGCCTTTGAATTTTAAATTTACTTTGAGTTCTTCTTGGGAGTACATACAGTTTTGCGGTGCAAAAAAATATAGAGTCACCATAAAGTTTCACATATTATTCTCTTGCTTTGTGAAAAACATTAACCAATTTTTTGTTTTATAATAAAACAGAAATAAATAAATAAAATAAATATAAAATATTGTTACTAAAATAGAAACATCGTTTAACATCAACATGATTAACAAAAGCTACACTAACAAATGCAACGAACTTGTTACAAGTAAACCAACAACATCAATATGAAGGAAAAGGGGACAGCAAGCGTGAACCCAACAACAAGCAATGTGAATAATCGAACGTCCCCGGCCTCACATTAACCCACCCTCACCCGACCGCGGAGGGCTCGTCCCCATTACGTAGGGACACGTACACACTACAGTCCGGACTATAGCGGGTAAGGGAAAAGTAAAGGCAACGAGAACATAAAACAGCTACAGAAATTAATCACAAGCTGAATAAAGTTACAATAAACATGAACTACGTATAACAAGAACGATAATACATTTCTACACAACAATCCACAAATTCATGTCAGCATATAAGCTACGTTTTATATTACAAACACTACTATTAAAAACAATAAAATCATAATATATGTTAAAATCGTTACATAATCTACGAAAAGGAAAATTACAACCATAGTTCGTTCTATAAAAATCTAAAGAAAGAGGACGATAGTGTCGTGAAAATCTTGCTGGAATACTGAAATTCAGGTTATAAAGCAAAAACTCAGAATCGATATCACCTTTAATTAGATTAAAAACAAAACAAACCCCTAAAACAGTCCTTCTACGTTCCAAAGTTGGAAGTTTTATCAAACCTAATCTAGCTTCATATGACGGAAACCCATTGGCATAATCCCATCCTAAGCCACGTAAACAGAATAATAAAAACTGCTTCTGCACAGACTCAATTGAATCACTATGACAACGATAGTATGGATTCCAAATAATAGACGCATACTCCAAAATAGGTCTAACAAGTGAAATGTATAGCAGTCTCGTTATATAAGGATCAATGAATTCCCTAGCCCATCTTTTCACAAAACCAAGAACAGCCCGAGCCTTGTCAATCATCATACTAATATGATCAATAAAAGACAATTTCATATCCAATAATACTCCCAAATCAAGAAATGTAGTCACAGTTTCCAAGGGGCAAGAATTAATCACATAAGTGGACGAAATTACGCCCCCGCGAGGGAAAACCATGCATTTACATTTCTTCAAGTTAAGATCCATTAAATTAATTCTACACCAAGTTACAAACAAATCAATATTTCGCTGAAGAACAGCCTGACCATGATCATCATCAAAAGTATAAAATAATTTAACGTCGTCAGCATACATCAGAATATTACAATCAGAAATAGCACAAGGAAGATCATTAAGAAACAATAAGAACAGTAAAGGAACCAAATGGCTACCCTGCGGAACACCAGAAGTAACATATACTGTCTTAGACAATACATTCCTAAACATTACCCTCTGAGTCCTAAGGGAGAGGTAGGAGTCTAGCCAACGAAGAATAATATCAGGAATACCGATTAATGAAAGTTTAAGAAGCAAAATTCTATGATCAACCCTATCAAAAGCTTTACTGAAATCAGTATAAATTACATCAGTCCGAGCCCTGGCAAGAAAACCCCTGAAAACATGCGTAGTAAATTCAAGAAGATTAGTGACAGTCGACCTACCTTTCAAAAAACCATGTTGGAAAGGGGATATTAAAGATCTCGTATTAAAAGAGAGATAATCCGTCACCAGTTTCTCCATTAACTTGGGAATAGCACTGAGTTTGGCAATACCCCTGTAATTGGAAATATTGGATTTATTACCTGACTTATGCAAAGGAATTATAAATGAACTCTTCCAAATAGATGGAAAATGACCAGCCCTCAGAAGCCCATTGAATATAAAGGTCAAAGGACCACTCAAAACAACAGCGCACTTTTTCAAAATACAGGCCGGAACCCCGTCAGGGCCCGGCAAGTATGTAAGTTTCAGTCCAGACAAAGACTCAAGAACAGATTCCTCATCAAATGAATATATATTAGAAATAGAGACACTTCCCACTGAATACGGATACGAAAAGCCGCTACTCAGATAAGGTCCCGAGTCCAACTGCCTATAAGTAGACTGAAAAAAGTTAGCAAACATATTAGAAATATCAAGGTAATTAGAGGACGATACGTCCCCATAAAACATCTCAGTGGGAAACAAAGATGATTTACGTTTAGCTCGAACGAAGTCATAAAACGACTTAGGATCGCTAGCGAAGTTCGACCTGACCCTAATCATATATTCCTCATAACAGTAATGATTCATTCTACGATAATCCGCACGCGCCCTAGAGTAAAGAGCATAATCAATATCAGTACGTGATCTAACAAACTTCTTAAATAATCTTGATTTTCTGTTCCTCAACCTTGACAGTCTAGCCGAATTCCACGGAGGACCAGAACGCTCCAAACGACTATTTACAAATGGAACACACTCCCTAAAACATTTAAATAGTACCTCATAAAAGCCATCCCAGATCCTATCAAGTGAAAGAGAGTCATATAGTGGTGACATTAGCACAGACGACCAATCTACAGAGACTAGTAGTGTATTCAAACGACTAAAGTCCGTACGATGGAAATTAAAACGCCCCTCATCACTAAATAAGCGATTTATTAAAGGAGGTAAACAAAGATCAACTTCAATAGAAAGTAACAACGTAGGATGATAACTATCCTCAGGAATAGATATAGGATCAATGCGAAATAACGAAGAAATACTTGGATCCTCTAAAAATACAAGATCCAGAATTCTACCCATTGAATTCAATACACCATTCACCTGGAAAAGACCCAGATCACACATAGCGGACAGAATTTCATCATAGAAAGGAACTGAAGAACATGGCACCAATGAGCCAGTCTCAGGTGAAAAATTCCAAGACGTATGCGGAAGATTAAAATCACCAAGGACTACTATAATCCCCTCATGCCCCATTGAATCAATTACTCTAGAAATTAAGTCGAAGTGAGCCCTATAGATATGAATGTCAGAACAGGGAGGAATATACGAGCAAGTAATGTATATAGACTTTCCACGATCGGAGACCTTAACGCAAATAAACTCAATATCCTCAGAAGAGCACAAGTCAATCAATTCAGATGTGTATTTAGAGCAAATGGAAATAAGAACACCACCACCATTTTTAGACCTCCTATCACGTCTATAAATACTAAAATTACCAGACATAATCTCAGAATCAAAAATATTACAATTCAGCCAAGTTTCAGTAAAAGCAATTCCATCAAATTCAAAATCAAAGCTACTATTATAAAGCGAAGAAAGTTTAGACCTAAGTCCGCGAACATTTTGATAAGCAATTTTGAAATTAAAAGACGATTTCGAAGTTAGTTTTTTTGAGAAATAGGACCAGGCAAATTAGCACCCTTCCTTCGTTGGTCCAGCCTGAATACGAATTCCCGTACCAATACACCCAGCGGCCAAAACGCAGGATTAACAATTTCACCAAATTTTTCATCGGGAACATACAATTTAAACGAAGAAATACTGCTATTCAAAGATGGCCTCATCTTATAGCATCCAAACTCAAAAGGTTCCCTAATCTTCGATTTAACGAAACATCTTATATCATCGACCGAAGTATCACATGAAAGACGAGACACAAAAATAGTCCTTTTAGGTTTAACTACAACCAATTCCCTTGGAGCAGAAATATCTAAACTAGCGGACACTACAGATGAATACGAAATAGAAGACGATTTAGAAGATGCATAAGAAGTGACATCACCTAGAGGTAAAGGTAAAGGAGATAGAGTAGACTTTGGACTCAGTTCAACTAAATTTGCAGACTTCAGTATGGAGCTGCCAGTTGGGTTATCGGCAATAGATGGACAAATGTCTACAATAGGAGTAACAGTGGACAATGTGTTGATTGTCGCAGTTTCCCTTGGTACAGAAACTTGCGCCACATGCCCAGAAGCCTCAGAAGAAAGAGGGCCTGGAACCCTTTCCGATTCAAGCAATTCGTTTAAAAGGCCATATTTTGAAAATAATTCCTCAAACCGACGAAATCTAGCAAAAAGAGATGCAAATTCAGTGTGCATCTCAGTAAACTCACGACGAGTCCCCATAAAAAATTTATAAAATTGGATGTCCACCACCTTACACTTAGGACAACACCAACGTAGACCCAAGGAACTATCCACTAATTGGTCCGTGGTACGAGGAAGCAAACCAACACACTTAATGTGAAACAAATTATCACATAGCCAGCAAGAAATCTGGCGTTCACCCTCTTTCTTTACAATGCACTTTGCTACCATACAATTATTCATTTTTATAAATTAAATATAATAATAATAATAATATAAATTAAATAAATAAATAAAACAAACAGTATAAATTATCTATATAAAAAGAAATAAAATAATAAAAATATATATAAAAGTTTAAAAACAAAAATAAATAATAAATAAGTAAGAATTACAAGCAAAAAAAATAATACACAAAGCAGCAAACAAAATAAAAAGAAAAAAAAACAAAAGAGGAACACTGATAGATAGAGAAAAAAAAATAAACAAATAAACCGTAACCAGCTTACAAAAACAAAAAATAATTAAAGCAAGCAATTTTTATTTTTGTTTTGCTAGAAATGATAATAATAATAATATTACAACTTAACAAATTAAAAACTTACAATTTTAAGATAATAATTCAAAAAACAAGAAAACAACAAAAACAGCTTCCAACACACTTATATAAAAAATTTAAAACTTAATTTAAACAATTAAAAATCACAAATATAAAACTTTTACAAAGAGCACTTCAAAAAACACACACAATCTCAACAGAGTTGCCAGACTTTTTTAAAATACACAAACAACAATGAAGCCGCACGAAGACACAAATATTCTACTTTTTTACTGTTTACGTGGGCATATAAAGACGCAAGGCAAAGCAGTCAAGGAGTAGTAAGAATTCAGTTAGTCTTGTGTGAAGACGTGTTGCTTGTAAAGAATATAGGCGTGGTTCGAAGATCGCTGTTGAAAAGATCTGCGTTGTAAGCAAAGAAGAATAGCGAACAAGTAATTATTATTGTATTCGTCAAGTTGTAAACGGTGGCACACAAAAGTAGTGCGAATAATAACGAGTTTAAGTGGAGCTAAACAGATATTTGTTTTTATTTTGTTTGCAATCAACGAACTCATATTTTATACGTTTTTAAAAAGGTGAAAACATAACAATATGTATGTAAATGTTTACCTGTTATTGCATACAATTCATGATATTTCTAAAACATATTGGGGTAACTAGATTTTTGCTGTCCACTGTACTTGTAACATCAAATAACAGCATATATTTACTTGAGAAAATATTGTCGCGCTTAAGTGCGGTTTAATATTCCATGGAATTCTTTACCTTTTCATCGCAGTAAGAGTGTACATCGATAAGACCACAATCATCCAATGTAGCCGAAAATTTTAAACCTGGGACGAAAGATTTTTTGACACCCAAAATTTATTTATAAATATAACTAGGCGAACATGTCATAGAACTAACAGGATAGTGGAGAGATGTCTGCCAGGAGTAACATACGTTTGGCGAAATAATTGTAATCGGTTTTACAACAGGGTATTATAGGTGCGAAGTGGCCTATACTTTTGATTACGATTTTTTTTCCTTTACCTTATGCCATTTTTATTTAGTTTTTTACTATTTCTTTATTCAATTAGGAATCAAAAAAAATAAATTTTTTGTCATAGTAATACTCTTCTGTTTTATAACCATAATGAAGTAATACATCTACTCATCGCTTACAACATGGTTGGGTAATTGGGACGAGTTTATATCATCAAAAAAAAAAAAAAAAAACAATAAGAAGAAGAAGTTCAGTATTCATAATTTGATTTTCAAGCAACAAAATGAAAAATATTGTTGGATAAGATCGCAGCCAACACCTTATGTTTAATTTATTAATTTAATTTTTTGATTTGTTCTAATTAAATTTTATGTAATTAAACTGTGAGCATCCTAAATTTATTTTTAATAATTTCAACAATACTATTGTTTTTGTAAATTTTTTAATATTTTCTTTTGTGTCGCATTCTCACTTGATCATTTTTTTATTATTGGAAAGTAATGTAAAACCCTTAGTACATAACAATTGCATTTTTAAGTAATTTGGTTTTTGTTGTTATTTTATAACGGGACACATATTTAGTTAAATACTTATTTATTTTAAATTCTTTTGCGCTTCAAATTAACTTGTTATAATTTTTTAAGACAGTCGCTATTGAACTAGAAGGAAATAAACATCGATCATTAAAAACAAAATCACCCTCGCGTTTTATTTAAATAAAATTAATCTATCATTGATTTCATCACGCGACAAATATTACGGAAAAAAGTAAATTAATTAATTACATGGTGCGAACAATTATAATTTTGAAATGTTAATTGTTCACTCAAGTTACATAGAAAATATTTTGTATTTTTTACTCTTCTTTTTAGTTACAGGCATTTACATAAACTGATAGCACGAAACCAATACAACTTTTTAAAAACTTGTGTATAAGTGTATCGAATTTTTATATGAAAATTATCAACAACAAGCTTACACTGTTGTATATTCGTCCAACAATATGCGCCATACAACGATACAAGGGCTTGTGTGAATTTCCCAGGTGTATATGTTAATTTCCTTAAACCCTATTATTCTTTCATGCGATTTTATTCTTTTAGTATACCGTACACACATGTGCGGCAGTAAGCTTCTGTAAGGCAAGCGATTATATGAAAACAAAACCAGATATTGTTATAAAGTTAGTTATGATTTGTAGTAAATTCTCATTAATCTCGTTTCAAAATTTCCTGCATATAAGCAATGAATAAAGCCCCGGCTATCAAAACGGCCACGGAATGTAATGGAACGTACGTTCGTTTTTAGCATATGAAGAGTTATGTAAATGCCGATATTACATCGCTCTCATTGCTTTCCGCATTTTAAAAACGAACGTATGTTTTGTTACCGAGACTAAACTCAAAACAAAGGTATACTAACCTTCAGCACTAATGCGGAAATCAACGTTGCAGAATATGTTGAATGTTTATCGTGACCACAGCTATCTTGCTATAAACTGAACTAGTGCTTACAAACAAACAGTAACACAAACGCAATCGATTGATTCCCCTACATCATAATTAGTCTTTCTGTTGGAGCTAAATCCCATTGTATCATTGCATTAACAAACATACACAGTCACATGTCTGTACGCAGTACCAACAGCTTTTTTAACTTAATAAAATAAAAAATAATTTTA
The DNA here is from genome assembly GCA_932273835.1 of Sarcophaga variegata. NCBI lineage: Eukaryota > Metazoa > Arthropoda > Insecta > Diptera > Sarcophagidae > Sarcophaga > Sarcophaga variegata. The sequence continues at coordinate 68,400,474 of OW026358.1, forward strand.
AATATTGTAGCACGTTACAGTTCACAGAAACCAAATTGACTAAAGAAAAAACTTTTACATACCACTGTATGTTGCCAAGCTACGAAAGTTTATTAGAAAAAATCTGTACATTCCTGGGGTAAAATCTGTTTGGTTGCTTAGTGGTATTTCATAGTTCACTAGCTCATGAAATAAAAAGTGTTAAATTGTTTTCCTATCTGTTTCACATTTTTATTAGAATTTCTTATGGACGGTAATTGGCAGAAGAATATAAAAAAAATATATTGGCAACTACGTTTGTGTTGCATACGCTCAGTTTTGCTGAAGAGTAGTAAGCAGAAGAATTCTTTAAGTTGAGAATTCTTTAGTTGAGGTCATTACAAAATAATGTTGAATACAGAATTCTATAAAATTCTTCAAACATTTATAGGAAATAGTATAGATTACCCCTCAGCTTGAATTATAAGCAAATAATTCTTGGTTTATTTGGAGTTATAAGAATGCTTTAAAGGTTATTTATTTGACACCAAGTCATTTTAAATAGAATTTTATATTTTATTTATGTTTTTGATTTCGAAATAGAATTTAAGGATTCATAAAATTAATTTTGTAGGTGAATTTAAGACATTTTGGATTGTTTTAAGTCAACAGGATGGCATAGGAAGTAGTCACAGCTTTTCTGAAATAAAAGTTCATTTCGCTACAAATAGCAGCCGATTGCGATACAACATAAAGCGAAGACCAGAGACTGACAAGTCCTGACTGTCCAGTCACGATATTCATATAATAGGTCACTACAACCCTTCAGTCAGGATTACGACCTAGCTCCTCACACCACTTATGTTGTGTGCGTCAATTTTATACATGGGTGGCGGGCAATCTTAATTACTCTCAGAGTTTTTGCCAGAAATCTGCTGAGAGGCAATCGCCGAAGAAATATTTTTTTCGTATTTTCGTTTTGATGTCTGATCTGGGATTTGAACCGTGGCCTAACATCCAATACGTCGGCACTCTACCTACTAGACTATGGCGACTACTCACAATATTCACCGTTAATAAGAAACCATTCCTCCCTTGGGATCAAGTTGAAATCAACTTAAAAGTGTAATCAATTTAGAATAGATTTTGATATACTATTCATACTAGAAATTCCAGTTGGGAAATACCGAATCCTGATATTTCGCGATTTTCATGGTTTTGCAAATGGCAAATATCGGGACTTTTTGAAATTTGTACCGGAATTTGCGGGATTATAAATTCATATGTAATTTATAAAGTAAAAAAATTAAGTCTACGGCATTATCTTTTATTTAGTACCACGTTAAATAACATCCATGCAGTTTTGCAAGGGTATCTTGAAATAATTAAATAGGTATTCTATGAATAAAATGATTAAAACATGGATAAGATGCCTGCAATACAAGTTAAGAATATAGGATGTATAGTTCAACATGATTAATTATACACGATATTGCATATAACACATGTTTAAGCACCTATGCATAACGTACGAAATGCGTATTTTAGCACACACATATGGCTTGTATTGCAATAAAACGAAATATTTATTTTCGTACCGTTTACCAGTAATAACAGGCCATAAATATTTGAAGAATTTATCTTTTGTTATTTAATAATCAGCATTTAGAAAGGAATCTAAGGATCAGTTCAGGTCTGTTTAATTCAGGGCCATATCGGTAGTCGCCGTAGTCTAAACTAGTAGTAGAGATCAGCAATGAGTATTCAAAAAGATGAGTAGAATCGCATCATACTCATAATTTCTGATACTTATACGCATTCATTCTTATTTTCATATTATACTCATACTACTCATCGTACTTATACTTAAAAATACGCATGATGTTATTGATTTCGACACTCCATGACTCAACATTTACAAGAGTTATAAAATAAGTATGATTCGCGTACGAACACTACAATACTCACTAGACGGTTATGTATTTGCTTTGCTTGCTGTCTTTGTCGTTTTTCTTTCTTCTTTTGTTTGTAAATGCAACAACAACTAAGACTGTAAATTTTGATTAATGATTCGAATCATTCGAATCATTTATAAGTATTATAAGTAATTATTTTTCTAAAGTTATAAATCTGAATAGAAGTCGAGTAGGTAGTGTGTTGGCTTATTAGATGTAAAGCCAGGGTTCGAGCCCCAGGCCAGACATCAAAACAAAATATAAAAAATATTTCTTCGGCGACTTCCTCTCAGCAGATTTCTGGCAAAAACTCTGAGAGTAAATGAAATTGCCATGAAATGAAAAATCTGTCGTTCGGAGTCGACTTTAAACTGTAGGTCCCACCACTCATGTATAAAATTAACACACACAACATAATTGGTGTGAGAAACTAGGTCGTAATTCTGACTGAAGGGTTGTTATGACCAATTGTGTATGTATGTAATGCAACGACAACTAAGACAGTAAATTTTGATGAATAATTCGATTCACTCGAATCATTTATGAGTATTATAAGAGTTTTTCTAAATTTATGAATCTGAATGAGTAGGCGTATGAATCAATCATATTTCAAATGTTATGAGTTTGATGTCAACATTGTACTCATACTCATTTTACTCATACTTATAAACCAACGTTGTAGTGAAAACGAATGCATCAGAATAGTTATATTTCAATATAGTTTACTTACTTATATTCATAATTTCATGAGTGCTTATGAGTCCACCAGACATCTTCAACAAAATAAAATATGAAAAATTTTCTTTTCAGAGTTTTTGCCAGAAAAAGTTATTTACCCTGAGATTAAATAAAATTGCATGAAAAAGTTTTTCAAAAATCTGTCGTTTGGAATCGACTTTTAACTGTAGGTCCCGCCACTCATGCATGAAATTTACACACACAGCATAAGAGGTGTGAGAAGCTGGGTTGTATTCCTAACTGGAGGGTTGTAATTGTCAATTATGTCTGTATGTATGCATTCTTTAGTGTAGAATAGTGGTATAGAATCTATACCACTCGATATCGATGATAGCATATCAGATGGGAAATTGAACAAGAACTCTACTTCCATTGTTATAAAGTTAAACAATGTCCTCGAAGAGTGTAAAGTTCAATAAAATCTATCAATGAGGCTGATAATTCAGATACTAAACTTTCTAAAAATAGAGACTTGTTTGTGTCATGTGGTCGTAGAAGTAAAAATGTAATAATAGTTGCATATAACCATCTCTAACTCTTGACCCATAAGCGTAGATTGTGACATAAAAATTCTTTTAAAGCTTTCTATGAAATATTAGAAGCTCTTATTATTTTCAAAAGATTACTTAAAACTATAAGTACAAGTAACGTATATGTATTTTGGACTCCAAAGACTCTTCCTAAAAGGGTACTAAGTTTTTTCTTCATGAATGTAGTTATGTATGTATATATGTTTGTATGAATGTAGATGTATTGTTTTACTTTAGTTAATTTCAGCTTTTTTATTATTTTTTGTTCAATTTTTATTATTTTATACATATACATACATATAATTGTGAAAAACATTAAATGAATGCAATTTTTAACAAAACAAAATTTGTTTTATTTTTTTATAATTAAGTGAAAATCCAGAAATCCCAGGACATTTCTGGATATTAGGATATCGGATTATGTCGAAATATACCGGGATTTCGGGATCGGGATTATCGAAATTCCGAATCCCGGGATTAATTAAAATCAATCCCGTTTGGCCTCCCTAGTCTATACAGTCTATTATAAGGATATCCCTATAACGTCTGCTTCAAGCCTACTCCCTTGATAAACAGTTCCCTGCACAAAAATATGTATGCACCTTGTTGATTCCTCTTGGAATGGTCATTGCCATCATTGCAGAATCGACATTTTGCATTTGAGACGATTTCGATTCTTGACAAATACACTTTGAGTTTATAGTGCCTTGTCAAAACGTCGGATATTGCAATTTTTGTGGAGTATAACTTTCAAAAATCTATTTGCAGGCCAGAGAAAAGTTCTGGCTACAACAGTGATGTCGTAGCCGCCCGCCTCGCAGGTTTGTCTACCTGCTTAATGCCACGAATTCATATATACCAGGGACCTATTTTCCTACCGAGATGAATAGCTCCTGTTAGCTGGAACCCATATGCCGCCAGGCTGTCAGAGGAGATAGAGATACTAGCAATAGGAAATCGCTTATTCAGGACCAATTCTGCATGATTAATGCCCATTATTTTAGCTTAAGATAAACTACAATAGTCTACAACAACTGGCTTATATGTAATCAAATTAAGCAAATAAAACGGAAGTTTCTAGTGGTATTGTGAAGGGTACCCATAATCTGTATAGCAATGGATCCCCCACTTTATAAAGGGATTTTACACAGAAATTTTGATTGAGGGCAATCCATTAAAACACCATACGTTAAAGAAGATTATGCTTAATAACTGTTGAAAAGATCGAAGTCAACGTACCAAGAAATGATTGCATGTTCCTTATTAACTTTCATCGAAAAACTTCAGAAATGAGGTAAATTTCTGGATGAATGAATATGTGAACCAAAAAAAATTTTCGAAAATACCAAAAAGAGAGAGGATACCAATCCATACGAAATCCAAGAGCGTCCATTGTATTCTGAAAATGTCACTGTTTGGTATGGATTTTGGTCTGGCACAATAATTGGTCTATATTTTATTGATATTGAAGTTGGCTACGCCACAAAAATCGAAAAATATCTTTGGCCTGAATTTTATGATTGCTACACCAATGACATATTACTTCAACAAGACGGCACTACGTACCATACATAACCATCTAAAGTGGAAGTAATGTGAACTGTTTTATTTAGATTAAAATATAGGAAGCTTTTATTCCTTTAGTACGGATGCAAATATCTTCCGATGAAACCAAACCATGGCAACTTTTTCCGTAAATTTGATTTAATTTTTAAAGCATTCAATAATTACTTATTCATACATTACACAATCTGAATGATAATTCCAATATTCTCCAATAAACGAAAAGTAGACAACGCAAACGTATGAGTTTTAATAACAAAACTGACGCCTTTAATGAAATATCACATTTATGAACATAATTGCCTGACGCATTAGAACCCCGATATACTTACTATACATATGATTGTACCAATAAATGTATGCCTGTATAGTTGTAAGATTAATGGTTATTAATGACTTTAAGAGGATATTGTAAATTATGTATGCATGTTATTATGATATCATGATTAATTACCGAATTTCTGATATTTGCAATTTGGAGTCGTATTAATTTATGAGTGCTCAATTAAGGAATAATCGAATACCACCATCAGCCAACAAAACAATCAAAATACCACTGCGTTGTATATTGGCTTGATAAAACAGAACTTTCTTCTTCTTAACAAATGCTTTTTCATTTAATATGCTCACAGCGCTGTAAAATTTGTGCAAATGACTTCGAAGGTTAGGTTTAAGTCTTGAACGTAACTGTAGTAATTTACCGATTTTAATCAACAACTGTCAGATTCATTTGTGTGACTCAACATATACCAAACTATCATCAATACAAAAGCAATATGGCGTCATTACAATAGGGGCTAGGAATGTTTTTTTTTGAACTTGATACATTTTTTTATTTATTATTTATTTATCATTAATATAATACATGAAAAAAAGTTAATATAGCCCGCTAAGCCATTGGCTTGTCCGTTTCTTCTGGTGAAAATTTACGTTTAAACAACATAACGATCATAAACTTTATTCCAACTTTAAAATACTGTTCATGAAAGAAAGGATGTTTACGTCCAGGCATTAAGGCAGGAGACCTACATACATATTATGCTTGATTGCAAAAGATATAACACGTTATTAGTGCCAGAATAAATTCATACGTTCACAGTCTTAGTTATCGTTTTAATTGTTTTTTAATTTCGACGCATGCAGTTGGCAGATTCTTGTTGTCGGTTTTGCTTTTTTTATACCATCGCCGTCAGTAATTGTTTTTTGCAATGCTAACTTCAGTGATTTGGCTAAATTAGAATTTTGCTTGGGGTTGTTGCCTTTTTCGGTTCGTTTTAAACTTTGTAAAGGAAGAAAAAGACTGGAAATTCATTCACAGCCATATTATGTAAACATGATGGTGTAAAACTCCAAAAGAATTATTTTCTTGTTATTTAATTAAATTTGTTTTCAAAGTTTTTCGGAATTTAAATTTTAGTCCTTTTTACTAATGTAGTTTTATTATATTATTTTGCCTACGAAATATTTATTGGCTGTTACAGTAACACTTCTGAATAAATAATATAACACGGCAGCACGAAACCATTTCTCCATTAATATTTTCGATTAATATCTTACATGTATGGTATGTGTACTAGGTCATTTGGGTTATGAATACGCCAACTGGTATACAGGTATAAATATTCAGATTGCATTTTTCTATAACATAAAATTGAAAAATAAAAAAATATCAATTTTACCTTTCAAATAATTTCTCAATCTTACTCGGCATTTTTCCCTTTTCTCTTTTTTTCAATATAATTCGTTGCCTTATACGGTGTTCAGATATGCACTTTAACTGCGTAAATCGCAATAAAGGCCATTACTGAGCTCAATATTTCATATAAACTTTCAATTAATTATTGCGCAATAAATACGAAAATTATTACAATATTGAGTATGTTTAGTGAGCATATTACAACTAACCGAACACTTTTTGTTGATATTTGACAACTCAAGTCAAGTGGAGAGTAAGTTTTTATTAAATTTATTTATTTATTTATAATTTTTAATAAAAAATAATAAATTTATATTTCCAAAGCTATGTATTCGGTGTAAAACAAGCATTAGATCCGGCCAGTGGCAAGCTTTCGGCACAAGAAGCGATACGATGAAACCATCAAATGGTTGGATGCCAATACCTTGGCAGAAAAAGAAGAATACGAAGTCAAAATGTATTTACTTACAAAACTCTGCACACCCATAATGGCGAAATTACATAATGGCGGTGGCAGTAGAGCTGGAGCATCGTGTGGTCAACAGGCAGGCAGTTTCGGATAAATTGTCAAATAAAATGAAAACAATAAATTGTTTTATGTTAAAACACTTTTAAAGAAAATTAATAAATTTGTGTTTTTTTTATTTTACATATTTGGTGGTAAAAAGAGATATGAAAAGATGAAATAATAAGTTTTAAAAACGTATGATTACAAACTTATATGATTTATATAAAAAAATTTAGTGTTAAGCAATCTATTTTTAAATTCAAATTTAATTTCATGGTCTAAAGACTTTATTGTGTTTTCTACAAACAGATTTGAAAATCCTCTATTAAATTACATTCTTTGGATAATTTTTCAATCGATGTAATATGTAGCAACAATTCTGTTTGTGTGCTTGAGTAATTATTTCCTTTCAACTGCATATTAAAATAATAAATTTGTTTTCCAAATAACGAATTTTTTCGACACAAATTTTCGCGACCAAAATAAAAACAATGTTGTAAGAAAAACCAGCTGTCAAATGAATATTGAATAAGCCGAACTGCGTATATTATGCCTGAACACTTAAAATATTATACTCAATTAAACGAATGTTGACTCAATAAAAGTGCATATATGAACATAGTATTAAAATACAAACTCCATTCCATTAATCTCCATGAGAAATTCTTAAATTGTTATCTACCACCTGTAAACTTTTGGCGTCTTTACGTATTTATTTTGTATCAGCTATAGCGAAATCCAGATATTATCATTAACTTTTCAGTTACTGATTGCATCAATTTTCATCACCTTTTCTTACTTCGTAAATGTTGCCAATAGTCGTTAACGCACTGGGATACCAAAAAAAAACTAATTTTATGATTGATTTTTTACATACATATATAATTTTTTTTGTACTTAATGCATGTCAATGTCCTTTGCTTCTTATAGCAGTGAAAAGAGAAAAAAAATGTCACAGCCACATTGATTGAACAGATTTAGAAATTTATTTTGTTTTTATCAACATCAAACACTTCAAATATATTTGTTTGCAAGGGACAACCAATCTACAATAACTCAATATGAGTATCAGAGTGTCCCTACTATTTGCAAATTAATTTATTGTAGACTTTTTTCTAATAATGATGTCCATAAATAATCAGAAAAACGTAATACGTAAAAACATCACTGAAGAAACGAAATTGGCTTTATTGATTAAATGTTGATATTAATGTAAAGAATATGTATGAGGAGCCATAGCAATGTCATATTTAAGGTAATGTTAAATAGCAAACGACGCTGGAATAAAATGTCTGTAGTAAAATTAAAAAGAGATCGGCCAACAATTAATTTTATGGAAATGAAATAATATAAAATTTTTAAAAACTGCAATAAATTTGCAAACGGGAAAGAAATGTTTATTGTTACGTTATTACCTTTTTAAAAAAACGTTTAAAATTTGAGTTCGTTGATTGCAAGCAAAATAAAAATAAATTTTTTGTTTAGTTTTAAATAAATTCTTTATTGCTCGCACAATTTTATGTGACACTGTTCACAACTTGATGTTACAACAACAATTTCCTTAGTTCGTATTCTTCTTTACACTTCTGCTTGCGTAAGCATTACAACTCTTAACAAGTACGCAGTATATAGTGCCGTGTGAAGTTATCTTCTTGAAATTAGACATCGACTAAGTCCAACTGGTCAAGCTTTTGTTATAAAAACAACTCAGCAATCTCTCAAAAATAGAATACAGGGAAGAAAACAACGTAGCAACAAGCAAAGGTTCTGCAGCGTAGCATTTAGGTTAATTTCTATTGTTGTTCGTAACAAAGATGGAATTAATGCTCAAAGTGAGAGAATTTCTGTTGGAGATGAGGGAGATTAGCAAGGCAAATTCATAGAAGGTAGCATTATCTCTACAACAAATACAACAATGCAAAAACAACAGGCATTTTGTTTTTGTGAAAGTGCATTTGAAATGTCAAACAAATTAACCCTGAAACCTCCATAGGAAATTAAAGCAATTAAAAAAAAAAACCAAATAAATTTTATATATTGAAAATTTTTATGATTTTTATGTCATGCTAAATTACACAATAGAGCAGCACCTGTAAATTAAAAAAAAATATCAGGTGCAAACGTTATTTCTTACTTATTATTGTACCAATTAAAATTTGTACCTAATTTATATTTATTTTATGACTGAATTTTGAAATTGAATACTTATTTAAACTATTATCTCTTGAATTATATTGTGAATTATTTTGAATTAACTTTAGTAGAAAATTGAAATCAAAAGTTGTACTTAAAATTCACTTGCTTCCACAGCTCTCAACCAAATTGACAGACTCAAAAAAGAAAATAAGAAATACATACTAATACTTCTTTCTTTCTTTCTCTTTTCTTAATCCCAATTATAATTACGTTTGAGTAATTATAATAACAAATTTTCAACAGAAGATTGTCCTAATTTGTTTTAATCCCTGTATCCCAATCTTCTGAAAGAGAATTTGTTTGGAAAATATCACACAAGTTATTTCAGTCATAGTTTAGGCACCTAGTTGGAGGCATGGATTTTTTTTTTTTGGTAATTCATCACTTTCATCTAAATATCTATAAATATAGTAAATCTAGGTTGTAGTTTAAAAGATATATGTATTTAGTGTTAAAGGCTTAAATATTGTTAATCATCTTGCAAAATTTTTAATATAATTGGCTTTAATAAAGTAATCCTAATGAATTTCTAGAGTGCGTATCGTTAGGGATACATGCGGTACATATGAGGGTTTATGACTAATATAAATACGAAATTGAATATCGAAACAAAATACACAAAAAAAAAACATTTTTTTGACAGTCCAAATCTCCTCAGCTGTTGCGATAAGGCTATATTCTATGAATTTGCCTTGGAGATTAGTGCTATCAATACAAAAACATACATAATTTTTATTTGTTTTGTTTTTGTTTGCATGTAGCTTACATCAGACTGCAAAATTGTTGTGCTTGCTGCGTTGCGCTTAGGCTAAAAAAAACTATACATATCTTCTGTCTTCATTTTCATTGTGTTTTCGATCTTAAAGATTTACGGTAGAATGATTTTCCCGGCCTACAAGCTTCACAGAATAATACATAGTTCTTGAACTTCTACTAGTTATTTCTCACACCAAATTCGATTTGTTGAGCTACATTGTTTAAATTAATTTCGTGATACAAAGCCTATTTTTATGCAGATCGAATTTTGATACAAATTTAATACATTTTAATATGGTATACCTTACTGAGTATTTTTATTATAGCCACATGTCAAGGATAATTTTTTTGTTCATTTATTTATTTATCAATTACAATACAATTACAATTTATATATAATTATACACGAGCTGAGTAACTATGACCATATGCTCCCTGTAGTGTCACAGACCAGAGTCTCTGGTGGGTATCGAATCCACGACCCTCACGCTAATAGTCTAGCACACTACCAACTAGACTACCAGGCCACCCAAGTATCATTTTGATACTGAAAAAGAAAATTATGAAAAACCATATGCAACAGCAACAATTTTAACCAAAGTTTTTAGTAAAATCCTAAATATAAATTTTCCTCATCTAACAACATAACCTTCTGGGTCAAAAAAGCATGTGCTACCCTTAAAAAATAGGATTATGACTACTACACTATTCAACTGATCGTATTATTATGTATGGTTGAATACAAATAAATTTGAAATTAATCAGGAATTTAAATTTTAAATAGAAATTAAAAACAATTTTTTCCTTAATAAGTCATAAAAATTTACAAGGAATTATTATTAACGGAACATACCTTAATACTATGTTCAGACATGCACGTATATGGCAATAAACGGCATTATTGATCTCAATATTTCATATAAAATGTCAATTCATTATTGTTCAATAAATTCATAAATTGTTATAATATTGATTAAAACTTGAAATACTGCACTATCATAAGTACGTTCAGTGAGCATATTACTATTTTCCGAACACTTTCTATTGATACTTAACAAGGCAAATGTCAACAACAACAAAAAACGGAAGGTCAGCAGAAGGGATGAGAAAATATTTTCAAATGATGTCATAAGAATTTTATTAACATCACAGACTTGATGTCGTATTTAATTTTTAACCCTTTCGATCCCAATGTTGTTTGATGATAATTTTTAATTTATTTCGAAAAGTTATTTATAATACCTTGAACTGAGATATTGCTGGGAATCCATTTTCTGTTTCTACCTGTCTTCTCCAAGTATGACTGACCTTCTAGGTCTTGACTGATAATCTATAACAGTTCTCGCAATTTCATCCTCGGGTTTATGCAGAATATGTTAACTGACCGGTATATATTGAAAATGCGACGTATTCAGCAGTTAACAAATAAAGACCTTTGAGTTTCATTTTCCTCTAACAGTGCCATAAGCAAAAGCTTTCTTTTCTGCAAGCTATGCAGTATTATCAAATTTTTCTTTCTCATCCTTCTGAGAGAAGCTACTTTGGAGTCAGAAATATTCCCTACTAACCGCAACAGCGTCCGCGTTTCGGTTAATCATTAGCAAGACCTTTTCCAATGTTAAATTGTTTTCCATTTTCTCAATTTTTTTTGACACTAATTTTCGCGATTGAATTAAAAGCAATGATGTTGAAGCAATCAGCTGTTTTGTTTACAGCTGTCAAATAAATTTTGCGTATATATCTGAATACAAAAAATATTGTTGTCAATAAACCGAATATTAATTCAATAAAAGTATATGTCTGAACATAGTTGGCCAATACACAAGACTTTGTATTGTCTATGTTGTATTGAATACACTTTTTGTTTGTGAACGCTCAATTGTATGCTGTATTGTGTATTTCGTATTCCAAACGCCAAAAAAACGATAAGAAGAAGAAGACTAGTATTCATAATTTGATTTTCAAGTAACAAAATGAAAAATATTACGGAAAAAAGTAAATTAATTAATTATCTCTGCGAACAATTATAATTTTGAAATGTTAATTGTTACCTCAAGTTACATAAAAATATTTTGTATTTTTATGCTTCTTCTTGATTACTGGCATTTACATAAACTGATAGCACGAAACCAATACAGCTCATAAAAATATATGAAAAAAATAAATAATAAAAAGTGTATATGATTTTTATATGAAAATTATCAACAACAAGCATACACGGTTGTATATTCGTTCAATAATACAATGAATACAACGATACAAAGGCTTGTGTGAATTGCCCAAGTATAAGAAACTATCAGTGAATCTAGCGCCATTTAGTTAATTACGTGAACGGAAAGAGAAAAATTAATACCTTTGACAATACCTTCGTACTTTCATTCTTTCGTTCGCTTTCATCCTTTAAGTAACGAAATCAAATATAAAAGAGGTTAAACACAGAAAAAAAGAACTAAACCCAGTGAAGATAACCGACTGTGAATCCTAATATTAACGTGAAGGAAATAATGTGCGTTTTTGAGAGAAACACTGGAAAGGAAAGGGAAAATAAAGCAAGAGTTTATTAATTTATTTTGTTAAAATTTCCATTAATTTTAAAAATTTCTTGGTCATTGAACTTAAATACCCTTTCCTCAATTTTTTTTTTCTTTAATTTAATATTTGGAGAGCATTTAGTAAGATCTTGAACGGAAGAAAAATTCATTTGGGATAAATGTTAATTAGTGAATATGACCTTTTTTAGTACAAAAGCAATGACCTTTTTTCAGGAAGTATATCGTATCGAAGGTAAGGTTTGTGGCTTTCTGCAAAGATAAATAATATTTAAGTGTAAGCGCCTTTGTCTTACTTAACTACAACATATCTTCTTGTATTATCTAATAACAGGCGTTTAAGGCCGCAGTTGACTACATACATACATACATAATTGGCCGTTACACCCTTTAGTCAGGATTACGGCCTAGCTTCTCACACCACTCATATTGTGTGTGTTAATTGTATACATGAGTGGCGGGATCTACAGTTTAAAGTCGACTCCGACCGACATGGCAAGTTTACTTTCAGAGTTTTTGCCAGGATTTTGCTGAAAGGAAGTCGGTGAAGAAATATTTCTTCAGATTTCGTTTTGATGTCTGACCTAGGGTTTGAACCGTGGCCTTACGTCTAATAAGCCAACACACTACCTACCTAGACTACGGCGACTGATAACACTACCTTACATGAGAAACCTCATGAAGCACATAGATACTTACAGGTTTACATCCTACAGCTGGAAAAATAGTTTAGCATACATGTAGAAGATGAAACGAAATGAGCGAAAAGTTTTCAAATAATGTCTATGACGTGTATATTCTTATTCTCCGAATATTTGAACCACTCTAAAAACCCTAGAGAACTTCTGTCCACCTGAATATGGTCAGCATTATATGCAATAGCAAGGCATGTGAAGTCTGTGACTTACAATTTATTTCTATTTGACTCGATTTCCGTGGAGATTGTGTGCTTTAATAAAATAACAATGATGAGATAGTCGATCGAACTAAGACTTTTAATGCCAAGAAAAACTTTATGCTTTGCCTGGATGGCCAGATTTCCCCACAATACAATGTAACTAAAGTGGTAAATTGATATAACATAACTGAAGTTCATTGCATTTGGATATCTTTTTCATTTTCTTTATTACTAAATTTGATTCTGCCTTAAGTTGCCGAGCTCATTTATTTTATGGTAGAAAGCAACTAAAGTTTCCAATTAATAAGATTGTGATTGAATAACCATTTTCGTATAACCCAAAATATATGTATGTTTGGTAAATGGTTACCATCAACTTGCCTCACCATTTTACTTTAAGATTAATTAATTAAATTTTCAAAGTTCTACGTTTCCATTTGCTACAGTCTTGAGATTTTTGTTTTCTGTGGAATAAAGGCATAGTTTTTCAGTTGCTGTTCTGGTTGACAGATTTTTTTTCAATTATTCATCAACGGTCCTGTGGTTTAGTAAATATTAATTGTTTAGGTTAGTATTGGCGGCCGTAGTCTAGTAGATATATGTATGCTAGGTCAGAAATCTCCAAAATATGAAAAATAATATTTCTTCGGCGACTTCCTCTCAACAGATTTTTGGTAAAACTCTGAGAGTAAAGTATTAATAAAGCTCCAGAAAATGTTTTACTTTTCTAATTCTGCCGGTAGTCTATTTTATTCTTATCTAATAAACAGATTTCAAAAAGTTTATTTAAATGGCAACATTTCAGATCCGCTTAGTATTAGTAGAGGTACTCCCCAGGGGCCAATACTGGGAAATCTATTGTTTTGTATATAAATACCACATGTTTTGGTTGACTGTAATATTCGTATGTATGCTGATGATGTGCAGCTTTATACTAGTACTCGTAAGGAGAAAATTAATTCTTGTTTGGATTCTCGTGATTTAGTAAAAATTCAGAGCTGGGTTTTAGCTAACGGACTATGTATCAATCATTCAAAGTCGAAATGTATTATACTTTGGAAATCATTTGCCATACATAAATTGTGTATCAAGGGAAATAAAATTGATTTTATCGAGTCTGCTACCAATCTGGGTATTGTCTTTAATGGCAGATTATCATCCAACCAATCAATATCAGTATCATTGGTTCATAAAATTAACAAATACAACATGCGTGGCGTTGGAAGCTAGGTCGTAATTTTGACTGTAGGATTGTAATAACCAATCATGTATGTATTTAAGAAATCTGTGAATTTTATGTTTTAAACATGGTTTTTGTAGTTTTAAATGAAACAATTTTTTCATTATTATACTAAAAGAAACTCTGAAGCTTTTATGTTAATTTAAAAATAAGATTTTTTAACAGGTATTACAATACTTATAATCCTGACAGAAGGGTTGTAACGACCAATTATGTATGTATGTATGTATGTATGTAAATACAATATTTGAAAGAAAGTAATTCATTATAGGTATTACGAAATAAGTTCAGTCTTCAAATTGTAAGTTAAGAAACACAGATAATGTGCCCATAAAAACAGTTATGTGCACAATAACAAATCGTTTCCTTCCGAAAATGGAATTGAATTGATAATTTTCTTTGTTAATTAAGCATATCGCAAGACACTGTTGGCACATGAATGATAACAAAATATACCATAACATGATGATAACAAGACGTAATTATTATACTTTTTGCAAGTCTGAAAAATTGTCGCATTTTGTGTAATTCGAATTATAATACATACATACATACATACACACATACATACATAATTGGTCATTACAACCCTTCATTCAGGATTGCGACCTAGTTTCTCACACCACTTTTTTTTACTCTCAGATTTTTTGCCAGAAATCTGCTGAGAGGAAGTCGCCGAAGAAATACTTTTTGAAACTTGATCGGACTACTGCAGCGTGTTTCAGGCGGAGGTAACGGTAATTTACCGGGCCGCTGAATGGGTCCTCGTCAACGGTGCTCCTTTCACTAGCGTCTATGTTTTTTATGATAGTCAGGCCGCGTTAAGATCTTTATCGGGTTTCGTGAATAACTCTAGAATCGTTAGGGAATATCGCCGCTGTCTCGACCTTTTCCTGGGCGCTTCACCAGTGTCTCACTGGTGTGGATCCCCGGGCACAGTAACATTCCGGGAAACTGTAGGGCCTACGAGCTCGCCAGAGCTGGTGCGCTCCTTCCATAATCCTCTTCAGCTGAATTGGGTATGCCGCTTGCCTCGGTCAAGTTGGACATTGCGCGGAAATTATTTCGGGACGCCAACCTATCCTGGGTCAATAAGGAGTCCTACTCCACCGTTAGACTCACCGGCCCTTGGTCTTGGTCGTGACGTCATCTCATCCACAAATACCATGCTTACAGATCATTGCGTTATGGGTAGATACGCGGAAAGAATGAGGCTCCCATTTAACGACTACTGCCGTGGATGCAGATCTTCTGAGGAAAAGGAGACTGTTATCCACTTTCTTTGTCAGTGCGCGTCTCTTGCTAAGTGTATATATAGGTTATTTGGCTCACCATTTCGTGTCAGCTAGACGGTGCTATCATCTATTGATATCAAGGATATGGCTTCGTTCATCAAACTTTCTGGCTGGTTTTTCAGGATAGTCGTGCTTTTGATGTGTAGCCCTTGCGTTGAACAACTCTTCTTCTTTCTTGATTTTGGTGGAACTTGGCCAGTACAGGGACTGCGTTCACCCGTGGCATCACAACGGGCCACTATGCGTGCTCAAGTGAGCTTTGTGATATCAGAACTACCACTCCGACCTAAACCTAATACTATTTGTATTTTGTTTTGATCTCTGGCCTGGGGTTTGAACCCTGGCTTTACGTTTAATAAGATAACATACTACTTAATAGACTACGACGACTTCATACATACACAATTGCACGAAACTCCCTTATTATTTTCTTTACATATAATAGCTGCTGTGCAGAAATCCTTTTAAGGTGGATTTATATGGTTACACAAGTCGTACGACAAGTAAAAATTGTAAGTCGTGCTTCTGATGGATGTAACCAACTCAGTAAGTCACGATTTAGCCTAACTTTCTATTCCGAGTTTCCACATTTAGGCATTGAGCATTAAAAGTGAATGTAAAATTCATTCAAATTGAATCTCATAGACTTGAATATGTCGTCGTCACAATAGCTCTGAAATAAAATTGATAAATTGATCGGGTAAACATTTGCTAAATAGTATATGCCAGAAATAAAATGTTTTTCTGGATGAATGCGTACGTGAGCAAACATAATTGTTGAATTTGAAACGATAAAAATTGACATGAGCCCAAAAGCCTCCAATTCCTTCCCAAAAAGCCACTATCTGGTGTGGATTTTGGGGCTGGAAGCTTCATCGTTCCATATTGCTTTGAGAACGACTTTGGTCAGGTCATTATGATTAACGGCTAGGACTATGGGACGACGCCTATGAATTTCTTTTGGACTGAATTGGATGATATGGGACATATGAAATGTGATTTCAAAATGAAGGCTCTACGAGCCAGTTAGTTCATGCCACATTTAATATTTTTCAGAACAGCGATTAACCCGGTTAGACTTTTTGAGGGGATTTCTTATGTTCTTATGCGATTAATGAAAAATCCTATAAATCCCGTACAAGAGTTTACGAGATACAAATAGAGGGACTAACCAACTTATACGTACGTTGTTCAAATCTGTTCAAAGGTTTTAGGTTTATTGTTAATATAAATATAAATAAAATTCAAAAGGTCTTTTTTAATTAAAATATATGCCACGTAAGAACATTGATTTACTTGTGAAATATACACGTGCATTTCAATAAATATTTGGGAAATTCACACAAGTCCTTGTATAGTTGTATTGTTGGGCGAATATACAATAGTTTATGCTTGTTGTTGATCATTTTCATATACAAATTCGATACACTTATACACATTTTGGTCACATGTTTTTGAAAATTGTATTGGTTTCGTACTATCAGTTCATGTAAATGCCAGTAATCAAGAAGAAGAATAAAAATAAAAAATATTTTCTATGAAACTAGAGTTAATAATTAACATTTTAAATTTATAATTGTTCGCACAGATAATTAATTAATTAACTTTTTTCCGTAATATTTTTCATTTTGTTGCTTTGAAAAACAAAATATGAATACTGGTATTCTTCTTATTGTTTTTTGACATTTGGAATGCGAAATACACAATACAGCATAGCATTGAGCGTTCACAAACCATCAATCATTCAATACAGCATATACGATACACGTCGTGTGGATTTTTACCTTTACCCAATCGTTTGATTTTCGCAACCCTTTCACAAAGCGACAAATACTATACAGATGGCTACTGTGGTTATCAGTATGTATGTGTGTAGATACATTCAAACTTACATACATATATTCTTTTGTATGTATAAGTAAAAAAAATTGATAAAAGTTTCCATAGAATATGAAACAAATAAAAAAATATATGTGAACTGCAAAAAAAGGGCAGAGACACAATAACAAAATATAAGTTTTCTGTTGGGTTATTGTTTTTTAATACTTTCACTTTTATGGATTTCAATATTGAGTTGAAATTAATTTTGTAAGTTTTTTTTTACACATTTTGTTTACCAAATAACATGTTCTTTTTATAGTTTCTGTTTCCAAATGCTTCATTTTTTTATTTAAATTTTTTTTACTAAATTGAATTGGGGTTAAAAAGGATTGATTGTGAAATCGTTGTGTTTTATACTTTTTTAATCCTACGGCTTTTACTTTAAACGTTTTTATTTCTACTTCCATCAACGTATATATTTTTAACATCACAGGAAGCAGTTATAACTTACTTTCTGACTTAATTGGCCATTAACAACCCTATTAATTGATTTCGGGCTGCCTTAACACATCCTTCCAGGCGCTTCTGCTCCTTGCGCGCCTACGCCAATTGGTCACATTAATCGATGGCATAGTTTCCTCGATTTGGTCCTTCCAACGCACATAAGGTCGTCTTCTTCGCCGATTTCTGCAAATCCCCGCATCAAATACCCGTCTCGCTGGAGCATTCTCCTCCATTCGAACGACATGGCAGAGCCAGCGCACACGTCTATTTCGTTGAAGAGCTCATACAGCTCACTGTTGGATCGTATGGGGAAATCATTGCTAACTTGCAATGGACCGAAGATTTTACGTAGGACTTTTCTCTAGAATACTTTCAAGGCTGCTGCATCAGTGCTGCATCCAAGCAGTTATAAACTCGTCTGTAATTGAAGCCGTTGTCGAAAAATTATGATGATGTTGGTTGCATAACAAGAATCACATTGAAGACAAATGTGTGAGTACAACAATATACTATACTGTACTATACTGTCCATGTTTTAGTTTGGCTACAATTATAATTCTGGACCTCAAACTGTCCTGAAAGACGAACATGGAGAAAAGCATGAAGAAGGCGATGAATGGCCTGAGCGTCTGTATAAAGACGTTTGGCAGTAGATGAGACCTGTAGATTCATACCATCCACCGAATGTACATAGCGATTGTATGGCCTATACTCTCCTACGTCGCATTAGTATGGTAGGAGGCTATACAAAACTGGATATATATCGCTATGCTAAACAAGGTGCAGAGGTTGGCATGATTGGACATAGCGGGTGCTCTGAAAGTTATCTTGCCTCTTCAAACATTGGACATAAAAGGCGTTGGTTATATTCGCCATTTGTAAACAGTTTTTCGTCTGAGAATTTTGCTGCAAAGTAAAATTCTAACTCAGAAATTTATCCAAAAAACTTCCTCTCCTTTCCACAATTCGTCCTTGACACTTCCGCATAGCATAAAATGGTCCCTCTTTTAAAAGAGTATAAAGCTTCCAGAGTAATCCATTTATTTTATTACTCATTGCGAAGCATTTACAAAAATCGGTCAGTCCATTCTTAGGGCTTAAAATTCTTGTATGTTATGTTAGACTTGTCTTATATTGTTTTTAGTCTCCAAATCATTGGTCTGCATTATAGTACGCAGCGGTCTAAAAGTATAAAGCTTAAGTAAAAAGCAAGCAAAAACAATATAGGAAATCTAGCTCATAATGAAAATAATAGAATTTTCTTTCAGAAAGTTCTGATACCATTGTATGAATGATTTTTTTGGAATTAATTTTTGAAATATTTTTTTGGTGATGGTTAAACATTTGTTATAGTGAGTCAAAGGAAATAATCGGTTTTTGTCTGGTATTTAATCAGGAAACAGAATTTAACACTAAAGTATGTGATTATACAATAGCACAATTCTGCACAGACAGGTCTTTGCTTACTTCTTTAAACTGGAACTTAATTTGTTATTTTGATAGAGAAAGATGCCACTAGAAAATGTTAGAAATTAAAACTCAACAATTTAATTTTAAACTGTGACAAAAAACTTAATATATACATAACATAATTGGACATTACAGCAGTTCAATTAGGACTATGACTTAGATTTTTACACCACTTAGGTTGTGTGTGTCCGAACGACAGACTTTCGTGAAACCTTTTCAAGGCAGAATTTTTGCAAAATATCTGCTGAGATTAAATCGCTAAAGAAATATTTGCTTATATTGTTAAGAAAATGAAAACATCGTTGAACATTAACGATAAGCAAAAGCTACACTAACAAATACAAATGGAGACACACAAGTAAGAAAGAACGCAACAACAAACAACGTGAACAAAATACACAAACAACAATGCCGACGCGATAGAACTCTCGAGAAAGCGAAAACAAGAACTTTCTACTTCAAGAACGTTCGTCAGACTGATTTTGTGGACATATCAAAAGGCAAAACAAAGCAGACAACGATCAGTAATAATTCAGTCAGTCTTGTGTAAAGACACGTTGCGTGCGAAGTAAACATTCGTGGTTTGAAGATCGGTGTTGTGAAGATCTACCGAAGAGTTGTTAGTGTTTGCGCGGACAGAAATGTAAAATAGAATAGTGAACAAGCAATTATTGTTGTGTTCAAGTTGTATACGGTGGCACACAAAAGTAGTGCGAACAATAAAGAGTTTAATTGCAACTGAACACAAATTTGTTTTTACTTGGTTTGTAATCAACGAACTTATATATTTAAACGATTTTAAAACGGTAAAAACATAAAATATTTTGTTCGTTGGAGATGTCTGTGGTTTCAACCAAGGCCTTATGTCTAAGAAGTCAAAACACTACCTACTAGACTACAGCGACTTCATGAGTCGCCTTAACTTCTAGCTAAAAAATCAACTACTTTGACTTCCTGAGCAAGCTAAACTTTATAGTTGTATTGCGATGATTTCAAGCAATTAATAGATATATTGGTGTACTGGCACCTTACTGTCCATAATAGATCCAATTTGCAAATTGAATAATGTTCTTTCATAAAGCACTTTGTTATTAGTAATCAGAAGAAATAACCCAAGAAAATGGTAAAGAGTATAATTTTCTATTTCTAATGCCTTAAATGTTTAGAACTAAAATAAAGCTTTAATTTTTTATTTTAAGTTTTTGGTTTTTTTGCTTTCCAAGTTTTTTGCATTTCTTTTGGTTTATTTGCTTTGCGCGCTTTCCGGTCTCTATGCGTTGGTGAATTTTTCATATACCTACCTAACCAACCTAACCTATACCTTAATTTATTTATTATATTTATATTTATCGTTAAACCTTTATTTTTACCTAAATTTGACAATTTGATTTCATCTCTAAGACTAAACAATAGAAAATAAAGGAAAAAGAATACCTTGTATTAAAACGTAATTCCTTACATAGTATATACAAATATTGAGAGCAGATAAATTTGTATCCACGGCAATTTACCTTTTTGGCTTAAATGGATTTGTATAAAATACTAGATTGCTTTGCAGGATTCTGTTCATTCCTAAGATGTTTCTCTATTCTTTTGCTTTCCTTGTAATCATATAAATTTTGTCTTTGTAGTATAACACATATAATCACAAGTATGTATGAATGTGCTTAGGAAGTAACATAAATAAATCCAGCTATCAATACAACAATCAATAATCTTTAGAAGTATTGAACACCATTTAAGTGTTTCCAGCATGACCACAATATATCACACATAAACACTGTCGCAGCAGATAAATGTTTTATGTCCAAAGGATATTTTTACAGCCGATATCTAAATAAAAAGGAAATGTTGAAAACACTTTTAAACACCGATAAAAAGAGCTTTTCTTACTTCAATGGAAGCATTTCATATTGTTTATATAGAATATAAGCCAGTCATTGTAGAGGTAATTTAATATGGGCAAATAGACTGTCAACTGTTTACGTTGGCATTCTTCATACTTAACTTTTTGTTCATATTCTGAACTGGAATTATAGAATTGAGGATGTTTTTACGATAAGAAATGCTTCGTCGAATGCTTTATTTAACTATAATCTCATTCCACGAAATAATCGGAAGCATACATTTCAAACAAACAATTGCAACCAAAATGCTTAAGTTCCGACTTCAATTTCTATTTTAAATAATAAAATAAATATTGTTACGAAAGTGAAAACGGTGTGTATCGTTTAATATTAAAATGAGCAAAAGCTACACAAACAAATACAACGAACTTGTTACAAGTAAACCAACAACATCAGTATGAAAGAAATGGGGATAGACAAGTAAGCGAAAACGCAACAACAAGCAATGTGTACAAAATACTAAACAACAATGAAGTCGCAATAGAGTTTTCGAGAAGGCGAAACTCCGAATCTTCTACTTCAAGAACCTTCATCAGACTGATTACGTGGGCATATAAAAAGGCCAGACAAAGCAGACAACGAGTAGTAAGAATTCGGTCAGTCTTGTGTGAAGAAGAGTTGCGTGTAAAGAGAACAGTCGTGGTTTGAAGATTGCCGTTGAAAAGATCTGCGTTGTAAGCAAAGAAGAATAGCGAACAAGCAATTATTGTTGTATTCATCAAGTTGTAAACGGTGGCACACAAAAGTAGTGCGAACAATAAAGAGTTTAATTGAAACTAAACTCATATTTGTGTTTATTTTTGTTTGCAATCAACGAACTCATATTTTAAAAGTTTTTTTCAAGGCAAAAACGTATCAACACAATAAAATAAAATTTAAAAAAATCTGGCATCGGTTACCTGGTTACATTTTCAAAAAAGTTGTATGCATTCAGCCTAGAGAGCAATTCCTAATTTTGAAAACTTCGTATTTGCAAGGGATTTTCAGTCAGGACCTACTATTCTACATTTCCAAATTGGTTGCCATTTATTCATCGTATTTTCCAAAGCACACATAACGTTTGTTTTCTGAATAGCCTTTGGACCAGTTGGTGACTGACCATAATTTTCATCTACTAATTATGTTAAGCTATAAGGCACACTCCGGGATGCATGGGCACTTGGACAAACAAAATTGTCATATTAGGAACGATAGTAATGCATATGAGATGCAAGAGCATTTTGAAAAAGTCACTGCTTTGTGTGGATTTTGGGCTTTTTTGGTCATTATCTGTCCTTATTTATTTCAGAAAAATGTTGGCTAGGTCTTCACTATAATACAATGAATACCAATATTACCAAGGAAGTCAATAGATCTTTCAAGCGAGTAAGAAATTTAGATTTAAAGATAGGAAACGCCATCCTAGCAGGTTTTTCATCTGCTGATTTTTTTTTTAACCCAGATATGCCCAATGACCTATATATAGTACCCCAGTACATTCTTGCTTACATGATACGTCACCTTTATCAAAGTACCGTTTTTTTGTTGACATACCCAGTACTCATCAATGCCTCGTGGGAAATTATGTGATCGCATTATTTAGTTATTGAATTATTGAATATTATATAGAGTATCACTATCACTCTTTTTCTTTTTCATTATGACTGAATACGAGGACACGTTTATACGGTAAGTAAAATTTTGTACATTTACAAGTAAGTAATTTCACAGGAAAAATAAACAAGATTTGGAGCCTGCCATCAAAAAACCTTAAATAGATGCCGAAAATGTGACATAAGACATGTAAAATTTTTTGTGTCGTATCACACCCAATATGTCATGTGTCAATGTCCTTTAAAAACCACTTTTTTCAATAAATCTTTAAAAACCTTTAAATGCACTGTTTTACTTTTAAAATGATCATGATCAAGCAATGGGCATATCTGGGTTAATATCAACCAGCATCTTACATACGTACATACATACATAATTGGTCATGACAACCATTCAGTTAGGTTTAAGACCTATTTTCTCACACCACTAATGCTGCGTGTGTTAATTTTATAAATGAGTAGCGAGACTTCCAGTTTTAAATCGTCTTCAAACGACAGATTTTTAAGAAATTTTTTCAAAAATCTGCTGAGATTTACTCGCCGAAGACATAGATACTCTTAAAAATGCAACAAATGCTCTGATAAGCATTATTCGCTCTTCAGAAAATAAGTTGAATAAGAAAAATATGAAATTCTTCGTAATTTTTACTAAATTTTGTTACGTATTCAAAGTCTTCTTTTTCTTTAATCTATTTCAAGTCATTTTACATCCCTATAGGGACATCTGTCATGTTGCTTAACTTAAATTTAAAGTTAAAAAAAAAACATACGAAAAGAAAAAATTTCTGTAATTCAAAACTTTTAAGTGAAAATCTGAAAATAAAACGTTTTGGTTTTATACTTCCGTTTCTTATCTTATGAATATTTGTTTTTAACAGAGAAATTCAAACACAAAAATTTAGTGTCGTCGTATGAGATAATATTCTGGCATTAAAGCAGGGGTTAGCAAAAATTGTTTGTTTGTGTATTAGTGAGTAAGAGAGAGAAAATATGTTGAGAGAATTTGCTGTGTTAGTAATGTACACTATTTTGATTTTCATTTAATCAACATACATATGTAAAGCTATCCATCTTTGGCTTAATAATTTTAGATAAATAAAAATAAAATAAAAATCAATTTTTTTTTTAAAGAACATCTTTGGCTTAAAAACTAGGTCATGTTTTTTAGACAAATAAAAAGTACAAAATCCCATTTTTTATTAAAAGAAAAAAGCAAGCATTCCAAAGCACTTAAAAAACTTATACTATGTGACAAAAAAAAAAATATGAAATACGCCAAACTAATGACATAGAACATTTTTAACATAAAATATTTCTTAAGTGTTATTCTGGAATATCCGAATGATAAAGCATCCACCACACATGTGTTCTTGTCGCAGACTGATCGACAACTAAATCAAAGAACACAAGAATGCGTGTAAGTTCTCTGTGCAGAATTGTGCTATAAAAGAGTAATCCCTGCATTAAAGTCACTGCTTACTTGTGCACACAGAATGAACTGTACAATGAAGTGTAGCCATTTAATGGGTTACATTAACCAAGGAGAGAGGGGATAATAACGAGTAAGAAAAGATATTTTATTATACTTTATACAAGTTTGTAACATGTCATATGCGTTCGTATATATTTTTTCAGTGGCGAAATACAAAGTGCTCTTTCAGTTTACGCAAAATATTAGGGCAATTCACACAAGTCCTTCTATCGTTCTTTGGCGTGTATTGTTGAACGAAAATACAACAGTGTATGCTTGTTGTTGATAATTTTCATATAAAAATCCGATACACTTATACACATTTTTTCATATGTTTTGGAAAATTGTATTGTTTTCGTGCTAACAGTTACATAAACTGCCAGTCATCAAGAAGAAGAATAAAAATACAAACTATTTTCTATGTAACTTGAGTCAATAATTCACATTTCAAAATTATATTGATCAAAATATATTGATGAAGATGATTAATTAATTTACTGTTTTCCGTATTATTTTTCATTTTGTTGCTTCAAAATCAATGTATGTATGTTGTTGCTATATTTTTGCTTATTCGTTGATCATGTGAACAAGTTCATTGTTTTGTTTTTGTAACTCTTATTTATCATTTTAATAACACCATTTTCGTAACAATATGTTGATTACATGTTGTATAGTTAGCGGACCTCACCAAAAGTGCTTTGAGATTACATTGGTAGTGAACTTAGAAAACTTAAACTGTTTTCAATTAAACAAATTTGTACGTCCCAGATGATACATTTCTTCTTTGGTACGGGTTTTGTGTACGAAATAGGCGTTTACTCATATTTACCAATAAGATTATTGAACTCTAGTAAATTATACAAAATTTTTAAAAACATATATGATCGCACTAAACTTCATAATAATGAATAAGATTTATTAGATTTAAACGTGAAAAAAGTGCACTTCTGTACGAGTATTTCTTGTCTTTACATATGTGTCTGTCAAACATAAACGTCCGTTTATCGCTTCTATGAATCTTATGTAAGAATGTCTGTTCGTAGGAATAACAAGTACTTCCGAAAGGAAGAATGTTTTGAATAAAGTGAGAATATGATACATAAGTTAGCAGGCATATATGCACGTAGCTGTGTGTGTATGTGATTTTGTGCTTTCATTAATAGAGAAAATTACCAATTACAGTTAAGTAGACTAACAACAGATGTGATGAAACTTGACACTCATAATGAATATCTTGAATCACTGGAATATATATGACAATCAAATGTAAGTGCCAGTTCGTCGCCTATTCGACACATTCACAATGCTTTGTTCGAGTTGTTCGATAAATTGTTATTACCGCAGTTGGTTTGGTGACTTATGTTGACACTCTATTTGAGGGAAAATATATCTAAATAATGAAATAAAATTCAAGTCAGTGTATTCAACTCAAACCAAATCCTTAAAAAAACAATAAATAAATGTTACAATGATGTAAGTAATGAATCACCAAATGTATTGTAATGAAAATGGAATCGTTTAACATTAAAATGAGCAAAAGGTACACAAACAAATACAACGAACTTGTTACAAGTAAACCAACAACATCAGTCAGAAAGAAGAGGGGATAGATAAGTAAGTGAGAACGTAACAACAAGCAATGTGAACAAAATACATAAACAACAATGAAGTCGCGATAGAGTTCTCGAGAAGACGAAACCCCGAATGTTCGACTTCAAGAACCTTCATCAGACTGATTACGTGGGCATATAAAAAGGCAAGACAAAGCAGGCAACAGTAGTAAGATTTCAGTCAGTCTTGTTTGAAGATCGCCGTTAAAAGATCTGCGTTGTAAGCAAAGATTAATAGCGAACAAGCAATTATTGTTGTATTCGTCAAGTTGTAAACAGTGGTACACAAAAGTAGTGCGAACAATAAAGAGTTTATCTAAAACTAAACACATATTTGTTTTTATTTTGTTTGCAAACAACGAACTCATATTTTAAATGTTTTTAAAAATGTAAAAATGTAACAGTATGATGAATGTTTGAATTGATTGCAGAGAAATTAGCTCATAATCTAAGTAAGGAAGTAAGAGATTTTGTTCATTTTTTAAAAGAGTTGAGAATAGTCTTGTTCGATTTCTACCTTTAATAGATAATGACCGTTCATTTACTCTCCCAGTTAACAAAACTTATAACTGAAATATTCGCAAATAATTTCAATCTGTTGGAAAGCAATCTGTTCGAATTTAATTTCAAGAATGCTTACGGATCCCAACATAAGCAAATCTTCTAAGCCGTATGGTATTCTAGCACTATTCAACAATCACTCATTCATTAGCTATCCTTTTCAGTGTCTAATATCGTGCCTGGATTTTTTTATTTTACTGGAAAGTTATTAACGTAACGCTGATACCCAAAAATTGAACTACCGACCAATAGTTACGGAACGTATGATAAACCTTAAGCTTGTGACTTATTTAGAGTGCAACAACCTGACTTGTGATAAACAGTAGGGTTTCTGTAAAAAAGTGGGCATACATATAATGGAAATGAGTCACAATAGAATGTAAAAACAAACAAGTGCAATTGTGTTGTTCTAATTAAAATAAAGCAGAAAATAAAAGCAAGAAACCCAAGAAACACAAAAAGAAAAGAATCACTGGACAATTTTAAGTTATAAAAAAGTAATCATACTCAAAGGGAGAGTTTAGAAAGAGAGATACAAGTGTAAGCAAATACTAATGAAACTAATTTATTAATATCAAGTGTTAGTGACATTTGTCTGCTTTATTGTAGAAGAACAAGGGTAAAATTCACTAATAAAAGAAAAAAAAGAAAAGAAAGAAGAAAGGAAGGAAGTTGAACTAAACGCGGTTACAGTTTGCAAGGGATATGCTTAATTAAGATCCGCGTTTCTGAAACAGTGTTCTCTGAAGTGACGAATCCAATTTTAATATATACCAATCTGATGCAAAAACTTATGTAAAACTTAACAAAGCCTTTGATCCCACGTGCGCAATGAAAGCTGTAAAAAGCGGTGGCGGCTCTATTATGGATTTTTCTTGGCGTGCTGTGGGTGCAATTGTAAGAATTGAAGGAATAATGGACCAATATCAATATAAAAGCATTTTGGAAAATGTAATGGAAGCGTATTCCTTTGAGAGTATTCCCTTCAATTACATTTTTCAGCATCACAATGACTGAAGGTTAGTGAAGTGCTGGCTTTCGAGTCAAAGGTCACCGCAAAGTCCTGATCTCAACCCAATTGAAAATTTATGGGCAATTATTAAAAGAGATCTTAATAACAAAAACCATCGCAATAATGATAAATTGTTTCAACTGGTGCAACAAAGCTGGCAAAATATATCAGTACAAACATGCCAATGTTTGATACAAAGTTTGCCGAAAAGACTTGAAGATTTTGTTCAAAACAAGGGCTATCCGACAAAATATTAATGAATATTATTAAATGTGAATATGTTAAGATATTTTTAAGCTATTTGTAAGAGCAACAAACATACATAACAAAAATACATGTCGCTAAGTCGTTTCTAATTATAAGGCCACCACTACAGTATAGCTTGCTATATTTGATGGGTTAAAAAAGTACGGATATGGAATTTATCTTCGTAAATTTTGTTCCACTTGATCTACTCTTTACACATTGCAATACGGCTATAAAAAGCTGAGTGTAAAAAACACTCAGACACACATATGTATTCTTTGGAAATTAGAAGAAAAGGTGAAAGCTAATGTTATTAACTTAAATAAACTTTTCAAATTGAATTCAATAAAACTCACTCTTCATAAAAGTCAAACTTAGCTTAGATAAAATTTTCAATATTTTTCTCAGAGTGTCAAAAAATTGCCTGAAGTGAAATTTAAAAAGTTGAGGCCTATTTTAATTTCCAAAATTAAAACGATCAAAACATTACCCGTCAGTAAATTTGATTCTCGAGTCTTTAGTTCGTGGTCAGTAGAATTATTTTACTTTTTTGCAAAAAGTGGTCAATGAGAAACCCTTAATTTTTAATAAAACCTAATACTAGGTTCAGGCATGAATTTTGTGTCAATTGAGTCAATATTCGTTTAATTGACAAAATTATTTTAAGTGTCCGTTATTTGCCTTTACGACTTATATTAAAAAATACATCGAATATATTTTTTAAGATTTATTCCTATCTTGTATTATTTTTTTACTGAGGAATGCATGTAATCTGTCCTAACTACTGCGGGAAATTATTTGCCTTGAGCACAGGTTCTGTTTCTTAATTTGAATATTTTGTAATATAAACCACTGTTTTGAATATTTTTGGCATTGCCTGGTATGATTCGTTATATTGAGGTATGTTGTTTGTTTTCTAGCATATGGATATTCACTCTACTCCAAGCGAGTATTATATTTTAGTGTTATTTTGTTAATAAAAATTCTTATTTCATGGTTTTGTTATAGTCTTTATCCCCAAAATTTCGAAATATTCAAAATATTTTAAATCATTAGAAATTTTAATAAATATATGTATACTAGAAAGAGAATGGAATAGGAATAGAAATACAAGAAGTATGGGTAGACTTAGTGTTAATATAAATAAACTTACCTTCCACCTTACTCGCCATTTTTGTTTGACATTGATATTTGTATTTTCAAGTATCAACAAAATTTATTCGCATAAGTTGTAATGTTCTCACTGAACATACTTATGACAGTGTTGCATTTTAAGTTTTATTCAATATTATAACAATTTGCGTATTTATTGCGCAATTATTAATTGAAACTTTAAATGAAATATTTAGCTCAATAATGGTGTTTATTGCTTTTTACGCAATAAAGGTGCATATCTGAACACCGTATAAGTTTGATTCTTTTTAGCAGAGTGAAATTAATGTAAACACATATTCTATCTACACTTTACATAATTTAAAAATATTAAATAAAAAATGTTATTACGTTTAAGGTAAATTAGACTTTCTTTGAGCTAAAAAATATTAAGAGAAATATTACAATATTTGTTTGCTTATCATGCATGTTGAAAAATTTTGTAAAATGAAGTCATTTGTTTAAAAACTGCAATTCGAAAATATTTTTAAAATTGACTTTAATCATAGGTTATTAATTGTTTTTAGCGTAAAACCTACATTTATACCAAATGTAAAGCATTCATCCTTTTGTTTTCAAAAGCTTAAGTAGTGTGACGTATACAAGTCATTTGGAAATTTGAACCCATTAAAATACCGATGCAAATCTTTTTTGACAACTGATGTATAAATACATCTTTGCGAAGGTTTTCTAATAAGAAAGGAAAAAAATAAACTTAAATACGGCTAAACAGTCGAAGCAAATAATAGCAAACAAGCAATATTTTCTCAGTGAAGAATCCTCAATCTTAGGTTTCTTTCCTATTTCTTGGAGTGAATTCTGTTTTTTCTTGCAGTACATTTCAATACATTGTTATACTACATCTCTATTTCGTTTACACCCATACCATGTTTTGCGTCGTTTTTTCGATGTTGGGTCGCTGCTGAATTAGTACTATTTTTTCGAATTTTTAAGTTTTTTTTGTAATTTCCTTTGTTTTCTAAAAAATGGCACGACTTTTGTTTTCTAAATATTTACTTTGTTAAATTTTCTTTTTCTTTGATCTTTACATAGTTTGCTATAGAAAATCAGAACTCAGTTTGCGTCTTTTCAATTTGCGTCGTGTTTTTTTGGAACGTAACCACGACGCAAAGTGAGGTATGGATGTATCGCCATAAAAAATTTAAAAATTGTTAACATCTACGTATTTATTTTGGCGTGAATTATTTGCTTTGCTGTGCCAATGCTTCCCGTAGACATACTGTCACGTATTGAACGATTTCTTTATTTACCTTATAAAACCTTCCGTTTAATCAGCGCATATTTGTATTCTTCTGCTGAATTGCAAAATTTTTCACTCCAAGTTGACGCACAAGTAAATGTAAAGAAAGTTTTATTCTTTGAGGAATATTTTTTGGAATTTTCATTCAATCTATTGGGTTGATGCGAAAGTAATTTCTTTTTTTTTTTTTGTAAAAACAGTTTTCGTATAATTAACAAATACTTTATTAAATTATATTTAATTTGATAAAATTAACCTCAATCCGATCTCACGTGTTGTTATTCGTCGTCAACTAATGCGTTTATGGCGTTTTTATCAGCTTCAACCGGAATTCCCGAACGTGGTGCATCTTCGACATTAAAATTGTCGGATCAAAACTTAGCGAACCAGCTCTGGCACTGGCTCCTGTCAACACACCTTCACCATACACATCGTTCAATTTCTTTCTGGCTTGAACAGCATTTTTACCCTTTCTGTAGTAAAACAGTAAGATACAAGTATGTCGAAAATGCTGCTTATTGCTTTCAATATTAAAAAGGGCACCAACCAAAAATTTCTGCGTAGCCTTACTATATGAGCTCTCAAAGCATATAATAATATATACGGGTTAAGTGTGTTGGTGCAAAAAAAAAACAAATATTCCTCTGTCGGGAAAAACGAAAATACTTTCCGAACAACCCAATAATAAGGCATTTTAAGTTTTTATGAATTGGTCTCAGATAGAATACATATTTATGCCAACACCTCTGTAACCATTGAAAGATTTATTATAAACGTTCTTCCACTACAAGGCTGAAAATCATTCAATTTTCTTTCATTTCGTAAATGGAAAAAGCTCTAAGTAGTTTAAAAATTGTAATTAATATAATATAATTAAAAATTACAATGAGTGAGCTGGAAAACCGTTATCATGCCTATGATCAACAATATACCATGTAACTGCATGTTACAATAATCGAACACATTTAGATAGAAACAGTTAGAAAAACGATTATATTTAATTGAATTTAGAATGCATTGTTGGTCCGAAAATTGTGGCCGCCAATCGTGTGTAATTTTATTTTTGCCAATTACAGTATCACACCTTTTATCCGAATGTCGATTGCATAATTAAAGGTTAGAAATATTTTGCAGGCATTTAGTGTTACTGCCAGAGATTTAAAGTCAAACTCTTATCTGGCGACTAGTTTATAAGAAACAGCCGCCCTGTCAACACTGACAGCTTTGGCCAAAAAATATGAATTGTGTCTCATCAGAATTTACTTTTATTGTAAAATATTAATTAATTATTACCAAAGGGTTGGATATTAAAGTTGAACATTTACTACAAGAGTCGTTAATAAAACGAATTTTACGAATTAATTGGTAAAATTTATAAATGAATCTGCAGTAACTATTTTCATGTAGTTTAGGGCAAAATTCAGAAAATAATTTTTACTTGATTCGTATAGATTCACATTTGCGTTCATGTTGCGGATATATAAACTTTAAAACCTAGTATTTTGAAGGAAACACAATTTATTGCCATTTGAAACCAGTCAATTTTTAAAATCAATCAAAAAACATACATAAATATTTTTTTGTACATCAATAAACGTGAATATTACATCTTACCGCAATAATGGTCAACAGATTGAGTTACCTGTTTGGCGTTTAATGCTATTAAAAATGCATCTCCGCCATCTTCCATTTGGCCTTAACGATTTTCTTCAAACTACACATCCCCATTCATTTGTTTGTAAAATATTGCAATCATTAAAGACATCTTGAAGGTTTCTTTGCTTTTCTTTCGTTATTTCTTCCTTTTCGTCTTTTGATCTACGTTTGGTAATTTATTATTTTCTTATTTCTTTCATTATTTCTTTTCATTATAGTCGTAATTGATGTGAGCCATTTTATCTCTTCCCTGTTTTCAAGTATTCTTGTTGTTTATGGCATTTCAATGGCATTCTATAGCTCAAAACCTAATAGAAATGGTATGTGGGAATTCCGTAACATACTTGTACATTTTAAGCCATTGGTTGTGTTTTCCAAAAATCAAAAAAAAAATTAAACCAGTTATTGTTAATTCATGTTTTTTTATTTTAATTTTTATACTTGCACACATAAACACATAATTGGTCATTACAACCCTTCAGTCAGGATTATTATTATGAGTGGCAGGACCTACAGTTTAATGTCGACTCCGAACGACAGATGTTTGAGAAACTTTGCATGGTGATTTTATTTACACTCAGAGTTTTTGCCACAAATCTGCTGAGGGGAAGTCGTCGCAGAAATATTTCAAATATTTCATATTTCGTTTAGTTGAATATATCTGACCTGGGGTTTGAACCGAGGCCTTATGTCTAATAAGCCAACACACTACCTACTAGACTACGGCGACTAATTTCAATTTTTAATTTATATATGTTTGCTTATTGTTGGGAAAAAGCGTAGTGAAAATTATAACAAATTTTGTTTAAGGTTTATGACAATCTCAATCACATTTCTATGGCAACTTCTTGTCAGAAAATCGATGGCATTATTGACGAAATATTGGAATAGTTTGATTTCATAAGATTTCTTTACCTGGTGAATATTTTACCAACTAAACAATACGGAAATAGGGGTTAATAAGTTAAGCCTTAATAACAATCAAATTATAAGTCAGCAGTTTTAAACTATTGTTCTTCCAATGGTATATAATTTTCGCTCAATTCATTAAAGCTGTGCAGTTAGACCGATTGCATATAATTGGACACTAGGTATAAGATTATGTCAATGCCGATTTTGTCGCTTCAATAGGTAATAGGTAAAGGGTCTATGAAGGCACTATGTAGGAACCGTAAATCGAGGTTTGTATCAAAAATGATACATTATAATTTTTGAGATGATATAACTGTTATTGAGAAAAAGTTAGATGCCTGATATTTTTTAATTCCTTAGAATTAAAGTTGAAGTAGTCTTAGCCTAGTATGTAGCGTGTTAAATTATTAGACCTCAGACCAAGGTTCAAACCTTAGATCAGACATTTCCAATTTACAGCGAAGGTTGTAATTATCGATATTGTATGTATGTATGTAATTTTCATGCTGCTGAAGAGAAATGTGTTTTAGAGTAATGACAGTAGCATTTGCAGCATTTTTAATACTTTGAGTCTGACTTCTGGAATTAATAAACATATTTGAGAAGTATTATGTAGAATTTACAGAATTCAAAGGAGCCTATATTTAAAAATAAAACAATTTTTTTTTTATCAAAACCACAGTATAATTGAAAGAGTCTTGGTTTTTTCACTCGCCTTCGTACATGTAGGTTACATTCATATTATTTTTTATTTTCTTGGGATGTTTTAAAGTCTATTAAAAATCCAAATGCATTTGACTTGCCCTTGCTTTTTTTGTTCTTACCATAGTTTTGTTAAAAACTTATTTTGGAACATACGGTTTGTAGAAATGTTTTTAACACTTTTATTATTACACTTGATGTAGATTAAACGAAGTACGTAACTAATTTTGCTCAAACTCATAAGTATTTTGGGTACATTTCGCTGAGATTCCATTTGAGTTTTAATATCACATAAAATTTGATGTAAATTTTCTTTACTTAGACACGATTTTATTTAAAAATCTGCAAAAATAAATGATTTTTAGGAAATGCTGTCCTGACGATGACAAGACCAAACAATATTGTTACAAAATGATGTACACCGTCATCGTTTAACATTAAAATGAGCAAAAGCTACACAAACATATACAACGAACTAGTTACAAGTGAAAGACAAACGGATGGACAAGTAAGCGAGAACGCAACAACAAGCAATGTGAACAAAACACACAAACAACAATGGAGTCGCGACAGAGTTCTCTAGAAGGTGAAACCCGAACGTTCGACTTCAAGAATCTTCACCAGACTGATTACGTGCATACGCCAACTGAAGTGTATACAAATTGTTGTTGTTTCATCAAGTTCTGAACAGTGGCACATAAAATAGTGCGAACAATAAAGAGTTTAATTGAAATTAAACACAGATTTATTTTATTTTTGTTTGCAATCAACGAACTCAAATTCTAAAGGTTTTTAATAAGGTAAAAACGTAACAATATTCTAGCTGGAAGTTTTGTGTAACATTTAATTACAGTTTAGAACTGATGCGCAACAGAGCTTGTCTTATATTTTTATATATGTATGTATGGTTAAATATAGCAGAATAAGTTTGTAATAAAATTAGCCTTATTATGCTGGTGTAAAATTAATCTTCTTCTTCTTAACGTTCTTACTGCCTTTATTATTTCATTTTACTCTGTGCTATACTGTGTTTGGTATATGGTAAGAATTTTATCCTTTCGGCTGACTTAAAAACTTTGTCAACGAAGTATAATACTGAGAATATTAATTACCAGCCATATTTTATTAAAACTAAAACACAAAAACAAGAACATTTTGTTTTTATTCATGGTTAAATGTATAAAGAATAAA
This sequence comes from Sarcophaga variegata, assembly GCA_932273835.1. Lineage (NCBI taxonomy): Eukaryota > Metazoa > Arthropoda > Insecta > Diptera > Sarcophagidae > Sarcophaga > Sarcophaga variegata. Next base: position 68,435,424 of record OW026358.1, read on the forward strand.
AGCAACGTCAGCTATAGGAAAAAGGATAATGTTGGTTCTACATCTACCCTTATTTCATTCTTATTTTCCTTGAATTTTTTTGGGTTTTTTAATACAATTTTAAAAGGAGTTAAACCCACAATGGTATTATGAGAAGCTATATTCTGAGTGGTAGTTAATATTAGTTTAGTATGTTTTTTGTTAACTTCAGTTACTCCATTCAAAAATTATAAAGCTGTTCTATCTTCGATCACTCTTTTATTATATTAAAAAAATATTAAAAATAATAATTACAAGATAAATGTAACACTTCTAGTTTGACCAAAAATAAAGAAAGAATTCGATAACGAAGTATTTTTTGACGATATTATAATTGTTGCGTAAGAGCTGTGTAATTATTTGAATAAAATGCAAACAATTTTTAAACAAAATCATGTTTTCATACATAAACAAAAGATATAATAACTGGAGAAAGATAAATTATAAAAATGTTAATATTTTATAAAATGGACAACACAGTGGACAGCTGTCCAACAAATAATTTTATAAATTTTAAGTAATAATACTATGCGACGAAATAAAAAAAATTAAATACACCCAGCTAATGGCATAGTGCATGTTGTAAGTTTTGTTTAGTAGAACTCCAAAAAAATTTTTATTTTTCCTGAACCCTCCTTTGCGAGTGATTTTGCTTTTTACCAGGACAATGATCCCAAGCAAACTTCGGGTGTGGAAAAGCTTTGGTTGATCCATAATTGCCCCAAACTTATCGAAACCCCTGCACAGAGCACAGATCTCAACGTAATTAAACATCTTTGGGAAGAATTATCTAGAAGAGTATACCAACAACAATTTAACACTTTGAATCGGCTTAAGGCGGCTTTACTGAAAGCGTGGAACTCCATAGAACCTGAGGGATGCTACAATTTGGTAAAATCTATTCCAAAACGTTTACAGGCCGTTCTTGAGAACAAAGGATATGCCACAAAGTATTAATTGTTCTCTTTCATCATCTTTAGCGATGGTCCTCTTCTTTGTCCGATTATGCGTTGAGCGCAAAAAATTGAGTTAATTTTCTTTTTCTTTATAAAATTACCGTTATCATGAAAATTTTTGTTATTTTTTTATTAATCTAAAAGGCTGTAATGTAGAGTGTAAATAAAAGCAAACAAACATATATTTAATATTTTCTTTTCAAGTTTTAAGCACATACATATCAGACTAATGCTTGTCCGATTATGCGATGGAGTCACTGTATATATTATTTGACTTATGATGCGGTAAACTTAACAAGTGCTAATTTTTTTATATTTTCTCAAGTTTGTTCGTTCATAATAGCAAACTTCAATTAAAAAATATGAAATAAGTGTTGAGATTCTGAAAGTGTATTATCTTGTAAAGAGATTGGCACTTCGTTTGATCAAATCGGACAAAAATTATAATAGTTATTTTGTCGAATAGTTTCAACCGTTCCCATAATACGCTCCTAAGATACTTGCATGCGCAAGCGTAAAGGTTTATTCCGGAGTAGTTGGCAAATAGTCGCCGTAGCCTAGCAGGTAGTGTGTTGTTTCAAACCCCAGGTCAGACATCTCCAACAAAACGAAATATGAAAAAATTTTTCTTCGCCGACTTATGGGAGTAAATAAAATTGCCATGAAAATTTTCTGTCTTTCGGAGTCGACTTCAAGCTATTGGTCCTGCCACTCATGCATAAAATCAACATAAGTAGTGAGAAATGCCAAGTCGTAATCCTGACTAAAGGGTTATAATGACCAATTATATAAGAATGTATAAAGGCGGCATTTATCGTGTGGTCTCCCTTTTTTACGACAGGGCAGAGAATACTGAAGCTCCAGCCATTGGGCGCAATTTTTTATAGTCATATTTTAATGCACCCTACCAGCTCATTACCGCCGGTCTTAAGCAATTCAGCGGACAGGCTATCAGGGCAAGTAGTTTTATTGTTCCTAGGGCGCATAATCGCGTCTTTGACGTTTTCAGTGCTAAGCAGTGGTATCTCAACGATATCATCATCGATTGGGTTTGATACATCTACGGTCTTAACATTCCTACTATCTATTCTCGCGTCGGAAAGGGTGTTTCTTTCTTATTCTGCTCTCTCTATATTCACCGACAATATTTTGCGAAGCTGCTGACTACTACATTTCTATAGTGGATCTGCTAATTATTAAAGTTTAAATAAATATGTTTCAATTAGAATTTTATATGATATGTGTGTAGTTTGGAAGAACTAAAATTTTTTTCTTTAAATTAAAATTAACGTCACGTATAAGTTATACTAAAAACGTGAAAAAGCGTGAGAGAATTAACTCTGTGTTTCAAAATAATTTCATTTAAAACCTTCTAATTTCACATTTAAAACACTGTGCATTGAAATGATTCCAATTTTATTTTTGACATTTCAATATGAAAAATTTAAATCATTTTCTTTTGAATTTCAATTTCTTTAGTTTTTTCAATAATTAAATTTGGAAAATTTCTCATTTTGTGTCTTCAATATAAAAGGATCCATAATCTTAACGAACAAAAGGTACATGCGATAGCAATATTAAAGAATCGTGACTTAATAAATTTCTGTATATTTGTTTTATAATATTCCAGCAGAAAACTCCGTTACTTATGGAATACTGAATCTATATTTTGTATTTGTCCACGTGCCACTCTATTCTAGTCATGGGCGTTTTAGATTCTAATTTGTTCGTGCAGGCAAACATTTGTGCGTTTTCTACAATGCATTCGAGAAAATCTAAGGTGTGTTTGGGAGAGCAAATTTTAAAAAAAGCTATTATTGCAACTATTTTTTGTAAAGTTAATAATGACAATAAAAATAAAACAATACCTTGGAAGAGAATACAGCATTGTGGTACGGATTACAGCTGTTTTTTCTGCAAATGTAATAAAGAATATTTCAATTGGGCTTTGCTGAAGGATATAGAATCTAGCAGCCGGAAAAACACAGAATAAAATAGAAAAAATGCATGTTTCGATGCACCGAATGTATGTATGTGTAAGTTTACGGTGAGATAAATACCCTTGGAATAACATGTTTCGTTGTAAAACAATTCTACATAAACAGCCGAATATATACAAAAACCTTGCACACATCCTCTGTTTCATGTATTAAAATTACACATATATGTACCAAATATACACATATGTATAATACTCTCACTAGACTACATATAATACAAATTTAATTTATGTATGTGAATGTCGCCGTAGTCTAGTAGGTATTGTATTGGCTTATCAGACGAAAAGCCAGGGTTCGAGCCCCAGGCCAGACATCAAAATAAAATACAAAAAATACTTGTTAGGCGACTTCCTCTCAGTAGATTTCTGGAAAAAACTCTGAGATAACTCTTAATTGCCATGAAAAGTTTCTCAAAAAAATCTGTCGTTCGGAGTCGACTTTAAACTGTAGGTCCCGCCACTCATTTATAAAATTAACACACACACAACATAAGTGGTGTGAGAAACTAGGTCGTAATCCAGACTGGAGAGTTGTAATGACCAATTACGTACGTACGTACGTATGTGAATGTAATACTATTTTCAGATATGCACTTTTATTGAGTCAATATTTGGTTTATTGAGTACAATATTTTATGTGTTCAGGCATAATAATGTACAAAGTTCAGCTGCTTATTTAATATTCATTTGACAGCTGGTAAACAAAAATCTGGTTATTTGTTTTTTTTTTTTGTTTGTCGTCGAGTTGTCAAATATCAAGGAAAAGCTCACTGAACATACTTATGACTGTACTGCATTTTAAGTTTTACTTTTTGCGTATTTATTGCGCAATAAATAATTGGAACTTTATATGAAATATATGAATAATGGCGTTTATTACGATTTACGCAATAAAGGTGCATATATGAACACCGTACTAAACATAAGACATACATTGCTTTTAGTATGTGTACAAAAGTTCATGAATGTCTGCATACACTCAAACCGTTGAATGTATGAAGACTGATTGTATATACAAATATAAACATTTTACCGCATATCTGCGGTATCCATGGATTCTCTTTCAGATCTTTAAAAATCATATTTTGAACGATTAAGAAAACGCCAGTTTACATAAAAGGAGAATTCACACAATGTAGTTTCACGGTCAAACTATTAAAGTCAGACACATTTTAATTTTTCAATTGTTATTTTAGTCAATATTATGGAGTTTTTCTCTTGATTTTGGTTAAACTCAAAGTTAAGGTCAGATTGATAGTAAATTTTTTAGGCCCTCCTTTATCATCGTTGATAAGAATATAATGTATGCATATTTGCTTACATATAATTTGTCCTTCAATCGAGAATAAGGAGCAACCGCTATACTAAGCATTGGCTTTCAATATTTTACCTCAACCTCTGTTGACTGGTTGCTATATTTCTATGTTTCCCACATTGTTGAGAGCACGTGGTACATTCAAGTAATTACTTATTGTAACGTTAATCTCTTTCTTTGTTCATCGTTTTATGTTGCCCAGCAAGATATAGATGATAGGGCATAGATCCGTATTTACTCCAAAAGTTTAAGCAATATGTAATGTACCTACTTTAACTACGATTGCGTATGACAAGCTCAAAGCTCTAATAGATAGCTATTCCGAATTAAAAACATTCGCGGATCTTCTACATCCCACTTCTATTCAAATGCATTGCAGGTGTAATTTATGGAATGCCTTTTCCTATCTCAATAGAATGAAAAGGGGAGTTAGCCGAATACTTAATTATATATTTTTTATTTTTATTTATTAAAAAATTGCCTTAAATATAAAATTCAAAGCCAATTTGAAAGAGAAGCAATATCAATAGTCTAGGAGGTAGTGTGTCGGCTTATTAGACCTAAGGCCAGGGTCCAAATACCAGGTCAGACATCAAAACAAAAATATGAAAAAATATTTCTTTGGTGACTTCCTCTCAGCAGATTTCTTGCAAAAACTCTGAGAGCAAATAAAATTGCAATGAAAAGTTTGTCAAAAAACCTGTCTTTCGGAGTCGACTGCCACTAAACTTTATGAGACGGCCTCTTTGCTCTACACTATAAAAATTTAACTCTATATATACAGTGGACAGCAAAAGTCTAAGTACGGCAATATATTTTGACAAAAAAAGTCCCCACAGGCTTAGTACTCTTGCACAAAGAACCGATATGACTTCAAGATAGTATTTAGGAGATCATTTGAAAGAACGGTTACGTAATCGCTAAACCTCAAACAAAAGTCAACTGAAAAACTTGCTCATGGTGGCACCAGAAAACAGTAAAGAAAACTTGTACATTCAATTCCAAATGGATTAAATGGAGTGCTTGACCTTAAGGGATATTCTACTAAATACAAGCGATAAAATGTTCATATATTAGGCCTTTGAATTTTAAATTTACTCAAGTTTCTCCTTGGGGTACATATGGAGTCATCTGAAACTTTTCCTAAACTTTTTTCTTGTTTTATGAAAAACATTAAAAAAAATTTTTGTTTAATAAATTAATAAAATAAATATAAAAACTTTAATATTTTATACAAACTGTTGGTTAAAATTGATGAAATTGCTAAAATATATTGCCGTACTAAGACTTTTGCTGTCTACTGTATGTACTTCATTTACAAGGTATAGCCTCCTATAAATAAATAAAAGGATTACATTTATCTTTTGATTAAATTCATCAAAATGTGGTTTATTATCAAATCAACATATGATATTAGAAAATGTGAAAAGAATTTGTAGAAATAAAAATGTTTAAAAAATTTTCTTTCATTTTTGTTTTATTTTATATGACAACTCTGCCTCCCATCTTTACTTTTAATCATTTTTTAAAATTCGTTTTATTTTCGCACGCGTTTTATGGTAAATTGGATCCAATGTTGACTGTAACGGGTATCTGAATATTTTGGTTCGGTACGAAATGTGTATTGGATTTAAAATTTTGTTTATTGAAGTCATTTGATATTGAATCGTTATGACTTGTTAACGTTGCCAATAATAACAAATACTAATCTAAAGCAAATATATACATACATACATGTATATACTACATATATACATACAAATATATACTTGATCATATTATTACTTGTATTTTGAGTTTTTAATATTACCATGATTTTTGCATGTGCTTTAACATATACGGAGATAAAATCAAATATAAGTACATATGTATGTACACCTACAATGACTGTTTATTCGAACATATATTACACGGTGCGACAGTGAAAATACACTCGAGTAACTACATAGTCTAAGTTATAAACTAGGTTGAGTAGAACTCAAAAATACTTTTTTATTTTTCTCGAACCCTACAAACTTGTTGAATTTGACGAAAACGGTTTTTATCTTTTCACACAATCTTATTGATTACCCAAATATGTTTGAACTTATTTTAAAAATCCAAAGTTTTTTAGAAAGGGTAGACATTAGTCTTTAAAATGGTATACATAAACATTTTGTTCAAACTTATATGTTATGAGTTGTGATGGGGTAAACAAGGAAAATATTTTTTTTTATTTGTCAAGTTCAGCTATTCTCAATTGCAAAATTTAATTATAAAATATAAAATAAGTGATAAAATTCTTACAACGCATTATCTTGTGAAGAGATTGACAATTCGTTTTATCAAATCAGACAAAAATTACCGTAGTTATAATTTAAATAGTAAAACAGTCGTCATATATTTTTTATATATGTCATCTCATCAAATGAACTTTCAGTTCAAAAACGTTCAAAAGTTTTGATGGATCTTGATTGTTTATCGCAAAATATGTTAATTTTACGTTTGCACTACTACCAGAAGTCGGCTAATATTTGTGTTTTATGCAAATATTATTATTTCGCTTTGCGTAAACATTGTTCAATTTCTGGTGGTCGCTTAAACGTTAAATTGTCACATTTTCCCATGAAAAATCAAGATCCCTTAAAAATTCTGAAAATTTTTGAACTAATAGTACATTTGAACAAATACATACGAGTATATGAAAAATATAACTCGACTGTTTGACTCCTCAAATAATAACTACAGTAATTTTTGTCCGATTTGATCAACACACTTTCAGAATATTATCACTTATTACATATTTTTTAATTATAGTTTACTACTATGAACGGACAAACTTGAAAACATATGAAAAAAATTCGCATTTGTCAGGTTTACCTCATCAAACCCCATAGCATATTAAGCCAAATAATACATATATATATGTATATCCTTTTAAAGGCCTATCTCCTTTCTAATAAAATTAAAATTTTGGACATCGGTTCAGAAATGTTTGTGTAATCAATAAATTTGTGCGTAAAGTCCAAAAAAGCAGTTTTTGTCAAATAAAACAAGTTTGAAGGGTTCGAGAAAAATAAAAAAAGTATTTTTGAGTTCTACTCAACTAACTGAATAACTTAGACTGGATAATTACTCGGGTGTATTTAATTTTTTGTATTTTGTCGCATAGTGTTATTTGTTATAATTTTAAGCTTTCTAATGTATTTGAACAAACATATGAAATTGTTATGCTTGCAGCATACTTTTTCATCTTTTCTTATTACATTGTTATTGTTGTTATTATTTTATATTATTCTTTTTTTTAGCACCGGCAGGTTTTATATTCTACATTCATTCCACTTGTATGTTTAACCCACCTATATTAGAAAAAAACACATTTTTCACGTTCCATTTGCTAACATGTACGTACTTGTTTTATTGTCGTTTTATGGAAAACACAAAATAAAATTTCATTTCTACGGTTACAGCAAAAATGGTCCACTTTTATTCGGCTGAATTACTTGCATCTTAATAAAAATAAATAGTTTTGCAATTTTTTAGGTTTTTAATAGCCGAACGTTTTTGAAAAAGCATTTTCAACATAAAAAAATATTTTTTTTTTATTAAATTTAAAAAATTTGTTCTATTTAAATTTTTATTGATTTCAATAACTTAAATTTGTTTACTTTTCACTGCAAATGTTTTCATATTTTTATATCAGGCTCTTTTTGTTTCTGTATTCCTATAAATAAGGAGCAAAACATTCAAACTGAACAACATTGGTTTGTAAACAAAAAAACCGAGTGACTTCACACTGCCGCTTTGTTGAGCATAAAAAGTTTTACTACTGTAGCTGCTACTTACACGTACCTCAGTCAATTGTTGCCTTTGTAATGTATTTGTAAAATAGCTCTTAATGGTTACAAAGTTCATAACTCTCTTCGCAAAATACGCAAAATAAAACACACTCACTTCCTTTTGCACAGGTTAAGTTTTGCAGAAACCAAAGGAGCAAAATCCATCTTCTCTATTTCAATGAGTAATAACATCAAAAGAGAGAATTGTCAAAACAATAACACTACAGAGAATTAAACAAATGCAGAAGAGAGTAAGTTTTCTTGCCTACAAAGTCTGCGTGTACAGGCATTGCTCTGTTAAAAAAACTCTTATAATCTCAGTAACCACAGCCACTCTAATCTATGTGGCAAGTCATTTCAATACAAATCGTCTGCTTATTTATAAGTTCCATTCTATTTTTTTGTTGCTGTGTTTTTCTTTGATTTCTTTGATTTAAAACTTTAATTGGAATTGTTTTTTTATAAACTGTTTAATTGCACGTTTCAATTACGAATACATACATATTTGTAACTGGCCCACATTCGTATACTTTGTTTGTAATTGAAATATTTATTAAGTATGTTATACGTTTCACGAAGTCACCGTAGTCTAGTAGGTAGTGTGTTGGCTTATTAGACGTAAGGCCGCCGTTCAAACCCCAGGTCAGACATCAAAATGAAATATGAAAAAAAAATATTTCTTCGGCGACTTCCTCTCAGCATATTTCTATCAAAAACTTTGAGAGTAAATAAAATTGCCATGAAAAAGTTTCTCAAAAATCTATCGTTCGAAGTCGACTTTAAACTGTAGGTCCCATCACTCAAGTATAAAATTAACACACACAACATAAGTGATGTGAGAAACTAGGACGTTGTACAATGGGTCAATTCGACCTCCGGGTACTATACTTGTCTTAATTGACAAGCACACGTCCTCTAACCTAACCTAACCTTCTCCATACTGTAATGAAAATTAGTCTATTCACTAGTAATGCCATCTTGAAACTTATTAAGAAAAACTTTCTATTTGGTATATAGGCGATTTTCGTTAGTTTAGGTTAGGTGGTGGACCCATTATTATAACGGTACACTCTCATTTATTTCTAATTTAATTTATTGAGCCGCTTTGGCAAGAATTTGTACACCATACTAAATTATTGTGGTCAGATAATTTTAGACTAAAAACAATGAAATTTTGATTTAGTTTGTATTTGTAATAAATTTATCCTAACGTGTAAAAGTTGTTTGATTATTATAAGTGTAATTAAAGACTATAAAATGAACTTTCAGAAAATGGTCACACCCCTCAAGGTGTTGTGATCATTATTATCCAAAATATGTAACTTTAAATATTGGTATATCAAACAAAAATGAAGTGGTATTTATATAATTTAATACCGTATATTAAAATTCAACATCAGACTCCGATCTATCTGTCTTCGTCGTCAATATATGCTTGATTTCATTCTCAGCGAAGCATAATCTGCAATACTAAGAGTAAGGGAATGATGGTGATAGGAAGGAATCATAACCTTTTATATGCAAGTAGCAAAAAACAAACTGTGATCTTCAAGTGACCATATATAAAAGAGTGCTCTAATACACCCGACTAAAGGTGCGTAGTTTTTTATCTTATCTTCTTATCTTTAGAAACGAAACGAAGTAAATTTTTAAATTTTCGGTTTGGAACATGTTTGTACCTTTGTTCGTTAAGGGGTTAAACAATAATTATCGAAAGTTATACTAAGGTTTAAGTTCTATGTATTTCAGAAAAAATTGTTACAGTTGTGAATATAATTCAACATATTTCAAATACAAACTATCTTCAACTGGCTCTCTTAAATAAGTTTCTAATTGTAAATTTATAACTATTAATAACAGTTTGCCAAGTGTGATAATATAAATATATTAAAAATTTAGTAAATAAGCAGTGAGATTATCGACATTTAATCATTGTTACGTTAAAATTCCGTAGATATAAAATAAACGTTAGGTTAGGTTAGGTTAGAGGACGTGTACTTGTCAATTTAGATAAGTACAGTACCCGCAGGTCGATTTGACCCATTGTACATAACGTCCTTAAGAAGGAAGGATAAAAGAGGGGATAGGAAGGGAGAATGGGAAGCGAAAGAACCACACACACCAGAACAAAACAAAGTGGAAGAACGCGAGTACATCGATGAAGCCCTAGCACTTCTCAACCAGCTCAAGTTACTAATGAATCTGTGGAGAGCCTTGATGTCGGCTCTCGACACAGAAATCCAGATCCCCATCAGCGACCTAATCTCGCAGTGTCCTGTGATAAACCCTATAATTAACCTTAAACTGGCCTTATCCAAGCCCAGTAGCCAACCTGTTCTTACACTGTCTATAGCAGGCCATATACATCGAGAAACATAACAATCCGATCCACTCCTTTAACGCCTATGCTCTTCCTCTCTGACCCATCCATCGATGAGTCCGTAGAGGTAACAGATTGGAAGGTCAGGACCAACTATCAAATCGCCCTCAGAAAGTGAACCTAACCTGGCGAGAGCATCCACCGTCTCACTGCCCAGTATTCCGCTATGACCTGGAACCCAGCATAGATGGATACGGTCTGGTCTAAAAGTCATTAACGATGCCTTGCATTGAGCCTTAGGGCAGCCTGACTGTCAACGAAGATCATGTAGGATTCCGAATCCGAAGCGGAGGCACCAGCGCCTGAAACACACTGCAGTCATCATTTAGCCTGAAGTGATGTTCAAGACCGAGTGCCCTACAGAAAACCACACCACCTGTACTTCCACCTAACTTAGACCCATCTGTGAAGATGGGTATACCCATCTGCCCCTGGAGTACCCCACCATTTCATTGTGCTCTTTCCGGTATAAGTATTCTTAAACCAGGCAGGAACATAGCCTCAGGCACAATATAATCAGTGCCTTTTTCCGAAAGTCCATACCTCCCATCAGGAAAGACGACATTCAGAACTCTGGAGTGACCTATCGAGCGCTTTTTCCAGCAGCCTGATTCCCTTAGAGAAGACTCCATTACTTCCCCCAGCGTCGACAAAAATGTTCCACCCACCAGAATAGCCACATCATCGGCGTATGCCACAACATTAGCAACCAAGAGCCACAAGAGAGGAGATAGCACCCCCCTGCGGTGTACCCTTGCACGTTTGGCGATAGAACATCCACCCACATTCGATCGGATTAGTCTATTACCCAACATGTGGGTAATAAACAGGACCAGAAAGTCTGGGACATATATATCCTTTAGTGAATTCTCAATAGAAGAATTGGTAACATTATTGAAGACCCCCTCAATATCCAGGAAAGCCAACAGTGTTTACTCACCCCTAGCCAAATTCTCATCACCAAAAAATAAAAGTTACTTTTAACAATCTTTGGTCACAAGTCTTTAAAATGTTAGCAGTTCATTTCACTGATACTACCGTTTGGATGGCTCCGTTAAAATTTTTTATAAAACATTTAAAATAGAACCTAATGATTTACCCCTTTTCTCAAATAGTTTATCCAATTTTATAAAGTGTGTGCGTATTTCTGCCCACTGCTCCCATTTTATGAATACCCTGGTCTAAATAAAGCAGAACATTCAAGTCCTATATTATTGACAAAAATAAAATTTGAAATTTATTCAAAACAAAAAAAAAAACAATTCAAGACAATTTATGTTGCACTCAGTTTTGTTTGATTGCCCTGCATTTGCAGCTACATTCATTTATAAATGCAACATTAAATGGTTTTGGTTCAACCGTTTATATCCGAATGAAATCATACTGTCAGGCTGCTTTTCATGTGAAAATGAAATAATTGGTCATTCAAATTAAGGGAACATTAAATTTCGAAAGATTTCTATTGTATCTCCACATCACAGATGGGAAAATAAGTCAAATATTGTATTTTTTTTTTATTCACCATAATTCAGGGAATGGCTGCTCCTAATAGATTGGAGTAGACTTTGAATTTCCATGTTTTTACATTTCAAAGAACATAAAGGAGAAGCAGAGATAGTGTACAGCATTTGAAACACAAATTATCGGCTGATTTAGTAGCCAAACGAATTATATTAGGACAACAATTTTTGTCGAAATAAGGTTTCATGTTTCGTTGGATGCCAATACTGTTTAAGTAATGATGGATCGTTGCACAAAACAATAGAATTGCTTCCTTTGGTTCTAAAGTTTAGTGAAAAGAAATCTATTATTTTACCGATCGCTCATATGAATTACAAACTATTTTATCCAAATCGGCCGAGAAGTTTTATATTATGTCGCAAGAACCTATGTTTTCCTTTCACTACAAAATAAGCATAGTTTCAGCCTATTTTCCATTCGATAACTGCGTAGTACGACACCTGGTAAGAGATGTCCAAGAAACAGGAAAGATAGTATTAATAGGTTGCGGTACTAACACAGTAGTCTATTAGGTAGTGTGTTGGCTTATTAGACTGGAGACTATGATTCAAACGCCAGGTGAGACATCTCCACCAAAATAAAATAGGAAAACTTATTTCCCCGGTTGCTTCCTCTCAGCAGATATCTGGCACAAACTCTGTGAGTAAATAAAATTACCAGAAAAAGTTTTCTGCCGTTCGGAGTCGGCTTTAAACTGTATATGCCGACACTCATGTATAAAATTAACACACACAAATTAATGTCTTCATCCTGTAATGGTCAATTTTATATGTATGTGTGTGCAGGTAGTTTATAAATTTCGCGTGGTAATACTAACTGTAACAGAAGAGTAATGGGGATATTCCCTATAGGATATCTTAAGCCGAATGATATAATCATTCTTAATATAGGCTACAAGGCTACTTTTATGAAAATTAGAACCATATCAACTTGATTCAAGTAACGGATCATTTTTATGCTGCTGTTTAAAATTGATCGGGCGCTGCCTAATCCTATATGATTGCGAAACAAATGAAGACTAAGGGCCATTATTACAACTTACCGTAAACTAAAGGGGGATTTTAACGGGCAGATAAATTGTTTTTCATTATTATAAGTGGATAATAAGGTAGAAGTGAGCGTTAAGCTAAATGGAGGATCATCCTACCGGTAACTTTTAAAGTTTACTTTATGTTTGAACTTGCCATATTATATATTATTTTCAATATGGCAACTTCAAATATAAGAAAAGTGAGTAAATAAAACAAAAAAAAAGAAGGCCGTCGTTGCCACTGTGTTTAAAAAAAATTGTTTAATTGAACAGTGTTATAGACATTGCTCCGGCACTGTCATATTTTTGAAAAAGTTAACTTTATTTTGTCATTAGGTCGTAATAATGAAAAAAGTCAAAGGTGACTTTAAAGTTCACTTTAGCTAAAGTAACCTTTAACTAAACCCAAGTTTAACGGCAAGTTGTAATAGTGGCCCTAAATGAACAAAATTTAGAATTCAGTGTAGACCATATGACACTTGATTACTCTAGAGTACAGAACATTCATGTTAGTATCGAATTAATTGCTAACGCTCTTGTTCAAAGAGAGTTCTGAAATATCTAACAATATCTTTATAAACTTGATTTTAATGCTTACCTTCTACAGTTTGTATTTAAATTGTAGGTTGTGTGCTATGTCTGGAACAGTAGTTGTAGTAAATGCTGAAGCTTGCAACATAATGAGTAGCGTAGCCAGCAAAAATACGAACAGAATAGGGAAGCTCTTTTATAATGTTGCCAAACAGCCCTTTCAAAATCTTACAGAATAATACAAGAATATTATGTGAATTTTCTAACAAAATGCATATCAAATTGTATAATAAATGCATATCCAACGTCACATATCTCTAAAGCAACATAAAATTTTATGTTTCACATATTTAATGAGGAATGTATTAAAAATCATGGAAACTCTGTTTACAATTTATATCTGTTCCGAGGCAAATTTCAAAAATTCGATTTTTTATACTACGTTCATATATGCAATTTTATTGAATCAATATTCGGTTTATTGAGTACAATATTTTAAGTAATCAGATATAATAATATACGCAGTTCAGCTGCTTATTCAATATACATTTGACAGCTGGTAAACGAAACAACTAGTTGTTTGAACAACATTATTTTTATTTTCTTTCTTTGTTGTTTTTTTGTTTTGTTTTTTTTGGCGTTGTTGACATTTGAGTTGTCAAATATCAACAAAATTTGTTCGCATAAGTTGTAACGTTCTCACTGAACATACTTATGACAGTGCTGCATTTTAAGTTTTACTCAATATTATAACAGTTTGCGTATTTATTGCGCAATTATTAATTGAAACTTTATATGAAATATAGAGCTCAATAATGGCGTTTATTGCGATTTACACAATAAATGTGCATATCTGAATACCGTATTATGTTACAGCTACTGCTACAACTATGTATTCTGTCAATTTGAATTACCGTTTCAGCTTGCAGTGCTACTCTACAGCGACTCTTCTGTTCCCCACTTCAGTCAAATCATATGCTTTTATATAGAAATATTATCCAAAACAATGCCTTACACATACACGAGTATATCTATACATTACTACTGTAAAGTTTTTACCACTTATTTCACAAAAAATACATACACAAAAATAAAGAAAAAAACCAGAGTGAAGTAATTATAAGTTCAGTTTTTTAATTAAAAACCTTAGGAAATAAATAAAAAAGTTTTCGCTTTAAAATACCCTAGAATCTTTTGCTATGATTTCAACTACAGCTCTTGTTTGTACTTTACTTTATTCATCATGATTTGTGGAAATGCTGATATTAAATGTCATAAATAAAGTATAAGAATTTATAGGATGAAGTGCAAGAAAGAAATTGTTATTCAACATAAAATGGAAAACGTATGTTATTCAAGACATTTAAGTTGTAAACAAATCCTTTGTACCAGAATAGAAAGGAGACAAAATTGAATTGACTTTGTAATAAAACTATCTGCCAGATGTAATAAATATTTATTTTTCTAAATAAATATTTAACTTCACATACAAAATGTAAATCAAGCCAAAACAAGTTAACAGTCCTCAGCAAATGTCAATTCTTAAATAATAACAAAAGTAGTCATTGTGTATACTAAACGTGTGCACAAGACATTAAAAATTGTACAGTATTGTATTTTTCTCATGAGCGAATATTTACTTTAGCTGCAAATATAAATAAGAGTGAAGCATAGATAGAGAACAAAAAAACAACTGCACTCATAAACCATTGTACAACAATACAAAAGAGAGTTGTGTGAAGAGTACAGCAAAAATATTGTACACTTCATAGTGTCACAACGTGCATTTTTTTGCAGTAAGTGGGAAAGAAAAATGTTGTTTTTTCTTTTTTTTTCATAATAAAGAAGGTGTATTTATTCAATAGCAGACGTCGGCACCAATAGCCCCGGGGGCCGAACATCTTCGGCTTTTTACAAACATAGGACACGAACATCAACGAATATTTACATAGCAATTAGAAGAGAGATTGTTGTTGGAAGAGTTCATGGCAGAAGCAAAGAATGTATAGAAACACTTATGTACGCATATTTTTCAACGTTGACACTACTGAAATTCATTTGACAATACTGAAAATTTAGTTTCAGTAGTGAAATATGCTCTTACAACACAAAGCATATTTCTATTACTTCACAGATAAACAAGTGCTGTTGTATGCTCTGAATAAAAGAGAAATACACATTTCAGTGTACTTGTATAATCAAGACAAACAAAAAAGAGAACAATTCAGTATTGCATTTAGTGAAGGGTAAGCTAGCAAAATGTCTTGTGCACACGTCTAGTGTATACTTATCTCTTTTAAATACAATTTTTGTTTTTTTTTAATAATTTCATGGCATTTATTTTTTTAATATGATTTTTAGCTTTCGAGTGCCGACTCTATGAGGCATTAATAGTCAGTTCGATTGGCCAGAATTTTTGTATAAAAAGTAATTCAAAGACACTAAATCACATGAACAAGTTGTAACAAAATTTAATTTGCAATAAATCGATTGTTAACCGCGCTGCATGACAAGTTAGATTTGTCTGGTCTGCATCAAATTTTTAAATTAAAAATGAAGTCAGCTTGAACAGATAACACTTGCTGTTGAGCTTGTTCATTACGAAAGAAATACACTAGAACCCCGACTTGAGTCGTAAATGGGGACCGGAGGATTGTGGCGCAAATCGAAATGACGCTAATCGAATCAACTTTTTCTATACAAATGTATTGATATTTAATTTATTGGGACCAAGAATTCAAAATGCAGCAATAAACTTAATATTTCCGATAAAAAAGAAGTATGAAAACATTTTTCGTTATTTTATTTAGTTATTTAGCTCAGTAAATGTTATATGAAATAACAAATCAATAAATTAACAAATAAAAAAAAACTTACCAAAAATCAATAAAATTCATTAAAAATAAAAATTAGTTTAAACAAGAAATTATGCTTTGTTTAGTTTATGTGGTGCTAGATTCAGATAATTAATCCAAATCAACAACACTTATATCCATTTGATTAGGTGGTCTTACAGTTTGGTTAACAAAACTGTCTAAGGTTTTTTGAATTTTTAAAGATTTTTTTGTCGATATATTTCCTTGTAACAACTAATGGCTTGATCAACAGATGCTGCTACTCACGCGCTACAATTTTCGTCAGGATCGTTTTCAGAAAATATATCCAATGCATGGGAAATTAATTGCACAGTTTTGGGAATATTGGCGATTGCTAATTTTTTTCCTCTAATATATTATCAGTAATCATAACATCATCTTCTAAAGCATGCTGAATATTAATGGATAATAAATTTTCATTATCAAGCTCCTCATCATGAGACAATATATACATACATATGTCAATATGTCATCCTCCTCCATTCCTTCAAGTTCGGCTTCTATTGCTAAATTTAATCGAAGCAAGTTGAAATTGCAACAACGCAAGCTGAGTTTTAAATTTAAATTTTACAAAAAGCGAATCAAATCGAAACGACGCAAATCGGATCGACGCAAGTCGGTGCTCTAGTGTTGAGGCAGACAATGCCGGCACATTAAAGGGTAAATTTTGATAGATGTAATGGTAATTCGCTTGAGTTACCCATTTAACCAGAAATATGAATTATTACTGAACGTAACTCCTTAACAAATGTCAAAAATTCATTTTTTCCTACAGAGGCGAAAGAGTTTCATGGCCCATTATCTGGAAAAATCTTTCCTCCAGACGGTTGGTATTAAATGTATACAATATCGATACCAAGAGAAAATGACGGTTTCGAATGTGTGTGAAGTCGGACGGTATTATCTCTGCTTTAAAAAAACAAAGTCAGAAGAATGCATGTCATTAATTCGAGTTTCATTGTACTATTCCCAGTACACATTCTTACGTTTTTACTTTTTAAAAAGGTTTAGAATATGAGTTCGTTGATTGCAAACAAAATAAAAATAAACTTGTGTTTAGTTTTAGATAAATTCATTATTGTTCGCACTATTGTATCTGCCACTGTTCAACTTGATGATACAACAACAATTGGCTTAGTTCGTTATTCTTCTTGGCACTTCTGTTTTCGTAAGCACTAACAACTGTTTGGTAGATCTTTACAACGGCGATCTTTAAGCCACGACTGTTTTCTTCACACGTAACGCGTCTTCAAATAAGACCACCTGTATTCTTACTTCTCGTTGCCTGCTTTCTCCTGCCTTTTTATATGCCAACGTAAACTGTCTGATGAAGATTCTTGAAGTCGAACGTACATGGTTTCGCCTTCTCGATAACTCAATCGCGACTTCATTGTTGTTTGTGTGTTTCGCTCACATTGGTTGTTGTTGCGTTCTCGTTTACTTGTCTATACCCTTTTCTTCCATACTGATTTGTTGGTCTACTTGTAACAAGTTCGTCGTATTTGTTTGAGTAGCTTTTGCTCATTTTAATGTTAAACGATGTACACCGTTTCCATTTGCGTAACAATATAAAAAACGACATCTGTAGCATTTGACACATATTATGTCAATTACAGAGGCACATTTCCTCTCCCCACAAAGGTTGCTTGAAACGTTAACATTGATAGTATGAATAAAGCCAATGTGGTTTCTGAAATAAAATTCTATTGAATTTCACTGGACTCCACCAAAATCTGTATATAACCAAGGAAAACAAAACTCTTACTCTCTCAGTTGATCATTACAACACTTTAGTCAGAATTACGACCTAGCTTCTCACACTATCCATGATGTGGGTGTGTTTATTTTACCCATGAGTACCGGGACCTACAGTTTAAAGTCGACCCCGAACGAGAGATTCTGGGATATTTTTTATAGCAATTTTATTTGCTCTCGTTTTGTTAGAGATGCCTGGGCTGGGGTTTGTACCACGGCCACTTGTCTGATATATTAAATGACTAATTTGTCGATTACAATGCCGATATTGAAAACCATTCGAAGGTATATAACTTCATTAAAAATGCATCTGTTTTTATAAATTTTCTGTAATTTCTACAATAAAGAGCCATTTGCACAAATTCAGATGGATCGTAATCAAAATGAAGGCGTTGCTGCTTATACAACATACATATAAATATAAAATATTTTAAACGAAATATGCTATGTATGCATTGCATTACATACTTAAATACAGTGGACAGCAAAAGTCTTAGTACGGCAATATATTTTGACAAAAAATGGTTCCCACAGGCCTAATACTCTTGCACAGTCCCGATATGACTTCAAGAGAGTATTTAGGAGATCATTTGAAAGAACGGTTACGTAATCGCTAAACCTCAAACAAAAGTCAACTGAAAAAATTGCTCATGGTGCCACCAGAAAACACTAAACAAACCCTGTGCATTCAATTCCAAATGGGTTAAATGGAGTGCTTGACCTTAAGCTGTATTCTACTAAATACAAGGGATAACATTTTCATATATTAGGCCTTTGAATTTTAAATTTAATCAAGGTTCTCCTTGGGGCTACCTATGGAGTCATCTGAAACTTTTCCTAAGTTTTCTCTTGTTTTATGAAAAAAAAATTGTTTGTTTTATAATAAAACAGAAATAAATTAATAAAATTAATATATAAACTATTAAATTGTCTACAAACTTTTGGCTAAAATTCATGAAATTGCTACAAAATATTACCGCACTAAGACTTTTGCTGTCCACTGTATATGTGCATATGTACAATATTTTTTTTTTTTAATTTTTAATGTAATGTCAGCGATTACATGTCGTATAATTGTTCATGGCTGTTTGTTTCTACATTTATTAATTAAAATATATGTATTAAAGGAATATCAGCTTCATAATGTAAATCAATAAACCAAGATTACGTTACCTGAAAATGAAATCATCGAAATGTATACAATTTTTTATTTGAGATTTTGATAACAAAAAAAAAATAAAAAAAATTTTTCGTGAATCGAGTCGTAATTTATGTTAGGAGATATTTTTAATAAAACTCTGAACAATGCATATTAATTGAATATTAAACTTAAGACGGACGGGTGCCCTGGTAGTCTAGTGTGTTCGAATCCCACTAGAGACTCTGGTTTGTGACACTACACCGAGCATATGATCAATTACTCCGCTCGTATATAATTAGAATATAATTTGTAATTGTATTGTAATTAATAAACAAATAAACTTAGGATGACTTTAGAATGATTTAGTTTTCAAATGGCGATATATCTCATACAATTATATAAAGCTTATATTCGTAAAGTGTTCTCCAATTTAATTTTCGAAATTGCATGGAGTAGTGATACCTTCAGCCACGTTTTGCGCATGAAATAAGTTTTCCATTGTCACTCGTTAATTCTCCGAGCTTTTTAATTGTTGACATAAGATCCGTGAATGAAAATTGTAATCAAACATTCATTGATTGAATAACTGTTGCTATAGCATCTGAATAGTGGATCTACCGCGTTGTGAGTCGTTAGTCGCCATTAGGTTTTATCTTAAACGCCCTGGAGAGGATCAAATGAATTTATCAAATAATGCATATGTATGAATAGCGTTCCTTTATTTCATTATTTGAATTTTAATTACATGGCCATTGGATGCAAAAATTTCTTCTTCGGTTGGCGGTTTATTTTATTCATATTGCTACGTTTTTACCCTTTTAAAAACCTTTAGAAAATGAGTTCGTTGATTGCAAACAAAGTTAAAACAAATATGTGTTTAGCTTCAATTAAACTCTTTATTGTTCTCACTACTTTTGTGTCACTGTTTACAACTTGATGATACAACAACAATTTGTTAGTTCGCTATTTTTCACTTCTGTTCGCGTAA
This sequence comes from Sarcophaga variegata, assembly GCA_932273835.1. Classification (NCBI taxonomy): domain Eukaryota; kingdom Metazoa; phylum Arthropoda; class Insecta; order Diptera; family Sarcophagidae; genus Sarcophaga; species Sarcophaga variegata. Next base: position 68,455,752 of record OW026358.1, read on the forward strand.
GAACTAATAACTGTTCGGTAGATCTTTACAGCGGCGATCTTCAAACCACTGCTGTTTACTTCGCACTCAACGCGCCTTCACACAAAACTGACTGAATTCTTACTACTGGTTGTCTGCTTTGTCTTGCCTTTTTATACATATGTCCACATAATTAGTCTGATGGACGTTCTTGAAGCAGATGGTTCTTGTCACAATACAACCAGTAACGAAACACAATTTGACAGCGCATAGGCCAAACGTGAAAGGGACAGCAAATATTACCGAAAAGTATTTCTGTGCCTCTCTGATTGTAACTGTGTTTTGTTTATTTATGTTTTTTTTTAGTTTTCGGGGTGGGTTTTTTATATTGGCAAGAGTTAATAAAAAATGTAATTTTTGTGTAAAACTATTAACAAATAATAAAAAAAGCTAACAGTAATAACAATTTTTAACTTTTTCTTTCAAGAAATTAAAAAATATTGACAACTTTCAGCAGGAAAAATTTTTTATGAGCAGTACGTTTTATTTTGATCTTGTAATATTAAGCTTCTTAATTACCTCTTGCACAAGAAACTATATTCATTGTGACCGAAAATCACACACATTTCGATTAATATTTAAATATTTAAGAATCTTTAAACTTTTCATTGAATAAATTAAAAAATATTCCAAATTTTCCCTTTTTTAACTCAAAATAAATGTTTATTTACATTTAGTTTTTCTATTTTAACCGCCAGTTTTCACTCTGTATATCTGTTGCTTCTAACACATTTGATTCGCAAACCATTATAACATTTTTTTTTCTCCCTCTAAATTTACCTAAGATTTTATGTTATGAAGGTTTTTCAACTGTCAAACTTTCGATACTGTATGACTGTGGTTCTTGTTTTCGCCTTCTCGAGAATTCTATCGCGACTGTATTGTTGTTTGTGTATTTTGTTCATGTTGTTAGTTGTTACGTTCGCGTATGTTGTGTTTGGTTATCTATCCCCTTCCTTACTACACTACCAATACTTACTACTTACTCATGGTCTTTGTTTTTGTAGCTTTTACTTATTGTTTTAGTGTGAAATGATATTACACCGTTACCATTTGCGTAACAAGCTTGTTTTTTTTATCTGCATATTACTACATGTCGAAAACATATTCATTATTTTTTTTGTCAGCCTATGAGTTCATTACTACAATAACGAGGCAACTGAAATAATGCTTGTCAATCAAAATTGGAGACGATCAAATGAAAAGACAACCAGTCATGAAAATACCAGAATTGTTTAATTTTCATCTAACAATGTCGATGTAAAAAGGCGACATAAAAGCATAATTTTTTGATGAATTTATTTGATCGTCTCCAGACACCATAAGTTAGACTTTATGTCTGAGAGCAAATCCAAATCCATAATGATCCAGAAGGTAGATCGAAAGGTTGAAAAAACCTTGGTATTAACAAATTTATGGGTCAATGGGTCAATTAGACCTCCGGATACTGTACTGGTCTTAATTGATAAGTACACGTCCTCTAACCTAACCTAACCCAACCTAACCCAACAAATTTAAAATATCCGCCACACTTTCTTTAACAAATTTTCATCTGAGCGTGCATTGCGCTGATGCAGAGGATAGACAACACCTGTATTGCCAATTCCGTCATTTGTAGTAAGATATTTAAATATTTTAAAGTAAGTAAACAAGCCCATTGACCTAGGACCCAGCGGAAGGAAACTCTATTTTTCCTAACTATTCGACAATGGGTCAATTCGACCTCCGGGTACTGTACTTGGCTTAATTGACAAGTATACGTCCGCTAACCTAACCTAACTATTCGAGTCATCTTCCTCAGACAAACACATACCGTTGTGCATTAAACCTTATAAATGTCTAGTATTTTGGGGGCAGCCTAACAGTCAAATAGTATTAATATGTACGCTCCTGTGTACCGTCCTTGTATGTTGAAGTAGTAGTAGTAGGTAGTGTGTTGGCTTATAAGACGTAAAGCCACGGTTAAACCCCAGGTCAGGCATCTCCAACTAAACGAAATATGAAAATATATTTCTTCGGCGACTTCCTCTCGGCAGATTTCTCGCAAAAACTCTGAGAGTAAATAAAATTGCCATGAAAAGTTTCTCAAAAATCTGTCGTTCGGAGTCGACTTTAAACTGTAGGTCCCGCCACTCATGTATAAAAATTAACGCATACAACATAAGTGGTGAGAGAAACTAGCTCGTAATCCTGACGAAAGGGTTGTAATGACCATTTATGTATGTAAACGCGTGTATTACTTCGCAAATGGTAAACATTTCATTTAATAAATGAGCCTTATAAAACCGGCGATTTGGAAACCCCTATATGGATAACACTATATGTTTTTATTGAGCCCCATTCGCTTTTACACATACTAGTTGCCCATTAAGGAATACGCGAACGGAATATTTATGTACATTATACATGCAAGTGCAATTCATTTATACGAGTTTTAATAAGGTTAATCAATTATTTAAACACATGCATAAAGAAATGTATAATTTTTACCTAAAACAAATTCAATTTCATTATGTTTATTTAAATATGAATATAAATTTAATTTTCTTATTCTTCTTCTTTATATTTTATAAGCCCATGTTACATATTCAATGTTAAATTAATTGATTATTAAATTAAGTTTATTCCATTTGAAATCAACTTAAATACCTTTAATAGAAAATTATAAAATTGATTCATTGCTCTTTTGGGAGATTTAATTACCGTAAAATTGTTTTATTAGTTCAATTTGTGCTTATAAGTCTTAGATACAAAATCTTTTTAAAACAGCGAAAGTAGTCCCAATATTAAAACCTGGAAAGGACACAAAGTAACCTACAAGTTATCGTCCCATAAGCATGTTGAATTGCTTAGATAAAATCGTGCTGCTACAGAGAATAAATGAATACATACATACATAATTGGTCATTACAACTAAATGAATACACCGAAACTAATAATATAATACAAAAACAGCAATTTGGTTTTCGAAAGTAACAGTCAACAGTACATCAAGTAAAGAGAATTGTAAACTTTTTCTCAAATAACAAAAGTAATCGAAAAAGTACTGGAATATTGCTGTTGGACACAGAAAAAGCCCTTTATTCTACATTGCACAACGCCCTAATTTTTAAACTCCATAAGTTTAGTTATCCAATATATTTACAAAAAAGTGTACACAGTTTTTTGAACGAGAGATCTTTTGGAGTGAATATTGATACTGAGTACTCCTCGCTACGTAATATCCCAGCGGGAGTTCCCCACGGTTTGTTGTTGTCACCAATTCTGTATTCAATTTATACATCGGACTTTGAAATACTCAAATATCAGTCAGTTACTGCCATTATAACAAAAGGTAAAGTTTCAAATGCCATAGTCAAAAGAATGAACAAATGTGTTATAAACGAAAATAAAACTCAAGCAATATCCTTTAAATAAACCTCTGAAAACGATACCTTCGATACCACTATCTGTAGAAAGAGCTGAAATTCCTTTTTTTTAATATAATTAAATATCTTGGAATTGAGTTAGATACAAAATTGACTTCCAGACATCATATTCTAAAACCCTGTGAAAAGGCAATTAAATGTGGAAGAGTCCTTTTCCCATTACACGGTGCGACAGTGAAAATACACCCGAGTAACTACATAGTCTAAGTTATTTACTAGGTTGAGTATAACTCAAAAATACTTTTTCTCGAACCCTCCAAACTTGTTTTATTTGACAAAAACAATTTTATTAATTAAAACAATATTATTAATTACACAAATATGTTTGAACCTATTTTAAAAATCCAAAGTTTTTTGAAAAGGGGAGATATTAGTCTTTAAAACGGTATACATAAACATTTTGTTCAAAGTTATATGTTATGAGATTTGGTGGGGTAAACTTGGAAAATATTATTTTTTTCTCATTTTTTCAAGTTTAGCTATTCTCAATTGCAAAATTTAATTAAAAAAGATTAAATAAGTGATGACATTCTGAAAATAAATTATCTTGTGAAGAGAATGTATGATTTAAAAAGGTAACAGCTGAGTCATATTTTTTATATATGCTGTCTTATCATATGAACTTTCAGTTCAAAAATTTTTAAAGGTTTTAATGTATGTCGTATTCTTCTTCATAATTTTTGGCATTCAAACAATTTAATAGCACGAAACAACTTTTAAAAACTTATGAAAAAATGTGTATAAGTGTATCGGATTTTTATATGAAAACTATCGACAACAAATATACACTGTTGTATATTCGTCCAACAATACAATGAATACAACGATACAAGGGCTTGTGTCAATGGCCCAATGACTTATTCATAAATAAAGCACTAACATGTTCGCACAGTAAAGGACACTGTCTTTTGACTGAATGTTATTTTAAATTTCTTTAATGAAAAGTCTTAAGTCATTTTTATTACTTTTTTAATGTCTCCTTTTTGTATTTTCCTTGCACCACATATTTTTTTTTTGTATTATTTCCTTCTACTTAAGAGATTCTCTAACAATGTAGGCCACTTTAGTTAACGTTAGAATAGCATTAACATACTTTCATCATGTTACACGTAACTGCCTTGCTCATACGACATTTTTTTGGTTTGTTTTGAATTTTCATTGCTCTTACAGTTTAGAACTTTCCTTTACCCTCTGGTAAATGGTCAATGCCTTAACGGATATATGTTTGCTTGTTGATTCTGTTAGTTTTGTTACCGGCTTTTGGTTTTTTATAATTTTTGGTTATCAAAATGTTTTTGTTTGCGATTTCTGCAACAAGTTCTGCCAACAAAAATTTAAGCTCTCTTCATATGTTACCGTATTGTACAGAATTTATTAAGAGCGTTTGTTTTTTTAAGAAGCGGATTTTCATATAAAACAATAAAATTTTAAAAATTATAATTTTGTTTACAATTTTATTTTAATATTAAAATTAAGAGTACTTTTCATTTTTATAAAGAACGCTGTCAAGACTTTCAAGCCCCGGTTAGCCAAACGCTCACAGAACGTAACGGAACGTACGTTCATTTTTAATATAAGGAAAGCAATTAAAATGCTTCCCGAAATTACATTACGATTCGGTAATAGCTCGCATTGCTTTTCGAATTCTAAAAACAAACGTACGTTCCGTTACGTTCCGCGGACGTTTCGCTAACCGAGGTTCACAGGGCATCTACACCACGTTCTTAATATTTTTAGTTTTGTTTCTACTTAACTATGTATGTTTTTTCCAATTAAGTGGGCGATTGGTTTACTGCGGAAATGTGGTAGGTTATTAAATTGGATGTATACTGCTTAAAAATTTTTCCCATTTAAGTCCTGCTTAGCCAAAGGTAGAAGTCATAAAAACGGAACGTATGTAAACATGCGTACGATTTTGTAGTTATAAAAGCTTTACAAACGTAACATCTGGATTAATTAGAGAGAGATTCGAACACACTTTCACCGTACAGTATAGCTACTAAAGGGATAATAAGTCTGAAGCTGCCGAACAATAACTTACTACGGCTACATCACCGTTATTATGAACACTCAACTGAGTACAATTTCAGCATTGTGTCAACAGTTTTGTGAACTGAATATTGTTTTCATAACTAAAGCTAGGCCCATGAAATAAATTTATGCAGGCTTTTTCATGAATACAAGTAAATTTGTTTTACAAAAAAAAAAAAAAATAGTAATAATAATAAGAAAATTGCAATACCGTGCGTAAGTACTTGAAATATCTACTTCTATATTTTGTTGTATAAATTATGTTAATGTTCGAAAAAGTTTGGATAGAAAATTTACCAAAAATGAAGCCGCCGGTATTCATATGTGTAATTAGCTTTATTAAACCAAGTGTGTGTCAGTTTGGAATTTTTAAAACAAAAATTTACTCGATTGCATTGATCTTTGCTTCTATAATATTTTAATTGACATTACATGCGTATACAATTTTCATAAGTGCGCTTTGAGGTGTTTTTATGGGTACAACCTTAATATAGTGCTTTTCAAATTCTGGTAACATGGAGTGTTGAATATCTTTGTAATCAATACAGCTCAGCCTCGGCACAGTAATTTTTTTATTTTATAACCGTAGATCGAGCCTAAAAAAAATTTCATAATTCTAACTTATGCATCACTTTTGATACATACATGTAGTAACATAGAATTGTCACGATTATTGATAGATATTATTAACAAATTTTTAATATTTTTATTTATTTTAATTCATTTTAATGAAAGTATTTCATATTCTTACATTATATTACCACTTTTATGAAATTCACTCCAAAATTTTTCACATGATGTACATTGCTGCATAGTTTTTACGTAAAAGTCAAATATTTCATGTCAGTTGAGTTTTATTTCTTTCTTAATGGTAATAATTTGTTTTTCCAATTGCATTGATATGATGGTGCCGCTTATTGTCACTCGCTTCAGTAAGCCTCTCAATTGAGGGCTGGCTGAAACCTGATGGTACAAACCATTGTTAGATTTCGTTAGAAAAATTTGTTGTCAAAGTCATGTGAGGTAAAAAATTCCCCTTTGCAACAGAACATCGATTATATCAATAACAATGTTCTCTGTCTTTGATTCCTCTCTGGTTGCCCGAATACAGGTTTCCCTAAATACGACTGTAACGAGTTGTTACGCACGTAACGTGTACTTGAACCTAAAAATGCCAATTCGATTTCGGTAAACCACGAAATTTCTAACGACCATGAAATTCAATTAGTTACTCATATACTATGACAAAATTATTGGGATTATTAAAAGCTGAAAGATTTTCAGTTCATTTTTCGAAAAGGCATAATAAAATTTATCATCATTTCCGAGTAGGACATTATCAAAGCGAATGAATATGTTATCACATACGTACGTAGTTGACCGAAATATTATCCTTCTGTAATATCTATGAAATAAAACATAATACGAAACACTTTTTTCTAATGTTTGTCTGCCACGTGAGATAAATATGAGAAGAGCACCAAGAAAGACTCTACAACATTTCAAAAAACAGCTGCTATGAATCTGCTCGTAAATTGATAATATTTTCTCTTCCCAAACTACTATAGGCATACAGTTCTCTGTTCCAAGTAGTACCATCTTTGGCGATAAACATCTTATTTATTGTCATTTCAATACTTTCGTCAGTTCATAAGACGAGCGTCGGTTTTCTTCTTCTTCTTCACAGTCTTCAGCAGCAGGAATATTACATATATACAAACATACATACATACATAATTGGTCATTTCAACCTTTCGTTATAAATTAGAAATGTCTGACCTGAGTTTTGAACCCTGATCTGAAGTCTAATAACCTAACACGCTACATACTAGACTACGATTACTTCAATCAATATCAAGAACAGATAACTGAACCTGATTATTTTCATTCAATACTTAACTATCAATTCCTTCTCAAATGCCATAAATAATGTATTATTTACGATAAAACTTTACAAAATCTTTGAAAACTTAAAAAAATCTTTGAAAACTTAAAAAAAGCACAACACCAAAGGATCACTAGGAAAGTCGTATGTATCATAAGCCAGAATGAAGTTTTTGAAGTTTTTAAGTCCTGAAATTTTTAGATTCTTTTTTTTTTATTTGGTTTAAAATAATGGCAGTAACAATACTAACGAATTAAAAAATATATCAGACATCTAACATTTCCTGAATTAAAGTTATTTGTTTCAAAAATTGGAATGTGTCATTTTTGATACAAAGCTCGATTTAAGACTAAATATATATTTAGCAATTGGACCAGTCAGTTTTTATGCTGGCTTTATAGTTGATTTCCTAGATCTGATTGAAATATGATGACTTGTGCAAAACTGTTTTTTTATTTGTCGAATGTATTCTGCATTGTTTTTACTGTTTGAGTAATACTTTAGCACTCTATGTTGTTGTTTTGTTATTTTATTATATTAAACATGAGATTTTAATATTGTGAACACAACCATGTTCAAGTTTCCAATTCAGAGTTTCAAGCATTAGCCCTACTTACGTGCACACTGTTACATTTCATGCTTTCCCATTTCTCCCGTATACCCAATTACGGGAAGTTTTAATTTAAATGAATTTACTACCACAACCGAATGTTTCTGTTGTTGACTTGTTGTTCACTTATTATAGGCAAATGCTCAGTGTAGGCGAGAACTGAAAATGTATGGAAATTAAAGAGTTTTTTACCTTTACAAGTAGTTTTAATGTGATTACTATTACGTGGATTTTATTACTCAATATACGAACTGGGAAAGGAGTTTCTTCTGGTTTTGAGTTCTTTTAGAATTTAATTAGTTTTGGCTTTCAGTCTGTTTACAATTTACATTTTTTTTTTAAAGACCCATTTTGTTATTATTTACGTTTGAGATTCAGAAACAGTGAAACATTTAAAAGAAAAATGATATGCATTATTAATTAACAATTAATTATTCCTTACTTGTTATTATTTCTTGCTTTCTTTTAAATAAAAAAATTTTAAGCTATTTATTAATTAATAATAATGTTAACAAAATGGAAACGGTGTAGCATCGTTTAACATTAAAATGATAAACAAAAGCCACACAAACAAATACAATGAACTTGCTACAAGTACACCAATAACACCAGTATGAAAGAAAAGGGGATAGACAAATAAGCGAGAACGCAACAACAAGCAATGTGAACAAAATACGCAAACAACAATGAAGTCGCAATAGAGTTCTCAAAAAGGCGAAATGCCGAAAGTTCGACTTCAAGAACCTTCATCAGACTGATTGCGTGGGCTTATAAAAAGGTAAGACGAAGCAGACAAAGAGTAAAGAGAAACGCGTTGCGTGTGAAGATAACAGTCGTGGTTTGAAGATCGAAGTTGAAAAGATCAGCGTTGTAATCAAAGGAGAATAGCGAACAAGCAATTATTGTTGTATTCGTCAAATTGTATACGGTGGCACACAAAAGTCGTGCGAACAATAAAGAGTTTAATTGAAACTAAACACATACATGGGTGTATTTAAATGTTTTTTTATTTTGTCGCATAGTGTAATTTTTGATAGAAACAGTTTCTTTGAATAAGAATTCTTGGGAAATGCTATGATAGATTTGTGATAAAAATGTCATTCGATATGATTTGTTTTTAAATAATTCTCTCTTCATACATCAAAAATACATAAATCAGCAATACAGAGGTAGAAACACTACAAGCTTTATAACTGGGATGGGAAACTGTGTATAGAAAAAAAATTTAAACTCACTGGTTGTATAACAACTTGTAGCAATTTGGTAAGAAAAAAATTATCAGATAGTATTAAAAATAAATATTTTATTTGTTAAAAGATAAAAGAAGAAAAAAGTTTACCAACATTTTGTTGAACGCTTCAGGAAACTACAAAATATACTGCTGTTGTTATGTTAGCCATCAAGAAACGAAAAGTCTTCGTATGTGGGGGATTGTACACGTATACAGTAAAGTTTCAATGGGGAATAAGGAAATGACTATTTAAAATCTGTTATATTGTTAGAAAACTAAAGAAGAAAATATTTTTATTTATTTATTATTATATAAATATGAATGTAAAGAATACTTTAGAAACTGTTATACTTAATTTTGATTCTCCTAAAAAATATATATTATTGCTTGGGAGTATCATTTTTGTTAGAATAATTTACATTCAACTAACTACACTGTGCAACCGTGAAAATTGTGTATTTAGTTGAGCAGGAGTCAAAAATATTTTGCGTATTTCTTGATAAGCTGGTAATAAAGGTAGGGATCCATTATTAATACGATGTTTACAAAAGAATTACATTTTGTTTGACAAGTAATTTTTTTAAATTACCAGAAAAATGTAAATTTGACCAAATTAAGCCTGGTTTTATAAAATGCCTTCTTTAAAATGTAGGCTGATAAATAAACTACATTTTAAAATTAAAGTTTTAAGTTAATAAAAACAACTGTTAAAGAGCATAACAAAGTTTTGATTCAACATGAACAATTTAACTATTTAATTAACTTTTTATTTCAGTTGCATTGTAGATTCTTGTGAATGAGTTGAAAAAAAAAACGAATTTCACATCTTTTCACATTCACATTTCACGGCATCCTAAGCTTGAAATGCTTATGCTTATGAAAGTGTAAAATTGCTGCAATTCATATGAATGAAATGAAATAACAGTGTGAATCTCTATTTAGTAGAAATGAATCATAAAACAATGAACTTAAATTACTTCAGGCGATTTTCGTTATCAGTTTTGCGAATGACGGCAGCAAGTGTACTACAATAAAAAGAAGAATGATGACAAATTAGTCATAATTTTAGACAAGATAGTTTCAAAGAGTTAGAATGTTAAGTTGTGCTTGTCTTTATTTGTCTGCTTTGTGTGTTTTTTTCTTCTTTTTCTGATTTAAACCAGTTACTCTTGCAATGCTGTTATATTAACGTGATAATAGAACTTATGTGCAGTAGTTTTCAGTGCTAAGATTTATAAAAATGATATGGGTTTGAATATAAATTGTATACATACACTTATTCGTATAGGACAGAATATAAAGAATTTGTAGATCTATTGCCGTGAATCGTAATCAATTATTCTGCTCACAATATCAATTGAAAATATAAAAGAATTTAAACATAGGATCATGCTTGTGTATGCTGCTTTAATTCTATGCTTGTATCTCATAAAAATCCAATTTAATGAATGGCTTTGTTCAGAAATGTACATTTGGAACATTAGCTCCAGATTATTTAAGGTTTTAGAAGCTTATACAATCTACACAATTCGAATCCTTACTGATTGACAAGCAGCTCTAGAAGCCTTGATGATGATTCAATTGATTAAAGATGCCAAACATCTGTTAATGATATGGTAAGATATTCTTACTTAATTGAACATTAAAACCCTTCTGTCAGGCCTACAATCTAGTTTCTCACACCACTCATGTTTTGTGTAATAATTTTATTAATAAGTGGCGGTACCTACAGTCTAAAGTCCACTCCGAATGACAGACTTTTGAGAAACTTTTCATGGTAATTTTATTTACTCTCAAACTTTTTGCCAAAAATCTGCTGAAAGTCGCCGAAGAAATATTTTCTTCATATTTCGTTCTGTTGGAAATGTATAACCAAGGGTTTAAACAGTGGGCTCATGTATAATAAGCCAGCAAACTACCTACTAGCATAAGTCAACTTCGATTGGTATCCCTTTTTTGGCACTAAAAACTGAGGTGAAATGAGCGCGATCAAAATTGACGCAAACCTGATGGAATTTATTAGAAGTTACAAATGTATGCACAGTGATTGGAAAGATTGCTGATATTTGCCTCACTCGCTATAGCGCCACCAACTACTAGGAGAAAATGGGACTTTCACTCACTCTGTCATCATTTACAGTTGTCTCGTCTCTAAATAGAAAAGATTCATGGAAAGCTAATCTGATAACAGATTAGTTTTTGATGCCGATTTTTAAAATAATTGCTATTCTCAGCGTACAGAAAAACTGGAATTTTCGCCAGTGATTTTAAGATACCGAACATATCCAAAAAATTTAGTCGTATGTAGCAGTTTGAAGTCGCCGTAGTCTAGTAGGTAGTGTGTTGGCTTATTAGACTTAAGGCTACGATTCAATATTCGATATTCAAAACGAAATACGAAAAAATATTTCTTCGGCGACTTTCTCTCAGAGTAAATAAAATTGCCATGAAAAGTTTCTCAAAAATCTGTAGTTCGGAGTCGACTTTAAACTGTAGGTCCCGCTACTCATGTATACAATTAACACACACAACATGAGTGGTGTGAGAAGCTAGGCCGTAATCCTGACCGAAGGGTTGTAATTGTAATGTTGTAATTTTTATTAATAAAAAAAAAGTTATTATTTTCCTTAAATTTATATTCAGCAAATCTCTTTTGCAAACTTAAAAACAGATTTAAATATTTTCTTTTCATATTGACAGATTAATTGAAATTTCACCGTAATTTGTAATTACTCGTTCGCAGTTAATAAAATGGAATCTTTTGATAAATTTCTGTAAATAAACTGGCATTAATTTTTTTCCTTTCATTAAATTTAAATTGAAAGAGTTGGAAAGAGATGCACAATAAATAAAGAAGAGAAAATATTTTTTAAAACTTATTCAACTGCAATGCCAAGGATTTATAACCGAATCGCAGCAATTAATTTTAAATTAAATGGTAAAAACTGTTTGAATGTGGCTTTAAATGTGTATTCCATATGTTGGCATGATAGATTTTTATGTAAAAGTCATTAATATGCGTGAATATTAATGGATATCCTTTATTTTGATTTCATTTCAACTTTACTCTTTAATACCGAATACATATGTCATCTTATTACAGTTACTCAGGCTCAACCATGTGAACTGTGGGTGGAAATTGTATATGATGATATTAAAGTGTCTACAGAAGAATCGCTTGAGTTTCGTTGTAGACACTCAAATTGAAATAAAACTGAACATATTTACCGTTTGTGGTTTTTTATTTAAGGCACACATAGTATTATGTTTAGGCATGCATTTTAATTGACAATTTTATTTTAAGTGTTCAGGCATACGCAAATCAGCTTATTCAATAATCGTTTGACTGCTGGAAAACAACAATTTTTTTTATTTTTTTTATAACAACTCATAAATTTAACACTAAGCCTACCGTGACTTATGTATATAAGATCTATTTTATCAGAATGTCTTGAATATAACATTATGGCGGTGTTATAAATGAAAATGATATAAAAAAGATTTCGTTTTTATGTATTTCATCAATTAAAGAGTCTTACTTTCGGAACTGAGTTCCCTTAGCATGAAAACAAAAAGTTGAGATACTTCATTCAATCGCTTTATTCAACTTTAAAAGTTTTGCTTCTGTCGTCCCCACAGTATTGCTTGTCGTTCAGCTCAGTTACTCCAAAATAAAATTATTAACTTAACTGCATTACTATCTTTACTGTATAGTATATGTACATATATATGTAGTTATTCTTGTTGTTATTAATAATGCAGCGACAATTCTACACTCGTACGGAATTAAGTATTATAAGAGAGGTCTCAATGTTTACATGTTTACAAGCCGTAACTTTAACTCCCCATAAAATACTCACACAGAAACTACTGTAATAAAAAAACTGAAATTTTACGGCTGTAAAAAGCAACGAGAGAAATATTCTTTGTATTCTAAACATTGGAAGAGAAAATAAAAATAAAAGTTGACAAATGTCAACGCTGCGTGTACCATACTTTGTCAGCGTAGTTGCTGTAGTCAGTGCGCTCAGTGATGACTGGTCTCTCATCCAAGTGGTTGTACGCGAAAGCTTATTGAATGTTAAAGGCTATCCTGATAGAGAAACAATTATAATCCTTAACTGTCTACTTCAAGAGTTACATATTTACAATGACTTTGAAATTGATCTCCACAAGAGTTTGTTAAGCATGTTAAGACCTTATACTATGTTCAGGCATGAATTTAAATTGAGTCAATATTTGTTTGATTGACAAAATTATTTTAAGCGTTCAGGCACTTTAGTCTGTTATTTTTTTACTGAGGAATGCATGTATTCGACCCTAACTACTGCGACAAGTTATTTGCCGTGAGCACAGGTTCTATATCTTGATTTGCATATTTTGTGATATAAAACCACTGTTTTAGACAAATTTGGCATTACCTGGTATGATTCGGTATATTAAAGTAGTTTGTTTGTTTTCTGCCAGATGGATATTCACTGTACTCCAAGCAAGTATTACAGTAAACATTTTCTAATGTGTTTTTGTTAATAAAAATTCGTATTTCATTGTTTTGTTTTAGTCCTTATCCCCAAAATATCGAAACATTCAAAATATTTTAAATCATTAGAAATTTTAAATAATATATTGTAGAAAGAGAATGGAGTAGGAATAGAAATACAAGAAGTATTGGTAGATTTAGTGTTAATATAAACATTCTTATGACAGTGCTGCATTTTAAGTTTTACTCAATATTATAACAATTTGCGTATTTATTGTGCAATAATTAATTGAAACTTTATATGCAATATTCAGCTCAATAATGGTGTTTATTGCGATTTACGCAATAAAGGTGCATATCTAAACACCGTATAGGTCTTACAACTTTGATAAAATGTATACAAGTAAATCTTTACGAAGTCGTACTTACTTTGCCTTGGTAAAAAGCTTATAGTGTTCAACAAAACGTGTAAATAATAAAATTCGTTCATTAAAATTGGTGTTCTCTTCGGGCAACGTATCATCATCATCCGCACTGTTGAGGCCCATTTCTGGATGATTGGCTACATAGACAAACAACGGAATGGAGACGATACCGAATACTTTTTCTTTTTGGCCTGAATTGAATAGTCGGATACAACCGACAAGTAGTTACAGGACGGGGTTACGTGCTAACCAGCTTTTACCACATTGGGTATTCCTCACGAGTCATCTCAGGTGGAAGTGATGTGATGTGACTACGACGTTAGACTCGTTTACGTGTAGTTTTCATTAGTCGCAGATGAGTCACGCTCTATGCCATCGGTCAAATTCAGTCGAAATTATTTGCCAGAGTCATCAACATTTTTACATTTCGAATGCCCTCTATCCAAAGAAGTCGTGGAGGATATTTGAACGGTGTTATATTCCACCCAAAATGTCATTCATAACTCCTTTAAATGAGTGAAAAATTCCGATGATGTCTTACACACATTTTTTAGTTAAATTTAAAGGTAGAAAGTTCTTAAAAAAGACCCGGTACAATAAAAACAAACAAAATCACTCGGATCGAATGGAGTATCAGCTCTGTGACGAAAGAGGCACAACTTCTGAAACAAGAAGTCTACCGTTGGTAATGCCAAAAGAAAAAGCTTGCCAACAACTGAAGATGGGTTCAAGAGCATTAACAGGAAAGTAACCCGAAAAGACAATTGGCTCGTTGACTCAACTCAATTCAAATGTTCAGCTTTGAAATCTTGTGTCAAAGGGTAGGAATAAAGTCTATTGCAGTCTAAGTTTTAATTAAAGGAAGGGTACCATCGCCTGGTGTAATAGTAGATCCACGGAGCAAACAACAGATATCTAGATATATGGGAAAGGGATTAACGTGATCATCATATCCTGTTGGTTCATGAAACACCTCAGGAGTGCTGAGAAAATCTCTATGAGCAAAATCTGCGCATAGGTTTTAAGAATGGTAAGTATAGCAGATCTTCGAAGGGAATAATCATCAGTCTATTTAACACCCTCAGAGCACACTGAACTAGAAGATGTAATCATATATGAAGTGACGCTCCAAGCTTCCAACTTTGGATGGATTTATTCAGTTATAGAAACAGCAACAACTGACAAAGATTTTCTTAAATATATTGGTACGTTTTTACCCTTTTAAAAACGTTTCGTAGATAGCAAATAAAAAAATGTGTGCTTAGTTTTAAATAAATCCTTTATTGTTCGCACAATTCCGTGTGCCACTTGATTTAAACAACAACAATTTGGTTTATTTGTTATTCTTCTTTACACTCTTCCGCGTACACACTAACAATTGTTCATTAGATCTTTACAATGGAATCTTCAAACCAGGATTATTTTCTTCACATGCAACGCGTCTTCACACAAGGCTGGCTGAATACTTTCTGATTCCGTTGCCTTCTTTGTCTTGCCCTTTATATCGCTGGGTAAACAGTCTAATGAATGCTCTTGAAGGAGAATGACTGTTCCTTCGCGAAATCTCTATAAATGTAAACATGTTTACGTTATTGTTGTTTGTGTATTTGGTTAACGTTTTTCCTTGCAGTGTTGTTGTCGCCTGTTTATCCCTTTTTGTATACTGTTCTTGTTGCTATATATTTTATGTTTATTGATTGATCATGTAAACAATTCCATTGTTTTTGTAGCTTTTGTTTATTATTTTAATTTTAAACGTAACAATATTTTACCTGGATTGAAGCATTGTAAACACCAGGACAAAGAAACTCAAGTCATTATAGGGACTTTGGCAACAAAAACAGTAAAAGTACCGGACGTGCTATTGTCAATTGTTTACACAAGTAAATATCTACGATAGTTTACCTCTGGAAAATGGCATAGGCAAAGGTGTGTGTGTTTATATATAAATATTTACCAAAAATTTACCACCTGTTACTTGCTCAAATATAACACCGGAAACATGTTTACGAACTCTTGCATCCAATAACACTTTGCGGCCTACGTAAAGAAACAATATTCATACAGACGGATGTGATGGTTTAAGTGAATACGTTTAACGAACGTTTAAGAGAACGAAACAGTATTTCTGTATGAGATTCAATAAAATAGATAATAAATATTTATTAACAAACTCCATCTCACATGTGCTATTCAAATAGACCAAACCTAACCCTATATGAATATGAGTTTCTGTGTACGTTCAATATAATTGAAATCAAATTAAAACAAAAACACAATTATAATGAATATGTTGATAGAAGATATTTAATCAATAACCGATAAGAAGACAATAAGCACGTTTACGTATGTATGCATGTTCATAATTTGGGCAATTCACACATGCCCTTGTATCATTGTATTGAGTGTGTTGTTGGAAAATATAATAGTGTATGCTTGTTGTTGATAGGTTATGTTATGTCGGAGTAGTGACTATGATACCACAAAGCTTACTTGAGCACGCATAGCGGCCCTTTGTTATGCCACGAGTGAACGCAGTCCCTGTACGGACCAAGTTCCACCAAAATCAGGAAAGAGGAAGAAGTTGGTCAGCGCAAGGGCTGCATATCAAAAGCACGACTACCCTACACTGGAAAACCAGCCAGAAAGTTTGATGAACGAAGCTGTAGCCTTGATATCAATAGATGATAGCTCCGTCAAGATGACAAGAAATGGAGAGCCAAATAACATCTACACCTCGTATGAGATGGGCATTGACAAAGAAAGTGGATAATAGTCTCGTCCTCCTCAGCAGATCTGCATCCAAGGCAGAAGTCGTTAAATGGGAGCCTCATTCTCTCCGCGTGTCTACCCATAACGCAATGACCTGTAAGCAAGGCCAATGTGGTTCAGATGACGTCACGACCAAGTCCAAGTAATTGGTTGGTACGCCTTCTATCCATCGACCCTCCCTCCTCATTGACCCAGGATAGGTTGGCGTCCCGAAAGAATTTCTGCGCAATGTCCAACTTGACCGAGACAAGTGGCGTACCCAATTCAATTGAAGAAGATCTCGAAAGGAGCGCACCAACTCTGGCGAGCTCGTCGGCCCTACAGTTTCCCGGAATATTATCATTAAGTGTGCGGGGACCCACACTAGTGAGACACAGGTGAAGCGCCCAGAAAGAAGGTCGAGACTGCGGCGACATTCCCAAACGATCCTAGAGTTATTCACGAAACCCGATAGAGATCTTATTGCGGCCTGACTATCAGAAAAGACCGACACGCGAGTGAAAGGAGCACCGTTGACGAGGATGCATTGAGCGGCCCGGTAAATTGCCCATTATCGAGTTTATAGCCATCGGTATATATATCCAGGACTTCCGGGGGGACAACCATATTAGGATTCCAGTCGTCCGTACTCGGAATCAGAAAGTGGAAACCCCTATCGAGACAATATTCAGCAGGGAGATAGTCCATGTTCACGGGGGCCACTGGATCATCCTCCAGAATAGTGGAGTGACCAGAAGTACAATGTGCCAACGAGACAGGGCATTAAGTCTAGTCGCAGCAAACTTAGCCGCCTGCTTAGCGAGAAGCACAGTAGGAAGCCAGTTGAGCATTGCGAACAAGGCTTTCGTGGGGGTGGTGCGCAGACCGCCAGTTATATAAATGGCCACAGACCTTCTGACCTAATCAAGAAGTCTGACGTTGTATTGTCTGTCCAGAGCAGTTCACCAGAAAGCAACACCGTATAAGAGGTTGGGTTCGATGACCGTAGGCTAATCTCTTCCCTTTCTAAAAAACTTTGGATTTTAGAAATAGGTTCAAAAATATTTGGGTAATCAATAATTTTGCATGAAAAGATCATAAAACAGTTTTTGTCAAATAAAACAAGTTTGGAGGGTTCGAGAGAAATAAAAAAAATTATTATGAGTTCTATCCAACATAGTGAATAACTGTCGCACCGTGTTATTTTTTTGTTTTACAAGATGTTATAACGGAAACGTCAAAATATTAAGTCAGTTGCTTTAGTGTATGTGCAACTAGTGTAATTACGTACGTTGAGTAAATTGAATTCAACGTACGTAATTACATTGAATTTTCATTTCACTTCCTGGTATATAAATACTCCAATAATATTCAATGACTGTTTTACTTTTTATTCAAACATTTTACAACTCATTTTGCAGCCCAAAAGGCAGTTGTAATCTTTATTAAAGCTATTTATAAAGAATAAAAAAAGTTTTTATTTTAATGTGCTAAAAAAAGATAAAATTTTGAAAGAAAAATTTTAACTTCATAATTGGACTTCTGTATCAATATAAATTTTTCTATTCCCTCAAGGACTAATCCCTATACTACTTCACTTATTTTCTCCTTTTCCATTTATGTCCTATTATATCTGAACAAAGAAAACAGTTTACTAATACAACCAATGTGGAAACCATTTAATCAAACGTTTGACAAATTTTCTTTATGTGAACCGAAATACACAACATGAGTTTAATTAGAATAATTTAACAGAGAAAGAGGACGAAAAGATACTTAAAGGATAATTGATACAGAAGCAAACAAAATTATCGGTGTTTAGTGTACATACTTATAAGCAATAAAAATTAAAGTTAAATTGTTGGAAAAAGCATATTTCAATCGTTTTTTGTTAAAATTTAAAAATGCAATTTCTTAACCCTTAATCTTACTGACATTAGCCTGTGAGGCTCATTTTGACGATAAAATCAATGCAACACGACAAATCGACGCCTCCGTTCTATAACATTCTAAGTCGAAAAAGTATGTTTTGAGCTATGAGCTCTCAAAGTTTTCACGCGAAGTACGACCATAAGTGTATTCTAAGTAGATTTTTCCCTATAACTTCGGAACGGATCGGCGCATCTTAACCAAATTTTGACAGTATTTAAGTTAGATAACGTAGAATTTAAAAATGCAAGAACATTAAAAACGTGTACTTAGATCGTTATAGAATGGAGGCGTCGTCATGTATATTTAACAGATTGCAAACAAATTTCATGACTTTTATTTTATATATTTTATATACAAATAAAAATGGCGAGTGAGGTGGAAAGAAAGTTTATTTATATTAAACACTAAATCTACCGATACTTTTTGTATTTCTATTCCTATTCCATTCTCTCTTTACTATATATTGGTTAAAAATTCTAATGATTCTAAATATTTCGAATACTTCTAAATTTTGGCGATAAGGACTATGCAAAACAATGAAATAAGAATTTTTATTAAGAAAACAGCACTAGAAATTTTTACTGTACTACTTGCTTGAAGTAGAGTGAATATCCAGAAAATAAACAATATACTTCAATATACCGAATCATACCAGGCAACGCCAGAAATGTCCAAAACAGTGGTTTTATATTAAAAATATGCAAATCAAGATATAGAACCTGTGCTCAGGGTATATAACTTCCCGCAGTAGTTAGGGCAGGTTTCATGCATTCTTCAGTAAAAAAAAAGTACAAGATAGGAGTACATCTTCGAAAATATATTCGATGTATTTTTTAATAGAAGTCGTAAAGGCAAATAGCGGTGTTATAATGTTATATTCAAGAAATTCTGATTAAAAAAATCTTAAATGAGTAATTTATCCCGTCACGGTAGGTTTAATGTTAAATTTATGAATTGTCATAAAAAAAATAAAAAAATTCTGTTGTTTTCCATCTGCCCTATGATTATTGAATAAGCTGATTTGCGTATGTCTGAACACTTAAAATAATTTTGTCAATTAAACGAATATTGGACGCAATTAAAATTCATGCCAGAACATAGTATAATAAGTCATCATATATTTATTAAAATGTTTATCTTTTATATACAAAGTAATCTCTCATATACAAAAGCGGATTTTTTTGTTCTGCTTACTTTAACGTTCGGAAAACACCTCTAAATTTTAATTAAATTTAAGTGATTCGTATATCCTCTAAAAACATTAATTCGTTTAGGTTTTGTGAGGATTGGAACTTTTTTCGCAAGAATCAACCTGTAGTTTTTGTATACGCGCTTAGAGTCAGTAAGTTTTGTTACGTTTTTATGTCAGTAAGATTAGGATTAAAATTATCATTTAAAAATAAATTCTATTAATCATTTGCTTACTAACCAATTTATCGGATTTCGACCTCTCTTAACACATTTTTCGGGTGCTTCTGCTTCTTGCACGCCTTCTCCAGTTGATCACACTAATCGATGATAGGACTTCTTCGATTTGGCCTTTCTAACTCAGACAACTTTGTCCTCTATGCCGACTATCCACGACGTTAAGGAGCTCATACAGCTACCTGTTGGACCTGAAATCATCGACAACTTTTACTGGTCCGAAGATATTAAGTCGGTTTTTTCTCTCGAATACTTTCAAGGCTGTTACATAAGTACTTAATAGCGTCCATGCTTTTACGCCGTAGGGAAGCACGTATGTACATAAAATCAGTGAACATACATTATATTTTTTTCAACGTGTTAAGGATAGTGATACCAGATAAAGATGATTACCGAAAAGCATTAATTTTTCGTTTTCGTTTGAAGAGAAGTGCTGGAAGTTGGATTTTATGCTTGTTGAGGTCATGATCCACCAGAAGCAATATGCAACATGGTTTCGACGGTTCAGAAATTACGATTTTGATGTAAGAAAAGAAGAAAGTGGAAGGCCATCAACAAATTTTGTAAAAACTGAATTACAAGCAGTATTGCATAATGATTTAGTTAGAAGCAATGGACAGAAACGTTAAATGTCGCACAGAAACTATTTGTGACCGCTATGGAAAGATTCAAAAGTTTGGAAAATGTGTGCCACATGAATTGAATGATAGACAGGTGGAAAACCAAAGAATCGCTTGCGAATTTTTTTTTTCAAAGACATGAAAGAAAATCAATTTTGCATCGAATGGTACGATGAAAAATGACATTATTTCAAGAATTCTAAATCCTCTGAGACTTATGAAACTCAATACTTAGAGGAATATGAGGCATAGTAAACACAGTAACCACAAGTAGGAATATTGCACATATTTAAGTGCATATTCCGGAGCGGTTTATTTGGGGGTCTCTACGCGGGGGAAAAATTGTTTGTAACTTATTAGTTACGAAGACTAAAGTTGCGCCTTCGAAAAGATAACTATTTCGAAACATGAGCTCTGTGGAGCATTACAATTATATAAATTAACGAAGAGCTTAAGGCAACGATTAACTATTTTTCAGATTCTTCGATTGTCTTGGGCTGGCTGCAGAAAACTCCGCATACTTTGGAAACTTTCGTACCCAATCGTGTTAGTCAGATCACACAGCTTGATCATTGGAGATACATAAAGGCAGATGAGAACCCCGCCGATCTTGGAACTCGAGGATGCACCCCGCAGAAACCTTTGGAAAGCAAGTTATGGTGGCTAAGTCAATCCTCTGAATGTTGGCCCAAATCACGTATTTTTGATCCAACTGATTTAGGATCCCAGAATATATCAAATTTTCATTTACAAACCAAGCAGGAAGATATGTTGAGCGATTTCTCATCATTTCCCGTAGCCCTCAGAATTCTAAGTTATCGCGTTCGCTTCATCAATCGTCTTCTGAAACGTCCATATGAGACACAGAAATACATCATCATCAATGAAATACAATTTGTAAAAAAGTTTGTAATTATAACTGTAAATATGTATGAAAGTAGATATACTTAAATAAGTAATATAAGTAGTATAAATAATGTTATTGATTTCACTGGAAACCATTAACTTATGTGAATTTCGTAAATAATTATCTCATTTGCTTAATGTTCTAGAATATATTGCAAATAAAAGATTTGAAAAAAAAAAATTATTTAAGAACATGATTGCCTTAAGAACAATCAGCCCATAAGTCGAATACTTTCTCCAAATCCCTTTCTTGACCAGGATGGACTACTACGCGTAGGTGACAGACTCAATAATTCCGGATTAAGTTTCAACGAGCAGCACCCTATCATAATTCCTGAAAAATCGTCACTAGCTAAACTTTTAATTGGATATACCCATCAAATTTTACTTCATGTAATGTTAAGAGCCGATCGACAGTGTTTTTATATACCGCGGTAGAAAAATCTTATTAGACAGTGTATCAGAAACTGTAAAATCTGCACCGTTTACAAGCACAAAGTACAGGATCAAATAATGGGTGCGCTACCCCGTGAAAAGGTTACATTTTCGTTATCACTCTCTTACACCATACACTTACATCCATTCACACTAAAAGCCTCCAATTTGCGGAACGCAAAACTTTTAAAAGGATACGCAACAGTTTTCATTTGTTTCTCTACACGAGCAGTTCACCTCGAAGTCTGCTCGGAATTATCCACAGATGCGTTGAGCTGTGTTCAACATATTTTTCTTAGTGTAGTAGTAGTTAGCATTGTGAATAATTTCTAATTTGTTATACAAATGTCACTTACTTCTTTCTTTATTATATATTTTGTGCATTTCCATTTGATATTGGTTTTCTTAAAACCTGTTGAATTAATTTTAGTTGTTAAGAAACCGCCTAGAAGTTTAGTTGACTCCTAGAGCCCACAAATGTATAACGATTGGACGGTCATAAATGTCTCAAAAGCCATGCTGGTCAAATACAGTCCTTTACAATATTTATGGCCTTTATAATTTATATTTTTTAAACTCGTTCTTTAATATAGGCTTTTCTATTTACGTCCAAAACTTGATTTTACCTATGATACAGCAGAAACTCGGATTGTTGTGTCAACAATGAAAACTGAGGTGGAAAAATACTCACTAATATATTTGGAGAAACTCTGCTTTTTTACACATAGAAGAAAGACAAAGGCAATATTGTACACTTGATTGCAACAGCTCGATAATATATTAAAATCTGGGCTGGTCATCAGTTAAACTAAAGGTAGAAATATTTTTTACAAATACTTTAAAAATATTATATTTGTATAGCTGGTGCAAATCCCTTGAGTTGCAACATATCGCAACACTATGGCTCTTACGAGTTAAATAATTGTTACAAATGCAAACAATAAATACTTATTATTTCGTTAAAGAAAAAAAGTTTTCATTTACAAAGTTAAAATTAAAATTTACTTAATATGCCACATATCATATTTATTTCTTATCTATAACATCATACATTACCCATTAAATAGGTAAACAACAGTTTGCAGTACTCTAGACTGCTGTTTATGTCTATAAACAATGTTAAGTACCTATCGTTACCATAAATGTAAAATAGCATAATCCATCCAAATCTTTTAAGATACTATGCATTCTGTTTATTTCATGAAATATGTAATTCATCATATCTACCTATGTATGATGTTAATTAATTCGGTTTTAATAAGACTAATAAATTGCATATGAATTATGTATGGAATACAACATGAATGCATATACAGGTAAACGGAATCATAAATTTCAAGACAAAAGACAAATTTATTTAGAATGTGTGTGTATTTGCTTAATAAATATATAGAATTAATTTTGCAAATTAATTTAAAGAAATCCTAGAACTGTGATAATTCTTACTTACTTACTTAGTTGGCCATTAACAGCCCGATTAACGGATTTCGGCATGTCGCAACGCATCCTTCCAGGCGCCTCTGCTTCTTGCGCGCCTACACCAGTTGGTCACATCAATCGATGACAGGGCTTCCTCGATTTGGTCTTTCCAACGGATACAAGGTTGTCCTCTTCGCCGATTTCCACAGACCCCCGCATGATATACACGTCTCGCCAGAGCATCCTCCTCCATTCGAACGACATGGCCGAGCCAGCGCAGCCGCTGGATGGTAATACGCTGTACAACGGCAATGTCGGAGCTCATACAGCTCACTGCTGGATCGGATGCGGAAATCATCGCCAACTTGTACTGGACCCAAGATCTTACGTAGGACTTTTCTCTCGAACACACTCAAGGCCTCTGCGCCATAAAGAAGCAAGGGTAGGATGAGCGTCTTGTAGAGTATTAGTTTTGTCGTACGAGAGAGGTCTCTGCTACTCAATTGCCTATTGAGACCATAGTAGCACCTGTTGGCAAGAGTTATCCTGCGCTTGATCTCCAGAGTGACATCTTTTTTGGTGGTAACGGCGGAGCCAAGACTTTGACTGTCTCGAAACTATAGTTATTTGCCGTGATCTGGGATCCAATACGCCGCACGTTTCTACTTGTCGGTAACATATACTTTGTTTTGCCCTCATTTACTGCCAGACCCAGTAGACTCCCGTTCAATAGCACAATAGCAGTAACATATCGCTTGGTACGCCCTAAGATGTCAATGAGCCAATTCACACCAGAACAATTGTTATGACTTAAAATGATAGTTTATAGGCAAGAGGGGTGAAGAGAGTAATTTTTCGGTGGCGTAAAGTTTCCACCAGCTACAACCCCGCATCACCAGCACAAAACTAATACATACACATTTTTAAAAATCAGGGTTGTCAATTTTTTTCCAACAGAATTGATTTAGTCGTTAGTTGCACTTGAAACAATGAACATGATCACAAAGAAAGGGAGATGGTCGCATAAAATCATTTTCCTTTTGGATTTTTTTTCTTTATTTTGAAATCATTACACGTCTTTGTTCTTTTTCCATTTACAGATTCCTCTTTCTTATTGGCTTTGCTATACATTGTGCTGTCATTTAGAAATTCCAATAAAATATTTGTCAATGAACCAAAAGATTTTTGTAAGTAGTTAGCTTAGTTAATCTGCACGTAATTTATAAGCAAAATAGTAAAACAAAAATAAATGAATTGAAAATAATTATTAGTCGAAAATTTGTGAAATTCCACATAGAATAATTTTAAAATTATTCGTTTATTTGTTGTGTACTACAAATACATTTCGGTGTTGTGTACACTTAAAAACCCAAACAGCAAATGAATGCAAAAACACTAATACATACAAAACTCTGTATACGTATACATTTGTTTCCAAAAGAATATACATCCCGTGTAAATGGAAAAGAACAAAAATTGTGCGACTAAAAAATGTGCTAGTGTGAATTGGCTCAATATCGTCAGCGTACGCAAGCAACTGGACACTTTTTTGAAAAATAGTGGCATTGCGATGCACACCCGCCTTTCGCAGAACACTCTCCATGACGAAGTTGAAGAGGTCGCACGATAAGGGATCACCTTCTCTGAGACCTCGCACGGTATCAAAAGGTTCGGAGAGATGCAATGCTACCTTGACGGAGCTGCAGGAATTACTCAACGTCATGCTACATAGCCTTATCAGCTTCGCAGGTATACCGAGCGCAGAAATTGCGGCAAAAACACGAACTGTGATAATATTGAGATTTATTTGCATGTTTTCAACAAATTGTTAGGCAGTGATGGGTTATTCCACTCTATGAAATTCTATGTTAGTCTACGCTAGAATGAAAACAACAATTTCTGGTAGTATTTCAATAATATCGTCGAACTAAATTAGAAATTCTATTTGGTGATAGCCTCAGAACTCGCAATTGAATCATCAACACAAAGACATATGCGTACCAAAACGAATGTGACTGCTGTATCAGTAAGCTTTTATGAAGACGACGAAGTGTCTATTAGTCATCATCCGCAACTTGTTAGAATTTGTCTTTCGACTATGTGAACAATTTTATGTAACGGTTTTTCTTTCCTGACTATAAGATACTGTTCGTACAAGAATTTAGTAAAACGCGATGACGCATTAGAAATTTAAAAGATACATTAAAATATTATAACAAACTCGATATTAATAACGGTATTATCCGTTTATTATTTATTTATTTATTTACTACCGTCATCGCTACAATATTTCTAAGAGAAAAATTTAAGCGTCTAATATTTTGGACAAAAAATCCAAAAGGGTTAATTATTATGAGCTGAGTAATACGGTGTTCAGATATGCACCTTTATTGCGTAAATCGCAATAAACGCCATTATTGAGCTCAATATTTGATATAAAGTTTCAATTAATAATTGCACAATAAAAACGCAAATTGTTATAATATTGAGTGAAACTTAAAATGCAACACTGTCATAAGTACTTATGTTCAGTGAGAACGTTACAACTTATGCGAACAAATTTTGTTGATATTTGAAAATACAAATATCAACAACGTCAAATAAAAATGGCGAGTAAGGTGGAAGGTAAGTTTATTTATATTAACACTAAATCTACCGATACTTCTTGTATTTCTATTCCTATTCCATTATCTTTTTACTATATATTATTTAAAATTTCTAATAATTTAAAATATTTTGAATGCTTCAAAATTTTGGGGACAAGGACTATAACAAAACAATGAAATACGAATTTGTATTAACAAAAACACACTAGAAATTTTTACTGTAATACTTGCTTGGACTAGAGTGAATCTTCTTGTGCCAGAACACAAACAATATGCCTCAATATGCCAGGCAATGCCAAAAATGTTCAAAACATTACAAAATATGCGAATCAAGATACAGAACCTGTGCTCACGGCAAATAACTTCCCGCAGTAGTTAGGGCAGGTTTCATGCATTCTTCAGTAAAAAAAGTACAAGATAGTAGTAAATCTTCAAAAATATATTCGATGTATTTTTTAATAGAAGTCGTAAAGGCAAATATTCAAAAAATTATGATAAAAAAAAATCTTAAATGAGTAATTTTTCCTGTCACAATGGTTTTAGTTTTATTTATGAATTGTTATAAAAAAAAAATAAAAAAATGCTGTTGTTTTCCATCTGCCCTATGATTATTGAATAAGCTGATTTGCGTATGCCTGAACATTTAAAATAATTTTGTCTATTAAACGAATATTGGACGCAATTAAAATTCATGCCTGATGTAAGAAATAAATAACCAGTTGTATAGTTCAGTGATCAAAGTAAGATGATGTTCTCTTTATTTAAATTTGGTCTTATATACTAATACATTTTCTAATTCTATGACTGACTTTCTAAACTCACTCGATAACTTAAACTCTACTCAAAATAATTAAAATAAAATACACTCAATGTAATTTTGTTGAACTTGAATTAAACATACACCAAAAGTGTTCTAGATGGCACATGTTCCGCATTCCCATCACTTAGGTCAGTTTACAATAGTGACACACTTCAGAAACTGGAACAACACACACAAATGTAAACAAATATGCGGTTGGTTCAAAGTAACACTTTGTAATAATTTTGGTGTAACCCAATACACTGTATGCATGAACCTGAACTAAATCAGAGTATGCATTTGTACTCTACAATATGCATACACTACACTGAACATAATATAAATTAAACTCTATGCTCGGTGTAGTGCAACAGACTAGGGTCTCTAGTTAGTTAGTTAGTTATCAGAGACACTACCCACTAGACTACCAGAGCATCCTATTGTTTATAAATTTATAAAGTTTCATTTCGACAATATCATTTTTCCGTCTTGTATTACTAATATAACTTCTCAAGTTCGGAATCTAAAGAGACACCCTGTTCAAATTTCGCACGGAGTATCCGAAAAACTCAATTAGCCAAAATAAAAATCTCGAATACGGATGTGCCGTAAGATAAAATATAATAAAGAAAACATAAAAAAACGGAAAACCAAAGATAATGTTATGACTAGATATTAACCAGCGTAATGAATTGCTCGTTTTCGTTGTTATAATTTTGATTTTTCTGATCGAAACTTAACTAAAGAGTAGAGGAAGTCATAAAATCAAACTGAATATGCTTCATCAACCGGTAAGCAAACATTTGTATTAAACTGGATATATAAAGATAGTGAAAGTTTTCAGTTAGAAATATAATATCGTAGATGTTGGCAAAAGCAGGAGTGCCAACCTTTTTAAAAGAATTTTTTCTTATTCCTATTATCAGCATAATAGAAAGGAGTAATCCAAGGGTCAGAATTTATTAACTGACAAGGTTTTGTGTTTCAGTGGAGGAAACTACATTCACCATAAAGGACGCATCTAACATTCTCAAATTATCAATTGTTTCGGTCTCTGAAGAAATCTGTCAGTGATGAGAATTTAAATTCCGCAAAGGCATGCAAAACAAAATTGCATCAGTTTTTCTTAAATCTCTACACCAGAGATCAGCAATGAATCGTTTTTTTCGCTACTCATATGTAAGTACTCATGAAATTTCGAGTATGAGTGAGTCAACAGTATTGAAATTTAACTACTCTGATTCATTCGTACTCCCTACAACGTTGATTTATAAGTACAGGTTGCAATGAGTATGAGTACAACGTTGACATCAAACACACAGCATTCGAAATATGTTTGATTCATACGCTTACTCATTCAGATTCATAAGTTTAGAAAAATACTTATAATACTCATAAATGATTCGAGTGACTCGAAAGACAGCAAGCAAAGCAAATACAACGCCCTCTAGTAAGTATTGTTGTGTTCGTATGCGAATCATACTTATTTTGTGATTCTTGTAAAAGGTGAGTCAGGGAGAGTCGAAATCAATAATATCATGCGTATTGTTAAGTATGAGTACGATGAGTACTTAAAACTTTGATTATGAGTATTATTAGTATGATATTAAAATAAGTATGAATCCGTATAAGTATCAGAAATCAGTATGATTCGAATCTACTCATCTTCTTGAATCTCATTCCTGATCTCTGCTCTACATATCCAAATACATAATGGCTTTATCGCCAAAATTACAAAATTTTAAAATTTTTACCGAACAATCAGTGTTCTTATTTTGAATTAATTTCGGAATTTAACACAATCTCTTTTGTTACAGAGATGTGTTGAACAGTTCTCTTTTTCATTTATTTTATTGAAATGAGATTAATTTACGGCAGTAGCATTCAGCATTTAGTCAAAGAAGTTGTAACTTTGCTGTAAACAACGAAGAAAATGTGATAAATATTCCAATTACAAATAAAGTATACGCCCGTAGGCCAGTTGCAGTTACAGGCGCTGCTTTTTGCAGCATCATAAAAGGAAATAAGAAATGAGACTTCTAGTAAAAAAAAAAATTTAAAAAAAGGTTGAGTCACCTATAGAAAATTAATGAAAACTATTTTTAATGTACGAGAAAATTTTAAAAATCAAAAAAAGTTTTGTTGAATGGTCACTGTTCGATGTTTCTAACTTAATGATATGAAGTGCCTAGAATAACGGTTAAAAAACAAAGAAGTGAGCTTAATCGCTAGGTGTTCAAAAATGGTTGTTTAGAAATTTCACATTTCGATGGATAATATTTTGATACTATTCCACCACTACAAAACATCTGAGATTTTCGAACCCAAAAGTTAATTATTTACATTCTGACTATCTGTATGAAATTGCAATTTATGTCATTAAGAAACATTTGCAAAGATCCAAACGAATAATAATCCTAGTGAAAACGTGAAAACTTTCAGTTTCAGCTGGGTGATCACAGATGTGTATGGGCTGGCGTTATTATAATGAACAACACCGCTTTAATTGAATCACTTTAGTGCCACTATGGGCTTTGCTAACTCTTATCGGCTTACCTCACTCATTTTCGCACATTACCGCACTTTTCATTCCCCCAAATCATTTGCATCGATTTCATATATTAGTAGTGAATCTTAAACGAAATTTCAATCCAATTAATTTCTTTCTGCTAATTTATGTATATTTTTTTTTCTGAACTTACGGTGGGAATCTTCGAACGTTTCATAATAAGAGTCCAAAGTGCTCCATCGCTGGTGCATCTGTACATGAACCATAACGGTTATAAGTGATATTAAGGATTTTAAATAATTAAGTTATTTTGTTAAGATAACTTTAAAGGTAGAAGTCGCCGTAGTCTAGTAGGTAGTGCGTTGGCTTATTAGACGTAAGGCCCGGGTTCAAATTAATAAGCTGAGCAAAAGTTACGAATAGCCTCTACGCATGAATACCAATTACGAAAAGTTCAACGAGTTACACTCTAAGTTAACAAGTTAAGAAGTGCCTATATGAGTAAGTATACCTGAGAAGTTGTTAGATACCTTAAGTGTAAGTTTTTCTCTAAAAATTTAACAGTCTAACACGTTCTCACGTTTAGAACAAACTCCATATATGCTGACATGTGCTTAATTTCATTTATTTTCAGTGTGGTCACTTCGAGAACTTATTGTAGACTTGTTATTTTTATTTCTATCTTTGTGGCCCTTTGCCACCATTCTTCCAATTTAATTATTGTTTTTGTTATTGTAAATCTTTATTATCCTCAATTTTTCTATATATATTGGTTTGTCTTCTACTTATTGCAGAATAAATACTTTACCTTAATCCTTAAAGAGTCATTGCGTGATAGGAATTAACCTAGCTTTCCCCAAAGGGCACCTACATACATATGTGTGGTATGAGGACACTGAAAAGAGGGTTTAGGTGATTAGGTGAATAATCTAAAGGCATTTCATGCCTTACAACAGCAATGAATGCCAAAATATTTTGCTCTTTCACTTTTTAGGTTTTATTGACTGTTTGACAGTTTATGTGGATATGTTTTATTACTTGTTGTATGGCCAGCAATCATTTTTTTTTACCCACTGTTGGTATGCTAAATACAAGTTGTCATAAAGGAAAGCAAAGAAGCTTTGCTACTTGAAAGGTATTAAAGAGGACTTTGAGTGTGTATAAAAATCACTTATGTTTTGTTCTATTCGACCACAAAACATAAGCTACTTAGAAACTTAAGTTCGTATTTACATCAGTGGTGCTCAAACACATACTATCATAGTTCTGGTTGTGTTGGTAAAGCAGCGGAGAACAAAATTCAACTTAATTTTTGAGAATCGTACACTGGGAAAATAAAAAATAAAAAAATTGGTTTATTGTGTTTCGTGTATGTTATTACATAATAAATTTATGTATGTATGTATGTATATATGTATTGATGAATATATTGATGTATGTATGTATGTATGTATGTCTGTATTGATGAATATATTGATGTATGTGTGTATGTATGTATGTATTGATTAATATATTGAGGTATGTGTATTTATGTATGCATTGATATATGTGTGTATGTATGTATGTATTGATGAATATATTGATGTATGTATGTATGTATGTATGCATATAAAAAAAAGAATTACGACAAAAAGTGCAATAACACACAATACATTGTGCATTACCATCCATATTCTCTATAAATAAGAAACCATATTCCCAATTTTCATCAAACATATTGCTGCGTGTATTTGCAAAAACCAAAAAATCATTCAGATAAGTTCCGTAGCGAGATCTTGCTCCATCAAGTGCTAAACATCTACAGAATTGATTTTGTTCTCTGAGTTCAACACAAAACAACAAACAAAGCAACAAACATACGATCATTATGAGAAACCACACAAGTAAGCTTATAGTGTAGGTGTATCAACGCAGCGTCAGCAGAATTTTCTTTGCCTATCACATGTGATAGAAAATTTAGATTTTGAGTGCCACTGATTTACATACATACATACGTATAAACAACAAATCATGTAGATTTGTACAAATCATGTAGATTTCTATGTTT
This sequence comes from Sarcophaga variegata, assembly GCA_932273835.1. Taxonomy (NCBI): domain Eukaryota; kingdom Metazoa; phylum Arthropoda; class Insecta; order Diptera; family Sarcophagidae; genus Sarcophaga; species Sarcophaga variegata. The sequence goes on from OW026358.1 coordinate 68,487,309, forward strand.
ATCGTGCTGACTACATTCAAATTCATATGCTCTTCTTTATCTTCCCTAGGTCTACCATTTTTGTAAATAAAATCAAATTACATAAGCAGTTAATGGACTGTTTGTGAGTCTAATAGTGATGGTCTAAAATTCCTATGGAAGACAACGGAAAGAGACTATAAGATAGAATTGGGAATTTAATATCGAAACTTATGGATGCAGATTCCATTTTCAAAGCAGTCTGAAACCTTTGACTGCATAAAAAATGCTGAAAATGATTCTTGAAGAAATTGAATAGAATAAGAAAAGAGCTGAGGCGGCAAGGACCAGAGTAAATTCCAGTCTTAAATAGTAACGATATATGTAAGTGCGAAGAAAAATAAATTTTCCTTATTACAAAAGCGAACTGATACCTCTTTTATGCCTCGATATGAAAAACATAGGTGATGACGCTGTAAAACTTTGTATAGATCTGATACAACCTTCAGTTAGGCTTACGATCTAGCTTCTGACGCCACTTAAGTCATGTACGTTGATTTTATAAATGAGTGGCGGGACCTACAGTTTAAAATCGATGAGGTTTTGAGAAACTTTTTATTTAATCTTAGAGTTTTTGCCGGAAGACTGCTGAGAGAGGAAGTCGCCGAAGAATTATTTTTTTTCATATTTCGTTTCGTTGAAGATGTTTGAGGTTTAAACCGTAGTTTCACGTCTAATAAGCCAAAACACTACCTACTAGACTACGGCAACTTCAAAACTTTTATGTAAGCTTTGTAATCCCAAGAGAAATATGTTCATTAAAATTTCAAAAAAAATGTTTTCCTCTTTTTTAATGAATGCGAATTTTATTTTATAAAACTGAATTTATAACTTTTTTATTATTACAACTTGCCCTTAACTAAAGGGAGTACTTTAATGGGCAGATAAATTGTTTTTCGTTGTTACATATTAGTACCCAATAAGATATAAGTGATCGCTAAGCTAAACATTTAAAGGTCACTTTATGTTTGAACTTGCCATATTATATATTTTTTTCATTATGACAACTTCAAATTTAAACAAAAATACAACAAAAAAACGAAGTCCGCGGTTGCCACTGCGTTAAAAAAAACTTGTATAATTAAGCAGTTTTATCGACATTGCTCCGGCACTGCCATATTTTTGAAAAATTTTATCTGTAAGTTTTAATAACGAAAATAAGTTAAAGGTAACTTTAAAGTTCCTTTAACTAACCCCAATATTAACGACAGGTTCTAATAATGGCTTTAAACTCTTTTTAAAAAATACCATACAGTACGTATGAGGGATTTGAAATTCGATTTACATCGTATCGATTTACGTCATTTTTTGGAAACAACCACGACTTAAATCGAGGGATTGATGTGTTTATTCGTCATCCATTTTCGAAATGGCAATTTTTAGAAACTAATGTGTCTTTGTTATTTGACTTAATATGTTATAAGGTTTGATGAGGTAAACTTGACAAATGCTAAGTTTTTTCATATTGTTTTTAATTTGTCCGTTCATAGTAGCATACTAAATATTAAAAACTATAAAATAAGTGATAGTCGTGCTAACGTGAAATTGACACATTTGATAAGATGACATATATAAAAAATATATCACGACTGTTATACTATTCTAATAATAACTACGGTAATTTTTGTCCTATTTGATCAAACATATTGCTGCGTGTATTTGCAAAAACCAAAAAATCATTCAGATAAGTTCCGTAGCGAGATCTTGCTCCATCAAGTGCTAAACATCTACAGAATTGATTTTGTTCTCTGAGTTCAACACAAAACAACAAACAAAGCAACAAACATACGATCATTATGAGAAACCACACAAGTAAGCTTATAGTGTAGGTGTATCAACGCAGCGTCAGCAGAATTTTCTTTGCCTATCACATGTGATAGAAAATTTAGATTTTGAGTGCCACTGATTTACATACATACATACGTATAAACAACAAATCATGTAGATTTGTACAAATCATATAGATTTCTATGTTTATCGTGCTGACCATAGTCAAATTCATATGCTCTTCTTTATCTTTCTAGCTCTACCATTTTCGTAAATAAAATCTAATTACATAAGCAGTTAATGGACTGTTTGTGAGTCTAATAGTGATGGTCTAAAATTCCTATGGAAGACAACGGAAAGAGACTATAAGATAGAATTGGGAATTTAATATCGAAACTTATGGATGCAGATTCCATTTTCAAAGCAGTCTGAAACCTTTGACTGCATAAAAAATGCTGAAAATGATTCTTGAAGAAATTGAATAGAATAAAAAAAGAGCTGAGGCGGCAAGGACCAGAGTAAATTCCAGTCCTAAGTAGTAACGATATATGTAAGTGCAAAGAAAAATAAATCATCCTTATTACAAAAGCGAACTGATACCTCTTTTATGCCTCGATATGAAAAACATAGGTGATGACGCTGTAAAACTTTGTATAGATCTGATACAACCTTCAGTTAGGCTTACGATCTAGCTTCTGACGCCACTTAAGTCATGTACGTTGATTTTATAAATGAGTGGCGGGACCTACAGTTTAAAATCGATGAGGTTTTGAGAAACTTTTTATTTAATCTTAGAGTTTTTGCCGGAAGACTGCTGAGAGAGGAAGTCGCCGAAGAATTTTTTTTTTCATATTTCGTTTCGTTGAAGATGTTTGAGGTTTAAACCGTAGTTTCACGTCTAATAAGCCAAAACACTACCTACTAGACTACGGCAACTTCAAAACTTTTATGTAAGCTTTGTAATCCCAAGAGAAATATGTTCATTAAAATTTCAAAAAAAATGTTTTCCTCTTTTTTAATGAATGCGAATTTTATTTTATAAAACTGAATTTATAACTTTTTTATTATTACAACTTGCCCTTAACTAAAGGGAGTACTTTAATGGGCAGATAAATTGTTTTTCGTTGTTACATATTAGTACCCAATAAGATATAAGTGATCGCTAAGCTAAACATTTAAAGGTCACTTTATGTTTGAACTTGCCATATTATATATTTTTTTCATTATGACAACTTCAAATTTAAACAAAAATACAACAAAAAAACGAAGTCCGCGGTTGCCACTGCGTTAAAAAAAACTTGTATAATTAAGCAGTTTTATCGACATTGCTCCGGCACTGCCATATTTTTGAAAAATTTTATCTGTAAGTTTTAATAACGAAAATAAGTTAAAGGTAACTTTAAAGTTCCTTTAACTAACCCCAATATTAACGACAGGTTCTAATAATGGCTTTAAACTCTTTTTAAAAAATACCATACAGTACGTATGAGGGATTTGAAATTCGATTTACATCGTATCGATTTACGTCATTTTTTGGAAACAACCACGACTTAAATCGAGGGATTGATGTGTTTATTCGTCATCCATTTTCGAAATGGCAATTTTTAGAAACTAATGTGTCTTTGTTATTTGACTTAATATGTTATAAGGTTTGATGAGGTAAACTTGACAAATGCTAAGTTTTTTCATATTGTTTTTAATTTGTCCGTTCATAGTAGCATACTAAATATTAAAAACTATAAAATAAGTGATAGTCGTGCTAACGTGAAATTGACACATTTGATAAGATGACATATATAAAAAATATATCACGACTGTTATACTATTCTAATAATAACTACGGTAATTTTTGTCCTATTTGATCAAACAAAGTGTCAATCTCTTCACAAGACAATTCACTTTCAGAAATACATCACTTTTTTTATATTTTTTCAAATAAATTTTGCAATTAAAAATAGCTATACTTAAAAAATTAGAAAAAAATCATATTTTCAAAGTTTACCCGATCAAAACTCACAACATGTAAGTTTGAACCATGTGGTTTTTGTCAAATAAAACAAGTTTGGAGGGTTCGAGAAATATAAAAAAAATATTTTTGAGTTCTACTCAACAAAACTCACAACCTACACTACGTCATTAGCTGGGTGTATTTTCACTGTCGCATCGTGTAATTAATAGAGAAATAAAATTTTGCCATTCAATCTACATATCAAATATATATCAAATCAAACGAAAACAAATAAATTGGCAGTTAGAGTCCTGTTAAATTATTTAAATTTTTTTGCATTTAATGCCTTGTTTTAAACCTGTAAACCAGTTGACACATAAAAACATAATTTAAAACAATACCCGTTCATCCTTGTGACCCACATTCACATGGTTGAATCTTTGAAGCAAAACAACATTTAGGTTTTAAACTTACGAAGTTTTCATGTTTTTATACCCTAAGCGGTGCCGCATACAACCACCAGTTTGCTTCAGGGTATAGCGGAAAACATCACAAAAACTGTAACTTCACTTTTGTTGTCTTTCACATACGCATTTATGCATGGGTTTATGTTTTCATAAACAAGACAAGGGGAGGTCATGGGAAAATGGTTAAAAATTAAACACTGTTGAACGAAGATTTGCTGACAACTGCAGCAACCAAAACTCTAACGAATAAGTTACTCTTCATGTGTTTGTATAACATGAGTATTTACATCACACACACACACGAAAGAAAAGTTTTAATTAATTTTTGGTTACTGTGGTGTGGTTGTATTGATACAAATTGATTTAATGTTGTTTTTCTATTAATTATTATAAAGTCCAAACAGTATTGAGTCCGTACGTGGAGAATGGGGCCAAAAATAACATCACAACACTATTTACGTTTTCACTAAAATTTGATGGCCTTTACCATACGTTGTAATTTCAACAAACGTCAGTTTTAAATTTGAGCTTTTAGTATTCAACGATTTGTAAGTCATTTGAGAATTTAAAGTTTTTAATTTGTCAATTCGCTTTCTCTAAAAGGATCTTATGCCTTTTTCTGCCTTGAAGTTAGCTAACTCAAGCTTTTGAGTTTGATTAACTCCGGGTGCGTTCTGTCTTTGAAGTTAACTGACCCCCAGCTGTTTGAGTTTGTTTTGATTACAAAATGAAAAATAAGTTATTTTAAAGTGAAGTCCCATGAATCTCTTCAAAGAAGAAAGGCTATAAAATATAATTCGATGACAAAAATTATTTTAGCAACTTGTTAGTGAATTATATTTCAGCAAAATCGAATAATTTTGTGCTTTTAACACATAAAATAATTAAAATTTTTAGTTTATATTGTTACGAAAATGGAAACGGAGAACATCGTTTCTCTGTAGTCTAATAGGTAGTGTGTTGGCTTGTTAGACAGGTCAGGCATCAAAACGAAATTAGAAAAAAAGTATTTCTTCGGCGACTTCCTCTCAGAAGATTTCTGGCAAAAACTCTGAGAGTAAATAAAATTGCCATAAAAAAATTTTTCTCAAAAATATGTCGTTCGGAGTAGACGTTAAACTGTAGGTCCCGCCACTCACGTATAAATTTAACGCACACGACATAAGTGGTGTGAGAAGCTAGGCGGAATCCTGACTGAAGCATTGTAATGGCCAATTACGTATGTAAATATGTATATCGTTTAACATTAAAATTAGCAAAAGCTACACAAAAAAATACAACGAACTTGTTACAACAAGCAAGCAATGTTAACAAAATACACAAACAACAATGAAGTAGCGACAGAGTTTTCGAGAAGCCGAAACCCCGAACGTTCTACTTCAAGAACCTTCATCAGACTGATTACGTGGGCATATAAAAAGGCAAGACAAAGCAGGCAACGAGTAATAAGAATTCAGTCATTGTTGTTTGTGTACTTTACTTACGTTGTTTGTTGTTGCTTTCTTTCTTACTTGTCTGTCTCCTTTTCTTTCATACTGATGTTGTTGGTTTACTTGTAACAAATTCGTTGTATTTGTTGTGTAAATTTCGCTCATTTTAATCTTAAACGATGTACACTGTTTCCATTTTCGTAACAATATTTTGTAATCCATGAGGTATTCGAGCATTATGTTACCAAATGTTTTTTTTGTCATACATGTACATAATTGTCCATGTGCAAGGTTATATCATGACTAAAAATAAATGTATGTGACTATCGTGACATCAGCGTCATTGTACCATAGTACTGCTACTGTACGATTTTTTGTACCGCCCTGAGCCTATATACGAGTATATATAGAATCCCACTATAATGCCTTCAACTCTATTGTCCTAACAAACTCGCTGCTGCTCAGTGTCAACAAAGGAAAGGGTGTCAGCATCTGATGGGCACCCAAAATTTATCCCTTGTTGACTATTTGGAGTCGCAACAATTACATTGAGTTACGATAAACTACAAAAAAAAATTAAAATGTGGCCAATTAATTTCCCCAATAAAAATGTTCTATTGTAGGATATCATATACACAAATTTGATATTCGCTCACTATTTTATTTACTAACACTTGTGACCTTATGCTTTATTTTAGTAATATTTTTTAATTCCATTGCTTCTTTTTTATCACCATAAAATATACATATAATACCAAATTTTTTCGCATGTAGTTAGTTGTATGTCTACATCAGAGATCATCAATGAATCGTTTTTTCGCTATTCATAAGTAATCATGAAATTTTGAGTATGAATCAGTCAACAGATTGAAATTCAACTACTTTGATTTATTCGTACTCCCTCCAACGTTGATTTATAAGTATGAGTACAATGAGTATTAGTACAACGTTGACATCGAACTCATACCAATCGAAATATTACCTACTCATTGATTCATATGCCTACTCATTCAGATTCATAAATTTATAAAAATACTTATAATACTCATAAATGATTCGAGTGATTCGAATCATTCATCAAAATTTACAGCCTTAGTTGTTGTTGCATTTACAAACAAAGAACAAAGAAAAAGGAAGCAAAGCAAAAACATAAACTTCTTCATTGTAGTGTTCGTAAGCGAATCATACTTACATATTTTGTGATTCTTGTAAATGTTGAGTAAAGGAGAGTCGAAATCAGAAACACCATGCGTATTGTTAAGTATGAGTACGATGAGTACTTCAAACTTTGAATATGAGTAGTATGAGTATGATTTTAAAATTTAGATTTAGTGCATGTAGACTTTTTTCCTGCTCATTTTTATTTTTCTTCCAAATAATTTCTATGTTATATTTCTTCATATTCGTTTTCCCCTTCAAACATTCTTGTTTGTAAATGCCTCAAACAACGCTATAACATCATTATTTTTAATTAAAAAAAACAAAAACATCAGGATGTACTATACATACATCGATGTATGTAGACTTTTTTCTCTGACTGTATATAAATATTTTCATACTTGCAAATATTTTCTATCAACCTAATATAAACTCAAAACAAAAATAAACAAACTTAATTTTTGTACAATGTGGCACAGTGGTATGATCTTTTTTTTTTTGTAAAACAAAGTCAATATCAGTGGCCTAACTGCAACTTGAGACACACTAAATACGATTTTTATTTTTTTATTTTTTTTTTTTTGATTAAGGATAAGTTAACGTATTTCAGTTAGAAAAGGATCTTCAATTAATTATCGATGACAAAAACTTTATGAACAGAACATATTATCTACAAAATAATCGAAACACGTTGATGTTACGAAATCCAAAAACTGTCAGGCGATTAAGAGTAGTTTTATTTATATTATATACAAAGTCATAGTTAGGATCTTGCATGCAAGCCTCGATTCATCTCTGTGTTGAACCAACATAAAAGGCATGTTTCAACCTCCGTTATTCCATTTAACCACTCTTTAGATATTTCATCACTCGCAGCAACTTCATTCATCAATAACCCCTATCATAGCTTTAAATTATGAGGTTATTTAAAGTAGACATCAGTAACCTATGATAGTAGGTTTAACACATTCTATTTAAAAAAATAAAAATAATTTAATAATAACAACCCAATATCAGTCCTTAAGAGCGCGCTTCTTGATAAGATCAAATGCCAGCATGCGTTTACCTACTTGCGAAACATATTACACCGCTGTATGCCACCCTCGATTACATTACGTGTGCACGTCCAGGCAAAGCATATAAGCTGTTATTGCTTGTTACGATGGATTTTTTGACACCTCGAATTTATTAAATAATTATTTCTAACAAAAGGTGATTTTGATTAAATTCACAGTTTCGTTCACGGAACGTACGTTCATTTGCAGCATGTGAAAGGAAATGAGAACGATTAGCTAACCGTAATGAAATTTCGGTATGCATTTGCAGGATTTCATATGCTATAAATGAACATACATTCCGTTACGCTCCGTGTACTTTCAGCTGTTTGTGTTTATTTCCTCTGATCCTTTTATTCGATTACGAGATTTTCCTTTTAGCATAACATGCATGTATCAGAATATGTAAGTATGTGACCAGTTATTTCATTGTGTGTACCAGACACCATGTGTGTATATGTATGCACATATGTACCTGTTGTAAAGTTAATTGTGGTTCGTAGTAAATTTTGTTTGTTGCAAAAATCTCATTATTTGAGTTCAAAAATTTCCTACACAAAAGAAACTCGAAACAATGGAATATTAATCTGCAGCAACGGTGAGAAAAACAACGAAACGGAATAAATTGAGTGTTTATTAGGAAGAGCAAATCGGACAGCATCGTAAACGAAGGGTGATTTGTTTCCATACATCACAATTAATCTCCCCTTAAATGCCGTAAAGAGTGCTGTAAGAGTATTCCAACAGGGACTTCCAAACTTTTTGTTGAAGCTGTATGTGATCATGATCATGTGATCATGTGATCATGTAGATCATGGCACTCTCAGTCCGAACAGAACAGCTTTTTTGGTAAACAATTTCATTTGCACGTATGGTTGAATGCTATATCAGACCATTGTTCTGTTCGGTCTAAGGGTACCACGCGCTTTACTACGAAAAATCATTTTCAGCGAGGAGGCATATATCTTAAGAGTAAGTTTATTGCATTAGTACGTAAAAAAGTACACATTTTTTGAACTTGATTCAGATATTGATGCTTGCCTGGCCGTTACAAACAGCTCTAAAAATGCAATATACAAAGCATTTTTAAATATTGTAACACGTAGTACACAGAAATCAAAGCGACGTAAAGGGGGATTTACACTACGATCATATCGGTATATTGTTGGAAATTGTATTATTGATGAGCTGGCCAGAGCCGGTACTGAGCTGGCACTCTCGTACATGTTACAAGGCCTTGGTTAATTTGGATATTATCCACACTTATAACAGGGAAGCTCTATTCCGGTTGCAGCAAGAGGATACGTACAATACTGTTAGACTCTGTTGGATACGTATGGAGAATAGAGATGAGCGATATTTTCAAAACTGTGATATAATCACGGTGATTGATAATTCACTGGTAACTACAGTGACTCGAATCATTCATTAAAATTTACAGTATTTGTTGTTGTTGCATTTACAAAAAAAGAAAAAGACAAAGACAGCAAGCAAAGCAAACACGCAACCTTCAGTATTCAGTGAGTATTGTAGTGCTCGTACTCGAATCATACTTATTTTGTGATTCGTGTATAAGTTGAGTAAAGGAGAGTCGAAATCAACAACATCATGCATATTGTTAAGTATGAGTACGATGAGTACTTCAAACTTTTGAATATGAGTAGTATGAGTATAATATTAAAATAAGTATGAATGCGTAGTATCAGAAATTATACGTATGATTCAAATCTACTCATCTTTCTGAATACTCCTTGCTGATCTCTGGTAGGCATGCCGTAATACTCGACATTCTGGCAAATGATGTCTGCTAGAGCTGCACGTTTCCACACCAGTACTTCATACCATATATGACAAAATTTACTTACAGAAACAAATTACAGAACAAATTAAAATTAAACAAGTTTTATTTCTACGCAGTGGCAACCACGGGCTTCGTTTCTTTGTTGTATATGCTCATTTTGTTATATTTAAAGTTGCCATATTATAATAATCCAAATTCAAACATAAAGTTAACTTTAAAAGTTAAAGGTAGAATGATCCTCCCTATAGCTTAACGCTAACTTCTACCATATTGTCCACTTATAATAATGAAAAACAATTTATCTGTCCGTTAAAATCCTCACTTTAGTTAACGACAAGTTGTAATAATGGCCCTTAACCTTATCGTTGCTTTTGCTCGGTTAACTATGTAAAATCTTTGTTTTGACGTTTTTCGATTACTTTTAAACTTTGTGAACGGGTACAAGCCTAAAAATAAGATTAGTAGCCGCATTAAGTAAACATGATGCGGCAAAATACCACAAAAATATATTTCTTTTTTGTTTTCTTTTCTTCTTAACTTTTTTAAAGATTCAACGTTGGCTTTTTGATTTCTTTTCTTTTTTTTCATTATAATGTTTACTAAGTACTGGCTGGTATAGAAAAATTTAATTTCAAGAACATGGCAAAACGAGACAAACACCACCATAATTTTATCGATTAAGGAAACCAAAAAAATTAAAAAACTTGCAATTATAAACGCTGCTGCCTTCTTCATCTTAAAAATAAGTTGCTAAATTGATTTCTGGTCTTAAGGTTTCCAGAAGGAAATGATTGACTATGAAATTTAATTCTAATGACAGTTTGACAGAAAAGTTGTTAGTTCTCTAGTTTTCTTCTTCTTTTTTATATATACAGTTATGGACAGAGATCAGCAATGAGTATTCAAAAAGATGACTAGATTTGGATCATACGCATAATTTCTGATACTTCTACGCATTCATACTTATTTTAATATCATACGAATACTACTCATATTCAAAGTTTGAAGTACTCATCGTACTCATACTTAACAATACGCATGATGTTGTTGATTTCGACTCTCCATGACTCAACATTTACAAGTATCACAAAATAAGTATGATTCGCGTACGATACTCACTAGAATGTTGTGTATTTGCTTTGCTTGTTGTCTTCGTCTTTTTCTTTCTTCTTTTTTTGTAAATGCATTAACAACTTAGGTTGCAAATTTTGATGAATGATTCGAATCACTCGAATCATTTATGAGTATTACAAGTATTTTTCTAAATTTATGAATCTGAATGAGTCGGCATATGAAACAAACATATTTCGAATGTTGTGAGTTTGATGTCAACGTTGTACTTATACTCACTGCAACCTGTACTAATAAATCAATATTGTAGTGAGCACGAATGAATCAGAGTAGTCGAATTTCAATACTGTTGACTCACTTATATTTTAAATTTAATGAGTAACGAAAAAACGATTCATTGCTGAATTCTGATTATGGACAAAAAAAATTGGGGCACTTAACAAAAACATAAAAGTTGCAATTATTAAGAAAAAAAATCGTGATATTCCGAGAAAATTTTTAATTAAGAATAATGATGACTGTTGTTATTACCATCTGAAAGCATTTTGCATTTTGGAATTTCTTTAACAACTTATGTTTACGTTATCAAAAATACTTTACAGTACACTGGAGGCAATATTGTAGTTTAGGGATCTTTATAATGGCATTGTGTGGAATTAATATACTGGATTAAAGACAACATGGATAAAAATCTTAACTGCAATATATTACATAAAGTGATGTAACTTTTTGCAATGAAGTGAAAATTTCTGCAGCACAGCAATCCGATTCACACTTCAAGTCTAGTCCAAAAGTGCTTTCATGATAATGATGTGAACGTATTGCAATGGCAGATTTAATTCAATAAGATAGTATTGTATCACAAAAAACAAAAAAAAAAGGAGTTGAATGAAAATGTTCAAAACGGTCTCTTTGATATTCGGCGCATTCAATGCCAAGGAACCGATAAACTGGACTTAAAAGCAATAGTACAAACTATAAAATGCAGTTTTTATGCAGTTTTTAAAACAAATTTAAATTTTTAAAACCATTTGAGCTAATAACCCATCATTTTTGTCAATGACAGTTCCTTCAATTTAATATTTCGTTAGTATAATTCGCAAAGACGCTCAGTCCACTTTTTTTCAAAAATTGAGATTTTAATGTAAAACGATAACACTATACCAAATACATATTTTACGACAGAAAAAAATGCAAGTATGTAGTTTAAAGTTATTGTAATTTTGTGGTTTGCAAAAAGTCCATAAAACTACGAAAAATATTAACAGCACGTGCTAACTCCACGCATATTAATTATTAATTATTCTTAATTTTTGATCTAGGCCATTTAAAGAGAGCTATTTTGGAAAAATAATTGCGTTTAAAAAGTTTACAAATTTTAAAAACTGAAGAAGCCGCAATGTTTTTTGTGTCTCCTGTAAAATTTGAAAAAAGGGACGTAACACATTTGCGAATGAGAGTAACGATTTTTAACTTCGTAAGTAAACAACTCAAAGTTTTTAGAATACGTATACAAAATAATTAAAAATCGCAATAAAATGGAAAGAATATCCACAGAGAACCATTTTCCCCTCTTTTGGAATAATACTAAATAAATTTAAGGTGACCCTATTTTTTGTACGTAACTGCATATGAATCTTATTGGGCACTCTACCATGGAGAAAATTTAATGTTTAAACGAATTTTTTTTGTTATAACAACGATTTGTTTTAGAATTTTTCAAATGAAGAGAATTAATTCTTAGTAAATCTCATGATTTCAAATTGACATAAGAGGAGATTTAATGTATTGTGTAGAGGATATCGCGCTGCATTTGATCCAAATATTTACAGTTTAATTAAAATTTATTTTAAAATCATAGAATTCTTTAACTGGCAACTTATTAATGTACATGTATAGTGGACATTCGAAACTGTTTAATAAAAACCAGCAGGGTTTATAACGTCCTTTTATAAAAGTTTGTGAACTTAACTTACAAGATAGAAATATTTTTTATTACAGGCGCACTGGCGATAATGTGAACTAATTAAAACCAAAGGAATTCATTTTAGCGATTGTCGAATTATAAAAAAAATATATGTTTTTTACACGCTTGAATGTGAAATTCTTTTATTATATTTCACTAGCATTGTTCCCACCCCCGTTTTCTTTAAGTTGGCAGTGCTGATGATTTGAAAGTATTTCGTTTTCCCTGTCATTGCTATATATGGTTTACAGTCTAAATTTTAATTTAACGAATTTAATGTATTGTTACGTGTGCACCATTTTAAAAACGTTTAAAATAAGAGTTCGTTTTAGATAAATTCTTTATTGTTCTCAATACTTTTTAGCCACTGTTCACATTTTTCTCTGCTTACAACCCAGGTCTTTTCAACGGCGATCTTCAAATCATGACTGTTGTCTTCGCGCGCAACAACGTGTTTTCACATAAGACTGACTGAATTCTTACTACTCGTTGCCTGCTTTGTGTTGCCTTTTTATATGCTCGCGTAATCAGTCTGATGATGTTCTTGAAGTAGAACGTTCGGGGTTTCGCTTTCTCGAGAACTCTATCGAGACTTCATTGTTGTTCGTGTATTTTGTTCACATTGCTTGTTGTTGCGGTCTCGCTTACTTGTGTCTCTCCTTTTCTTTCATACTGCTGGTGTTGGTATATGCAAACGAGTTCATTGTATTTGTTTGTGTAGCTTTTGTTTATCATTTTAATGTTAAACGATGGTACACCGTTTCCATTTTCGTAACATTATTTTAGTGTTTTCTGCAAGCTTAGAAAACATACGCGAACAAAAAAATGTTCACATTATAGAGCTTTTTGAGTTTTTCCAGGTTACAGTCAACATAACACGTTGGAGATGTTCACGTTAGACGGTGTACACGTTGACACGAGTGAACTGTGTAGTCATACATTTTTGGCAGGTACGAGTTACATGGTCCATTCGATCAGTCCACTATTTAACTACTTTTTCAAACCAAATAAGGCCATGTTGGCAAATGGCGTCAATGGCGACATAATTATTGACTTCCAATACTTACAAAAATTTTGACTTGTGGGCATAAACTAATAACGTAACTTAGCTTAATATAAAGAATACCAGTGGCATTGAATGGAACCAGTGGTGTTGTCGAGCCGGAACGTTCCGGAACGTCGTTCCAGTACTTCCTTTTTGGACAGGAACGCGTTCCGGAACTAAAGATGATTTCTGATAACGAGAATTGGCTGACGTTTTGAAAAAAAGAATTAAAAATAATTGCTGATTTTTTTTCTAAATTTTGACGAATTTTTATATGTATTTTCATAAACAAGGATTTGAACCGAACCCGAACCGGAACAAAAACCGCAACGACCCGCTTTTTTCCGAACCGTGAACCGGAGTCCGGTAAAAAAAATTAGCCCAACACCGCTAAATGGAACGAATAATAGGACTAGTCAACGTAACTACTTTTGAAAACAAAATTGATGCCAAATACATTTTGCAATAAATAAATTATTAAGCGGGTTGTATTACAAGTTGCATCGTGTTGTGGGAACCACATGTCATTGATGTTTAGCTGAATAAATTTTGGAAAGAAAAATTGAGTCAGCATGGTACGATAGCGCTAGAGATAGCGATAGAGAAGAATCAAATATGCATACATACATACATACATAAATGATCACTACAACACTACATTCAGAATTACGACCTAAGTTCTCACACCACTTATGCTGTGTGTTAATATTATACATGAGTGGTGGGGCCTACAGCTTAAAGTCGAAACTTTTCATTGGAATTTTTTTTTATTTACTCTTAGAGTCGAACCTTCTGCACCTTCTTCAAGAGTTTGCTCTACAGCAGCAATAATCTTTTCGGTAAATGATGGTTTTGAATTGAGAAGAGCAACGCTGTTGCAAAACACGAAACGATTATCTTGAACTAAAATGGACGAAGTAATTTATGTTTTTCAAAGTTAATTTGGAATCGTTGTTAAATTTATTGTATAGAAATATCAGAATGGTTTGATATTCTTATATCTCAAACCATAGTTATCGATATCGATAATTCACATGGAGCTAAAACAACATATGGTAAAAGATTGCAACACATATAGCCGGCACTTCCGAAATGAAATTTTAATTTAAATTTTACATACATAGTTGGTCATTATAACCCTTCTGTACGGATTACGAATTTGCTTCTCACACCACTTATGTTGTGTGTGTTCATTTTTGCAACGCAGAAAACCTGCAATCGAATCTGAATGACAGAATTTTTGAGATAATTTTTAAGGCAATTTTATTGCCAGAAATCTGCTGACAAATTACAAAAAAATTAAACAAAAGTTACACTGCAGCTAATCAGTTTATTTCATAGTTTCCTTATAATTTTTTAAGTAATACCAGTTGCCACATTTGTTGCAAAATTTTGATTTCCGATTACATAATGGATTACATTATAAGTCAATGCTGACAAGCAATAGGAAAGTAACACTGCGTAAGTTCTAATCATACACATAAATTGCCAACAGCGTGCATGACAAATTAACCAGTTTTGCCTCTAAAAAATATTTCATTAATATTAATTTACGACATAAAATGAGTTTAATAAGATTATATGATGAGCAACAGTTTGTCAGAAATACATACCGAGTGACATCACATAAAAACAACTGTCGATTTAATCAAACATTATCATTAATCTCTCGTGTCATTCTACTTAATTGCAATCGATTTTTTAACATAAAGACTGACAGCTTAATAGAAATCTTATGGCTATGGTATGTTCAGTGTTCATAATGAAAAGAAGTTTTTAATGGATTTACGTAAATTTATTCGCATTAAAATTTTTTTATTTTTTTTTTACTGAGTTGCTTTCCTTAAGAATAAATTAAGTGCTCATAACTTAAAGATCTGAACAACATTAAAGGCCATAAATATTCTAAAACAGAGATCAGCAATGAATCATTTTTCGATACTCATAAGTACTCATGAAATTTCGAGATAGTATTGAAATTCAACTACTCTGATTCATTCGCACTCCCTACCAAATTGATTATAAGTACAGATTGCAATGAATATGAGTACAACGTTGACATCAAACTCATAATATTCGAAATATGTTTGATTCTTAAATTCAGATTCATAAATTTAGAAAAGTACTTATAATACTCATAAATGATTCGAGTGATTCGAATTTATTTACAATCTTAGTTGTTGCATTTACAAAAAAAAGACAGAAAAAAACAAAGACAGCAAGCAAAGCAAACACATAATCTTCTAGTGACTATTCGTACTCGAATCATACTTATTTTGTGATTCTTGTAAATGTTGAGTCATGGAGAGTCGAAGTCAACAACATCATGCGTATTATTTAGTATGGGTGCGATGAGTACTTCATACTTTGAATATGAATAGTATGAGTATGATATTAAAATAAGCATTAATGCGTATAAGTATCAGAAATTATTTGTATGATTCGAATCTACTCATCTTTTTGAATAGTCATTGCTGATCTCTAGTATATGCATATATAGATCTTAGACAATTGTAGGACACTCTTTTCTTAGGAAATTTAGGAAAAAGTGGGATTTTGTATGGAAACTGCACTTTTCGTGGAGTCAACGTTAGGTCTGTCCAATCGCTATTTAGAAAATACTTTAAAACTAGTAGACCTATATGAACTTCCACGGCATATTTAGCGCCAAATACGAGCTGTAATGTTTTTTGGTTTTCTGAACTAAAAGTTTGTCCATTAGCGTTTTATAAGCCTCTTACTTACTTAATTAAATGGTCATTACCACCCCTCAGCCAGCATTACAACCTAACCTCTCACGCTACTCATATTGTGTATTTTAATTTTGTCTATAAGTGGTGAAACATACTGTTTAATGTCGATTAGGAACGGCAAATTTGACAAACTTTTTTTGAAAAAAAGTTTTATTCTTACAAAGTTGCCAGAAGACTGCTGAGAGGAGTGAGCCAGGATTTGAACCACAGGCTCTAATCTTATAATATAATACGTAGTAGACTACAGCGAAGATTAAGCAATCTGCTACCAATACATCACTTGTGTGTTTTTGAAGCATGACTTATAATTAAGAAAAGTACGACACTTACACATACTTTCCTCGTAATTAAATTCCTTGTAACTCCTTTAAAAATTAGAACGGTTGCCAATGTTGCTTAGAAATGCATAATTACAAATAATAAAAATGAGACTTAAGAAGTATTTGTATCAGTATTAAATAATTTTCCTGTACCATATTAAAGCAGTTCTGTAGGAAATGCTCACAGAGCGATTAATTCTCGTTCGGTTTCTCTGGGTGGAGCGCATCCGAAATGTCTATAAATCACACTGAACTTAACTGATGATATGGGCTATGTAGGCTTTGAGAACCACTGTGGCGACTTAAGATAATACCGCAAGGAAAAGTCTAGCCATATGAATTGATATCGTTCCAAGATCAACGATTTTATTTCTTCACGCACCCATTCATTCAGAAATATGTAGGTCTCTTCCCTATACCCGACCATGGTGATTTGGCGAAAGAGATTGAGTAAATGACAAATAATTTGACAGTTGATGAAGCGATAAAGTAAGGAAATTAAATGTTTGAGGTTATGCTATTTTATTCATTTATATGATCTATTTAGTTTGGTTATTTGTTTTATAATTACACAATAGTGACACATATTACTTACACTGTAATTACTACAACTCATTTCCATTACAGATGTCAGTAAGATGGGCACAATGTAAGACCCCACAGACTGTGGCGAAAAAGGCGCATTTAATCTATCTTATTTGGGCAATTTTTAAAATTAAATTCATCAGACTGCTTACGTGGCATATAAAAAGGCAAGACAAAGCAGGCAACGAGTAGTAAGAATTCAGGCAGACGCGTTGTGTGTGAAGAAAACAGTCGCGGTTTGAAGATTTCCGCTGTCAGCAAAGAAGAATAGCCAACATACAATTCTTGTCGTATACGTCAATTTGTAAACCGTGACACACAAAAATAGTGCGAACATTAAAGAATTTAATCGAAACTAAACACATATTTGTTTTTATTTTTGTTTGTGATCAACGAACTCATATTTTAAACGTTTTTAAAAAGGTAAAAACATAACAATGTAATACCAGATTATTTATTAATCTATTCATAAAGTAAGGGGTGGGGTCAACTGTACCAATACAATATTTTTATTGTGTTTTGTACAATACATTTAAATTGATAATGATGAGGTATTATTTGTCAGTGTGCAAATGCCATTAATTTGTTTTCTCTGGTGTATATTTAAATCTTACAAAAATGTAAAAAAGTATAATGTTTCAATAAAGACAACAACGCAGTTGGGAGGAAATCAAACATAATGATTTTCACAAGAAAACTAAACTGTTATTTAAATAATTTTTCCTTTCTATAAAATATACTTCAGAATTTAGCTCGAGAAGCTAAAAATATGTCCTCTATCGCACCTAAATAGTACAAATATTATGAAACTAAGCAAGCTATTGCATTGAAATTTTTTCAATGACATTTTGGTAAGAAACCTAAATTGTTTGTATATGCAATATACCTTATGGTCTTGATTTAGTTTACCCTGAAAAAGAAGAACAAATATAGTAAACATTTTGATGGTAATGACATTTAACAGTTATTTTAAAAACTAAAAGGAAAGAAAATGGAAATTTTGTTCACCATCTGAATGACAGAAACTTATTTAATTTTTCTAAGAGAGCGTTTAAGTTAAGCAATATGTTACCAAATGAAGTACTTAAGGTTGATGTTATTGGCCAAAGATGTTCTAAAAACTTTTTTCATCAATGGTTTTGATTTTACTTGCTAGCTTTTCAATAATCAGCGCTATGAAGTTGTTGTTGGTGTGTTTGTGATGTATTTTGTATTACATGCTGCTGAAGTTTATGTAATCCATTATTTTATTATATGCCTTTGAAGAAGAATGTTTAAATGAAAATGAAAAGTTTCCCAAAAATCTGTTTTCAGCAGTGGACTTTAAACCGTAGGTCCCGCGACTTACATATGTATTAAATTAACACACACAACAAGCGAAGCTAGGTCGTAGTCCTGACTGAAGGAAAATAATGACTAATTATGTACGTATGTATGTATGTGTGTAGGTGTATAAAGTGTTTGCCATTTGAAATATAACCGATTCAGTGAGTAAAAAGTTTCAGTTGTTTCCATAAAATAATTTCACTTAAAAACTAATTATAAAATTATATTCAATTTTTGGATAAATTTAAAGTTGTATTCATTTTTGATTTATATACTACCGGAACTAAATAAATTAAAAAATTCACTTAGAAAAAGATTAGGATAAAAAAGCAAGAGTAGGAGTTTAAATTTTGGTTTCTGAAATACAGAAATCGAAGCTGAATGTCGTATGCAACACTCCATGAACAAAATCCAAAATACTAAAGACGAGCTTGATTCCATCAGAATGTTTTTTTGTTCCAAAAAATTTTATTTCTTATTTTTGATACTTATACGCATTCATACTTATTTTAATATCATACTCATACTACTCATGTTCAAAGTTTGGGGTACTCATCGTACTCATACTTAACAATACGCATGATTTCGACTCTTCTCTTTACAACAATCACAAAATAAGTATGATTCGCTCACTAACACTACAATACTCACTAGAAGCTTGTGTCTTTCCTTTTTCTTTCTTCTTTTTTTGTAAATGCAACAACAACTAAGACTATATATTTTGATGAATGATTCGAATCACTCGAATCCTATGAGTATTATAAGTGCTTTCTTAATTTATGAATCTGAATGAGTAGGCGTATGAATCAAACATATTTCGAATGTTATGAGTTTGATGTCAACGTTGTACTCATACTCATTGCAACCTGTACTTATAAATGAACGTTATATTGAATACGAATGAATCAGAGTAGTTAAACTTCAATATTGTTGACTCACTCATACACAAAATTTCATGAGTACTTATGAGTAGCGAAAAAATGACTCATTGGTGATCTCTAGTATAAGAAGCTAGGTTGATTTCTGACTAAAGAGTGATAATGACCAATTAAGTAAGTTAGGTACCAGATTTCTAGTGTCTTAGAATAATCCTCAGGATTAATTTGTATCACAAATATCCTCAAGGAAGGAATCTGACATCTAAAGTAGTTTGTTAAAATAATTACACAACGACAACGTACTTTTGTAAAACCCACCATAATCCTCACCATAACGACGATAGTTGTGCTTAGTTATGCAGTTTAGTTTTCTTTGTTTGTTTTTTACAATCCTTCAGTCAGAATTACGAGCTAACTTCTCATTTGTGTCGTCCTACAATATACCTAGAAAACAGAATTTAACATTTTGACAGTTTGGTGACATACATTTTAATTTATATTACCACCATAGCGTACGTCTTTTACTTTTATTTGATTGCAAGATTTGTCCTTTATGTACGGAAAAGGAAACAATAAATTTAATTTACAACTGTAAGGGATATCCTGAACAACTATTACTTAAAATGCGGATCTTATGCAGATGCTAGGTGTAAACCTAAATTTTGGTTACGTCGAAGTGTGTATTTTCAACGTGACATTGTGTCGCCAAAGTTATATACGACATTAGTTGAGAAATTTCCACTGTGACGCATTGCACTGTAATAGTAGTGCCAACCTAAAAATAATTTCCTCATGCAGAACCACATTAGACAAGCATTTTAACGCGTATAGCACATGCATGAATCGTAGTAGTGAGAACCAATGTAACTGACGTTTGCGGTTAATTTAAATTTACAAGTGCGATAGATTTGCGAATTGTTGATAGAAGTGCAATTGAAATCGACAAACCACTTAAACGTTACATCAAGTAATTGTTAGCAATACTAAAAAGGGATTACAGTCAAAGCTCGGTATAACGAACGATATATTGTCAGGCCCTTTCGTTATAGTGAAAAATTCGTTATATCGCAAAGTTTTTTTTTTATCAAAATTTTATGAAAAAAGTGCATTTAATTCATTTTATTAAAAATATATAGATATGTCCTTAAAATAACGTTCGATAATCAATAAGTGAGTAAAAGTGTTAAAAATTATTTAATTTGGTGGGAAAAAATCATTTATAGACGTTTGTTTACAAGTAACTTGAAGACTCATTTGAAGAGCTTCTTCCTGTATTTCTCGAAGTACTAATTGTTTTGAAATATTAATAATTTTTTGGGAACCCTATTAGTATACATTTATCAAAACATTTTATTAATTTATGCTTTAATGCTTTATTTTCGTTTCATTATTAGAAAATTAGTCAACAATTTCAATATTTTCCTCATTTTCGTCATCTCCATCCAAAGTAATATCAAGTATAATATCTCCATTGTTCCAAACGTTTAAATCTGTACTAAAGGCAAGGATTTAAATTTGCTTACATTTGGAAAAATTGTACTTAATAGTCTGACTCCACGTCTTATACACTGTACTTCCTCCCTTGAAAAAGTCTAGAAAGGCGGATCTCGTCCTCATCATCAAACTCAAAATTTTCCAAAAATAGAATTTTTCCCAACATTTAGATAATGCATCCTCCTTAACATTGTTTCAGACGAGACCAATCATACAGGATGCATCATAAAGAGAAAGACTTTTCAAAAAATGTATGATGTCACCAGTTTCAGATGCCACTATTTTTGAAAGGAGGCTATTTCTGTAGTGTAATTTGAGTAAATAAGAAGAGTCACGTTTGGTGGCATGTACATTGTCCAAATTTTCCCATCTTTTGTATTTTCTACGACTTCCTCTGCAGGAGGATGACTTGGAGCATTGTCCAGTATCTCAGCAAAGCCTTCATTGGCAAATTTTTATGGCGACTTGGTCAAAAGCACTGTGTGTTTGTATACAATGAAAATCAACGGTACTTTAACGAACATTTTTTGTGTACTCTTTTGTTACATTCTTTTTGTTTTCACCATTTTTTAAATCATTCGTTATACTGAGCTTGAAAATTATAAAACATTCGTTATATAAGGTAGTCAATGTAAGAAATTTACTCATTCGTTATATCCCAAATTCGTTAAACTGGGTATTTGTTATACCGGGCTTTGACTGTATATGTATATACGTGTTTAAGTGTTTGTGCAGCTCATTATTAAAGTAATATTCTTAGGTGTTTTTCAACTTATCATCGGATACTTTAAAATACACAAATATTTGCTAAATTTTGACGGCATACACATTTATAAATTGTGGTGATCCGACATTAGTTGGTGTTAGTATAACGAAAATGGAAATAGTGTTACATCGTTTAACATTAAAATGATAAACAAAAGCTACAAAAACAAAAACAACAAATAAACAAAAATATAGCAACAACATCAGTATAAGAAAAGGAATAAACAAGTAAACAAACAGGCAATAACAACACTGGAAGGAGAAACGTAAACAAAATACACAAACAATAATAAGGTAAACAACATGTTTACATTTATAGAGATTTAGCGAAGGTGAAGTCATTCTCCTTCACGAGCATTCATCAGACTGTTTACCCAGCGATATAAAAGGCAAGACAAAGCAGGCAACGTGAAGACGCATTGCATGTGAAGAGAGAAATCGTGGTTTTAAGATCTCCGTTATAAAGATCTATTGAGCGAAAAGAAGAATAACCAATAAAGCAATTGTTGTTGTTACATGAAGTTGTGGACAGTGGTACACAGAATTTTGCGAAAAATAAAGGATTTATTTAAGCAAACTAAGCACAAATTTATTTTTTATTTGCAAACTACGAACTCATATTACAACTTGCCGTTGACTAAAGCGAGGGTGCACGTTAACCTGAAAGGGAAGATCAT
Source organism: Sarcophaga variegata (assembly GCA_932273835.1). Classification (NCBI taxonomy): domain Eukaryota; kingdom Metazoa; phylum Arthropoda; class Insecta; order Diptera; family Sarcophagidae; genus Sarcophaga; species Sarcophaga variegata. Next base: position 68,509,833 of record OW026358.1, read on the forward strand.
CCTACTGGTAACTTTTAAAGTTAAGTTTATGTTTGAATTTGCGATATTATACTATATATTATTTTCAATATGGCAACTTCAAATATAAACAAAGTGAGCAAATACAACAAAAAAAGAAACCCGTCGTTGCCAGTGCGTTTAAATAAAACTTGTTTAATTTGAGCAGTTTTATCGACATTGCTCTGACACTGCCATATTTTTGAAAAAGTTAACTTTATTTTATCTGTAAGTCGTAATAACGAAAATAAGTTAAAGGTAACTTTAAAGTTCACTTTAGCTAAAGGTACCTTTAACTAAACCCAAGTTTAACGACAAGTTGTAATAATGGCCCTTACAGTTTTATGAATAAAATGTTCTTATACACTGCGTTTCACTTGAATAGCACACCGTACACATTGAAATTCTCCCCCCTATATCTTTGTAAAAAATGAAGATAGCGGATTGATTTTGGATTGCAATTGTAGTGTTATTTTTAGCTTTTATTATAAAATAAAAAATTTTTCGATTTATTAAATTGTTTTTAAAACACAACATAAAAAAGAAAAAAACTCAAAAAATAATAAGCAAATTCCGTTTCACTAGAATAGCACATATTTTAATAAATGTAGAAAAATTACTTTTTATAAAGGTTTTTAATTTTTTTTATTATTTTTTATTTATTTTTTTATAAAAACTAAAATTTAATTATGGGTTCCTAGTAGTGAGTTGAGCCTCCCTTGTACAGAATAACCTCGTATATCCTATTAGGCATTGACTCATACAAATTTTCCAAATAGTCGAGAGAAATTGAAGTCCATGCCCGTTGATTGAGACCATATCAGTTCTGCTTTGGTTGAAAACTGTTTTTTATATTATATAATTCGACACATAAACTGTTTTTCATGTGTACTATATTTCACTATTTAACTAATGTTAGCCATTATTTAATTGTATGAATTAAATTTTATTCCTCGCTTTATGTAACCTGTTTAAAGAGCAAATGTTTCCAGAAACAATTTTAGTGTGGAATTATTACAGGGATACCTATTATTCCTATTCTTCCATATTATGCGATCAATTGTATTTTGGATCAAGCTAATCATATTCGATTAAGCTGAGGTTTAAACCATCTTTTTCTGATACAGGTAGGCTTTCTTTGACTATCTTAAATTTATCAATCAAACACCAACGGGGTTACACTATCCTGAGTTTGCTTCAAAATATTGGCGATCCAACACTGTTATTGTGATTTTGATGCTGGCAGGTAGTTCGCCCGATTGGTGCCAAAGGGCTATAATGAAAGATTTATCAACAATAGCGATAAATAAATTTTTACAGTGAATATATGCCATTTTCAAGTTTCACAACCGCTTAAAAGTGTAGACTTTACATTGGAGAGAAAATATCTGAGCTTAGCAGATCATAATATCGTTTCGTATGTCGACAGTCCTGGATATGATGGTGGCGAGATAGATGACAAAATCATCGAGTTCAACATTTGTTACCTCAGAGAAGTCGGTTTTAGCAAGTATAACCATTGTTTTATTCATGTTACACACGGTAGACCACACGATATATTTGATCCAATTTGGCAGACGTGTAAAAGCAAAAATTGCAGTTAGCTTTAAGTGCAGTTGTTAACCAATTTTTGTTTCTTTGCGAACTTGTTCAAATAATTAAAAAAGTTAACGACTGCATTTCTAATACTGATTGAACAGAGGTAACTTTAAAGGAACACAAAAAAAAATTCGCCAAGTGGTTGTTGCAGATAAGCCCAGCTGCACTTAATATCTGCACATATTTGTAGGTGTATGCGGTACTTTCAATGCAAAGATGGGGTTGTCTATTTTATCATATTTTTTAAGTTGACTTAAACTTTGTCTCTTAAGTTCTTATTAGAGCCTAAATACAGTCCTTCGATTGGATGATAGATGCTATTTGAAAGGAAAACAAAGAATCTATCAAGAGAAATAAATTTCAAAAAACTTCAAAGACACTGGAAAATATTCATGTTCAAGACTTAATTCATTTAAATTAATTTAACTTTTTCTCGACGAAAATTTAGTTGTTGGTTGTCTGACATGTTTAATAAGCTCAACCATCCTCAACTTTAATTAGGTTGAATGAATTCTCTCCTATATTTCAGTTACTGTGGCAAAGAAAATATTTTTGTTATTGGATGTTAAGGCATAACGTTGCAATTGTTGTAAATTATTTTTACAATTTTCAACACAATATCTTCATAAGCAAGTCGAATGTTACACAGAGCTCCGAGTTTAAGTTTTAATTGTTATGTTCTGTTTTTTTATTTTTTTATATTTATTTGAGTAATAAATCCTTAAAATGTTATGGAAGCAAGTATCAGATTTGAGTATAGCACAACTTTACTTAAAAACAGCTTTTATTTAAAATTTTGTAATTAAAGATTAATTTTTTATTTTATAATTACACTATGTGACAAAATAAAAAAATGAAATACACCCAGCTAATGAGATAGTGTAAGTTGTGAGTTTTGTTGAGTAGAACTCAAAAATATATTTTTTTATATTTCTTGAACCCCTTATACTATACTATACTAAACTATACTATACTATACTATACTATACTATACTATACTATACTATACTATACTATACTATACTATACTATACTATACTATACTATACTATACTATACTATACTATACTATATTATACTATACGATACTATACTATACTATACTATACTATACTATACTATACTATACTATACTATATTATACTATACTATACTATACTATACTATACTATACTATACTATACTATACTATACTATACTATACTATACTATACTATACTATACTATACTATACTATACTATACTATACTATACTATACTATACTATACTATACTATACTATACTATACTATACTATACTATACTATACTATACTATACTATACTATACTATACTATACTGTACTATACTATACTATACTATACTATACTATACTATACTATACTATACTATACTATACTATAATATACTATACTATACTATACTATACTATACTATACTATACTATACTATACTATACTATACTATACTATACTATACTATACTATACTATACTATACTATACTATACTATACTATACTATACTATACTATACTATACTATACTATACTATACTATACTATACTATACTATACTATACTATACTATACTATACTATAATATACTATACTATACTATACTATACTATACTATACTATACTATACTATAATATACTATACTATACTATACTATACTATACTATACTATAATATACTATACTATACTATACTATACTATACTATAATATACTATACTATTGCTATGCTATGCTAAGCTAAGCTATGTTATGTTTCTAATATATTATCGATCCTATTTAGAGATGGAGATTTTGCTGACCAGTCTAATACAAAATAAGCGTTATTATCCTGATGAACACTTATGAACACATACTTCTCTTCGACATAATGGATCATGAAATATCGGCTAATTACGACAATATCAGTTTTGTTCTAAGTGTCTCATACACAATATTGTGACCTAACACCACATTAGGAAAATTACTTCCAAACAACAATGTTGCCACAGCCATATTTTACCGCTTTAAGAGTAAGAATATTCGGTTTACTTGAAAATTGTTGACATATGGTTTACACTGAAAAAATTAGTTGTTAGTGTTTCTATAAATAAGAAAACATTTCTTTATTCCTCTTTTGGTATTGCCACAATCATTTGTATTGTTATTTTGACATCTTCGTTGAGTATTTGTTATTCCTTTGTAATGTCTTTTTCTCATATGTTCCTTTTTTAGATTTTAATGCTAATGATGTTTGGATTTTTATATGTTTACGTGTACGTATACAAACGGAGAATTTTAATTTTGCTTACGTTGATATGTGTGTTGGGTGACTATTATGCATAAATTATATTCATTATCATCAACATTAATGTCTTTAAGGACATTAACGATTTTTTGTGAAGAAATTTTGTAAAATTTAATTATAATTCTCCATTTTCGTTTCGTCTTTATTTTGAACATTTTTTGTAAAACATTTGGATTTAAAAATTCTAGTACGTTAGCATGTGCGAATTCATGAACAAACTTTAACACATTTTGAATTAACGTCTTCCCAACAATACATACGAACTTTTTAAACGAATATACAAAATATGATCCAATGGGCAAGTTTCCGCAACAAGAAACAATTATACGTACGTCTCTCAAGGCACTAAACTAAATACTTAACTACACAGTAGGTACGCCAACGTAGATTTCAAAGCAGACTTGAAATCATACCAAGCTACAGCAATGAGTAAATAAAATGGGGATTGAATGTAAAGCAACCGAAGTGTGCTCATGCACGTTTTTGTTCAGGAGAGAAATCATTCACTAAAAACACGAGAACATAATGTAACAGTTCCGTTTTAAAATCACGTCAAATATCTTGGATTCGAACTAGACACGCGGCCTACATGGGCATACTATATTCAGGCTAAATTAATTGCAATTAAGCTGTAAACAGCTCAACACAGAATAGATAATCTCTACAAGGTTTTTCTACAAAAGCGTCTAGATATTACTTAAAAAGAAGACTATGTAGTCTAAGCTGCTTAGCATATTTCTTTGCAGATTGCAGCAAAGCTCCTCCCAGTTGCACCCAATCTACAGTCATTCTCCGATTCGGACGTACCACTGATATAGTTTAAATCGGCGAAAGATCCAAAATTGCTTACTGATTCGTAACGCAAGAATTCCTTGAAAAGACGTTAACCTTACCTTGAATCTTTCATCAAACTTTACTCTTTTAAATCTTTCATCTTCATAATTCATACAAAGTTAAGCAGTTTAGAAATAAGTTAGGTTTGCAAACGCATTAACCGCAAACATCAGTAAAACTTTGAGTAATAAGTTACTGCAAATACCCACGTCAATAGACTTTTAATAATGGTTTCTAGCAGAGTTTCCTATCAGTTTTCATAGTTTTATGAAGTTTTAATTTCTTTTAGTTTTCAATATGCCTTATATTTTCTTTTTCTTCATATGTATTTTTTCTTTATTAATAGCCTCTAGAGTCGTCGTAGTCTTGTAGGTAGTGTGTTGGCTTATTAGACGTAAAGCCACAGTTCAAACCCCAGGTCAGACATCAAAACGAAAATATAAAAAAATTATTTCTTCTGCGACTTCCTTTCAGCAGATTTCTGGCCATTATTGCCAACATAAGTTTCTCAAAAATCTGTCGTTCGGAATCGACTTTAAACTGTAAAGCCCGCCACTCATGTATAAAATTAATACACACAACACGGGTGGTGTGAAAAGCTAGCCTGTAATTCTGACTGAAAGGTTTTATAGGCCAATTATGTATGTATGTAATAGCCTCTAACGCTAAGAATTTAAAAATGTAATTCTGTTGTATTTTTATATAAAACATAACGAATTAGCAAAATTTTGAGAAACGGTAAGACTGTAAAAAAAGATGTCGTGTATGTTATTCGCATAAAATAAAATAAAATACGTCGAGATACATCATATATGTGTAGGAGCTGTAAAGTTCCCTCACATATTGAAAACTTTTTTCAAGCATACCATACAAAAAAAGAATATTGACTTACAATGAAATGAAATTTGAAAATTATTGAAAAATATGTATATATGTAATTATAATAAATAACAAAAATATTTAGAAGTATAATTTCAAACATTCATTTTAGTGTACAAACAAGTCCTATGCTCCCTTCTTTAAAATTTAATACAGAAATATTAATTACATAAAATGTTATGGTAATTTTTCTCAACCTAGACGCGATTGTAACAATTGACAAAAAACGACGCGAATGTAATTTAAAAAAAATTATTGAAAAATTTATAGTTCGAAGAAAATATGAAATAAATTTAAATGTTTTACATTTAAATGGCAAAAACTAAAGCAACTTATTTAAACTTTCTTTAAATTTTTTTTTTCATATTTTAACAGTTAATAGAATATCCTTTATCTTGCAAACCAGTAAATCATTTGTGAGGCATTTGAGGTATTCAGCTATAAATTTCGATTCTTGAAATGTTTTCCATACGTCTTTTATTTGGAGGGAAAATTTTTGTTTATTGGACGCAGAACCTGTTTCATTTTTCTACCCACCCACAGACCCAAAAATTCTATCCGCGGTTTATTATGCTAATATGTTGTATAAAATATTTTCAATCCAGGACTTAACATTCTTCAATATATGATTTGGATTAACTGCGTTGGTAGTTTGGAATTCCACAAATTACCGCTATGACTCCAAGAGAGTAGTTTGGAGATTATTTGCACAACGGTTATGCAGTCGCTAAGCTTCAAACAAACGTCAACTGAAAAACTTGTTCATGAGTGAATGGCGGCAAATATCCACAGGAAACACAAGAAAAAACTGATACATTTAATGGCAAATACGATTGACCTTAAGGGATATCATATTAAATTTTCACGCTGTTAGCCTTTGAGTTCTTTTTAGAGCACCAGCAGTTTAGTGGTGCAAAAATATGGAATCTCCAGAAAGTTTCCCACATATTTTTGTCAAAAACTCCGGGAGTAAAATAAAATTGCAATGTAAAGTTTCTCAGAAATAAAAAAAAATCTGTCGTTCGAAGTGGACTTTAAACTGTAGGTCCCGCCACTTATTGATAAAATTAGTACACACAACATGAGTGGTGTGAGAAACTAGAAACTAGATTGTAGTCCTGACTGAGTGGTAGTAATGTTCAACTAACTACGGTAAGTACGGGCAACAGTAGAATATCTGAACATTTCATTAACTGATGTTTGACACCTTTAACCATCTTAATCATCATCCAAGGCTTTTAATCCTGCTTGGCTATCAGTAAGGGCTCGAATTGTTGTGTAGATTGTATAAACTTATAAAACCCTAAATAATCCGAAGCTAATGTTCTTGTTCATTTCCGACTAAAGATATCCAGTAAATTGAATTATCTTAAATTATCTTATCTTTTATGAAATACAAGCATTGAATTAAAGCAGCATACACAAGCATGATCCTATGTTTAAATTCTTTTATATTTTCAGTTGATATAGTGAGCAGATTAATTGATTACGATTCACGGTAATAGATCTGCAAATCCTTTATATTCTGCTCTTTACTAGTAAGTGTGTGTATACAATTTATATTAAAACAGAAGTCATTTTTACAAATCTTAGCACTGAAAAATACCGCACATAAGTTCAATTATCACGTTAATATAACTACATTGCACGAGTAACTGGTTTAAATCAGAAAAAGAAAAAACACATACAAAGCAGATAAATAAAGACAAGCACAACTTAACATTCCAACCCTATGAAGCCATCTTGTTTAAAATTATGACTAATCATTCTTCTTTTTATTGTAGTACACATGCTGCCGCCATTCGTAATCTGACAACGAAAATCGCCTGAAGTAAGTTAAGTTCATTGTTTTATGATTCATGTCGACTAAATAGAGATTCACACTCTTATTTCATTTCATTCATATGAATTGAAGCAATTTTACACTTTGATAAGCATAAGCATTTCAAGCTTATGATGCTGAGAAATTTGAATGTGAAAAGATGTGAAATTCGCTCTTTTTCAACTCATTCCTTTGGATTCAAAAAAGTTTCTGAAACAGATAAATTGTTCATGTCGGATAAAAAGTTTGTTATGTTCTTTAACAATTGTTTTTATTAATTTAAAACTTTAATTTTAAAATGTACTTTTTATGAGCCTATATTTCAAGAAAGACATTTTATAATACCTGACTTAATTTGACCTAACTTACATATTTTTTAAAATTTAACAAATTTAATTGTCAAATAAAATTTAAAAATGATATTGTTACGTTCGTTGAGTGCACACAAAATAAAAATAAATTTGTATTGAGTTTCAATTAAACTCTTTATTATTCGCACTATACTATTTTTATTTATTATTATACTATACTATACTATACTATACTATAATATACTATACTATACTATACTATACTATACTATACTATAATATACTATACTATACTATACTATACTATACTATAATATACTATACTATTGCTATGCTATGCTAAGCTAAGCTATGTTATGTTTCTAATATATTATCGATCCTATTTAGAGATGGAGATTTTGCTGACCAGTCTAATACAAAATAAGCGTTATTATCCTGATGAACACTTATGAACACATACTTCTCTTCGACATAATGGATCATGAAATATCGGCTAATTACGACAATATCAGTTTTGTTCTAAGTGTCTCATACACAATATTGTGACCTAACACCACATTAGGAAAATTACTTCCAAACAACAATGTTGCCACAGCCATATTTTACCGCTTTAAGAGTAAGAATATTCGGTTTACTTGAAAATTGTTGACATATGGTTTACACTGAAAAAATTAGTTGTTAGTGTTTCTATAAATAAGAAAACATTTCTTTATTCCTCTTTTGGTATTGCCACAATCATTTGTATTGTTATTTTGACATCTTCGTTGAGTATTTGTTATTCCTTTGTAATGTCTTTTTCTCATATGTTCCTTTTTTAGATTTTAATGCTAATGATGTTTGGATTTTTATATGTTTACGTGTACGTATACAAACGGAGAATTTTAATTTTGCTTACGTTGATATGTGTGTTGGGTGACTATTATGCATAAATTATATTCATTATCATCAACATTAATGTCTTTAAGGACATTAACGATTTTTTGTGAAGAAATTTTGTAAAATTTAATTATAATTCTCCATTTTCGTTTCGTCTTTATTTTGAACATTTTTTGTAAAACATTTGGATTTAAAAATTCTAGTACGTTAGCATGTGCGAATTCATGAACAAACTTTAACACATTTTGAATTAACGTCTTCCCAACAATACATACGAACTTTTTAAACGAATATACAAAATATGATCCAATGGGCAAGTTTCCGCAACAAGAAACAATTATACGTACGTCTCTCAAGGCACTAAACTAAATACTTAACTACACAGTAGGTACGCCAACGTAGATTTCAAAGCAGACTTGAAATCATACCAAGCTACAGCAATGAGTAAATAAAATGGGGATTGAATGTAAAGCAACCGAAGTGTGCTCATGCACGTTTTTGTTCAGGAGAGAAATCATTCACTAAAAACACGAGAACATAATGTAACAGTTCCGTTTTAAAATCACGTCAAATATCTTGGATTCGAACTAGACACGCGGCCTACATGGGCATACTATATTCAGGCTAAATTAATTGCAATTAAGCTGTAAACAGCTCAACACAGAATAGATAATCTCTACAAGGTTTTTCTACAAAAGCGTCTAGATATTACTTAAAAAGAAGACTATGTAGTCTAAGCTGCTTAGCATATTTCTTTGCAGATTGCAGCAAAGCTCCTCCCAGTTGCACCCAATCTACAGTCATTCTCCGATTCGGACGTACCACTGATATAGTTTAAATCGGCGAAAGATCCAAAATTGCTTACTGATTCGTAACGCAAGAATTCCTTGAAAAGACGTTAACCTTACCTTGAATCTTTCATCAAACTTTACTCTTTTAAATCTTTCATCTTCATAATTCATACAAAGTTAAGCAGTTTAGAAATAAGTTAGGTTTGCAAACGCATTAACCGCAAACATCAGTAAAACTTTGAGTAATAAGTTACTGCAAATACCCACGTCAATAGACTTTTAATAATGGTTTCTAGCAGAGTTTCCTATCAGTTTTCATAGTTTTATGAAGTTTTAATTTCTTTTAGTTTTCAATATGCCTTATATTTTCTTTTTCTTCATATGTATTTTTTCTTTATTAATAGCCTCTAGAGTCGTCGTAGTCTTGTAGGTAGTGTGTTGGCTTATTAGACGTAAAGCCACAGTTCAAACCCCAGGTCAGACATCAAAACGAAAATATAAAAAAATTATTTCTTCTGCGACTTCCTTTCAGCAGATTTCTGGCCATTATTGCCAACATAAGTTTCTCAAAAATCTGTCGTTCGGAATCGACTTTAAACTGTAAAGCCCGCCACTCATGTATAAAATTAATACACACAACACGGGTGGTGTGAAAAGCTAGCCTGTAATTCTGACTGAAAGGTTTTATAGGCCAATTATGTATGTATGTAATAGCCTCTAACGCTAAGAATTTAAAAATGTAATTCTGTTGTATTTTTATATAAAACATAACGAATTAGCAAAATTTTGAGAAACGGTAAGACTGTAAAAAAAGATGTCGTGTATGTTATTCGCATAAAATAAAATAAAATACGTCGAGATACATCATATATGTGTAGGAGCTGTAAAGTTCCCTCACATATTGAAAACTTTTTTCAAGCATACCATACAAAAAAAGAATATTGACTTACAATGAAATGAAATTTGAAAATTATTGAAAAATATGTATATATGTAATTATAATAAATAACAAAAATATTTAGAAGTATAATTTCAAACATTCATTTTAGTGTACAAACAAGTCCTATGCTCCCTTCTTTAAAATTTAATACAGAAATATTAATTACATAAAATGTTATGGTAATTTTTCTCAACCTAGACGCGATTGTAACAATTGACAAAAAACGACGCGAATGTAATTTAAAAAAAATTATTGAAAAATTTATAGTTCGAAGAAAATATGAAATAAATTTAAATGTTTTACATTTAAATGGCAAAAACTAAAGCAACTTATTTAAACTTTCTTTAAATTTTTTTTTTCATATTTTAACAGTTAATAGAATATCCTTTATCTTGCAAACCAGTAAATCATTTGTGAGGCATTTGAGGTATTCAGCTATAAATTTCGATTCTTGAAATGTTTTCCATACGTCTTTTATTTGGAGGGAAAATTTTTGTTTATTGGACGCAGAACCTGTTTCATTTTTCTACCCACCCACAGACCCAAAAATTCTATCCGCGGTTTATTATGCTAATATGTTGTATAAAATATTTTCAATCCAGGACTTAACATTCTTCAATATATGATTTGGATTAACTGCGTTGGTAGTTTGGAATTCCACAAATTACCGCTATGACTCCAAGAGAGTAGTTTGGAGATTATTTGCACAACGGTTATGCAGTCGCTAAGCTTCAAACAAACGTCAACTGAAAAACTTGTTCATGAGTGAATGGCGGCAAATATCCACAGGAAACACAAGAAAAAACTGATACATTTAATGGCAAATACGATTGACCTTAAGGGATATCATATTAAATTTTCACGCTGTTAGCCTTTGAGTTCTTTTTAGAGCACCAGCAGTTTAGTGGTGCAAAAATATGGAATCTCCAGAAAGTTTCCCACATATTTTTGTCAAAAACTCCGGGAGTAAAATAAAATTGCAATGTAAAGTTTCTCAGAAATAAAAAAAAATCTGTCGTTCGAAGTGGACTTTAAACTGTAGGTCCCGCCACTTATTGATAAAATTAGTACACACAACATGAGTGGTGTGAGAAACTAGAAACTAGATTGTAGTCCTGACTGAGTGGTAGTAATGTTCAACTAACTACGGTAAGTACGGGCAACAGTAGAATATCTGAACATTTCATTAACTGATGTTTGACACCTTTAACCATCTTAATCATCATCCAAGGCTTTTAATCCTGCTTGGCTATCAGTAAGGGCTCGAATTGTTGTGTAGATTGTATAAACTTATAAAACCCTAAATAATCCGAAGCTAATGTTCTTGTTCATTTCCGACTAAAGATATCCAGTAAATTGAATTATCTTAAATTATCTTATCTTTTATGAAATACAAGCATTGAATTAAAGCAGCATACACAAGCATGATCCTATGTTTAAATTCTTTTATATTTTCAGTTGATATAGTGAGCAGATTAATTGATTACGATTCACGGTAATAGATCTGCAAATCCTTTATATTCTGCTCTTTACTAGTAAGTGTGTGTATACAATTTATATTAAAACAGAAGTCATTTTTACAAATCTTAGCACTGAAAAATACCGCACATAAGTTCAATTATCACGTTAATATAACTACATTGCACGAGTAACTGGTTTAAATCAGAAAAAGAAAAAACACATACAAAGCAGATAAATAAAGACAAGCACAACTTAACATTCCAACCCTATGAAGCCATCTTGTTTAAAATTATGACTAATCATTCTTCTTTTTATTGTAGTACACATGCTGCCGCCATTCGTAATCTGACAACGAAAATCGCCTGAAGTAAGTTAAGTTCATTGTTTTATGATTCATGTCGACTAAATAGAGATTCACACTCTTATTTCATTTCATTCATATGAATTGAAGCAATTTTACACTTTGATAAGCATAAGCATTTCAAGCTTATGATGCTGAGAAATTTGAATGTGAAAAGATGTGAAATTCGCTCTTTTTCAACTCATTCCTTTGGATTCAAAAAAGTTTCTGAAACAGATAAATTGTTCATGTCGGATAAAAAGTTTGTTATGTTCTTTAACAATTGTTTTTATTAATTTAAAACTTTAATTTTAAAATGTACTTTTTATGAGCCTATATTTCAAGAAAGACATTTTATAATACCTGACTTAATTTGACCTAACTTACATATTTTTTAAAATTTAACAAATTTAATTGTCAAATAAAATTTAAAAATGATATTGTTACGTTCGTTGAGTGCACACAAAATAAAAATAAATTTGTATTGAGTTTCAATTAAACTCTTTATTATTCGCACTACTTTTGTGTGCCACCGTTTATGACTTGAAGGATACAACAATAATTTTCTTCTTCGTATTGTTCTGTGCTCACACCCTTTGTATAAGCAACAACACTTGTACGTTCGACCTGTATAGCGGAGATCCTCAAATCACGACTGTTCTCTTCACACGCAACTCGTCTTCACACAAGACTGACTGAATTCTTACTGACTGCGCGTTGCCTGCTATGTCTGGCCTTTTTATATACCCACGTAAACAGCCCGATGAAGGTTCTTGAAGTCGAAAGTTCGGGGTTTCGCCTTCTCGAGAACTCTATCGCAACTTCATTGTTGTATGTGTATTTTGTTCACATTGCTTGTTGTTGCGTTGTGGCTTATTTGTCTATCCCCTTTTATTTCACACTGATGTTGTTGGTTTACTTGTAACAAGATCGTTGTATTTGTTTGTGTAGCTTTGTCTCATTTTAATGTTAAACGATGTGCACCGCTTCCATTTTCGTAACAATATTAACAACGAATCCATAACTTTATTACCAACTTATCAAGAAAGAAGCGAAATATTTTTGAGTTCTACTCAACGAAATATAAAACTTACAGTATATAGTTACTCGAGTGTATTTTCAATGTCGCACCGTGTAGTTAGTTGAATATAAATGGTTCTAAAAAAATTATTATACTAAGCAAAATATACACTTTTTAGGAGAATCAAAATTAAGTATAACGGTTTCTGTAGTATTCTTTACATTCGTATTAATATAATAATAAATAAATAAAAATACTTTCTTCTTTAGTTTTCTAACAATTTAACAGATTTTAAATAGTCATTCTCTCAGTCCCCATTAGAATTTTACTGTATACGTGTACAATCTCCCATAGACGAAAACTTTTCGTTTCTTGATGGTTAACATAACAGCAGTATATTTTGTACTTTCCTGAAGCGTTCCACAAAATGTTGGTAAACGTTTTTCTTTTTATAGCATTAAACAACAAAAATATTTAATTTTTATATTATTTGGTATTATTTTTTTTTCCTTACCACTTTACTACAAGTTGTTAACCAACCAGTGAGTATAAAAATAATTTTTTCTATACACAGTTTCCCGTCTACAAACATTATATATTGTTGGAAGTGAGAACAATTACGAATTCTTAACTCTTCCAAAATTATGGAGAATTAGCTTTTGAATGTTTAAATACTCTCTCTTAATAATTATAAGCCTCAATAAATTCCAAACTGTCCACACCTGGTGTCACCACAAACTTAACACGTCAATGAACTCAGTCATACTACTGTTAATATGATTTATTCTCCAAAGTACAAAGTCCCGATATGACTCCAGATAGTACTTAGGAGTTCATTTGGAAGAACGGTTACGTAGCCTCAAAGGAAAGTCAACTTAATAACTTGCTCATGAGTGAATGATGGTAAATATCAACAGAAAACACAAGAAAAGCTGAAAGCGTAAATCACAATAAACGCCATTATTGAGCTCAATTCGCAATAAATTCGCAAACTTTTAAAATATTGAGTAAAACTTAAAATGCAGCACTGTCATGAGTGTGTTTAGTGAGCATATTACAATTATTTTAAATTTGACAACTCAAATTCAAAACGACAAACAAAAAAACAACAAAACAAACAACAAAAAACAAAATAGAAGCAATGTTGTTGAACCAGCTGTTTTGTTTACCAGCTGCCAAATAAATATTAAATAAGCATATGAACTGTGTATATTATTATGCCTGAACACTTAAAATATTGTACTCAATTAACCGAATATTAACTCAATAAAAGTGCATATCTGATCATATTTTAAATTTGAATTTTAAATTTACACTAAATTCTCTTGGGGGGATAAACACTTTAGCGGTGCAAACATATGCATTCATCACATACATTTCCAGATTTTTCTTTTAGTTTGTGAAAAACATTAAAAATTGTTTGTTTTATAATAAAAGAGAAATAAATAAATAAAATATATATATAAAAAATATATATTTACAAATTATTGCCTAAAACTATATTGTTTTACTAAATCTTTTGCAGTCCACCGGAAAACAATATTTCAATCCATTCTCCAACAGTCCAGTCTAAATGTTTCTTAGTGAATTCTGTTCTCGCTTTACGATTCTTACTTGATATAAATGTTGTTTTTTTTTTGCAACTTCACTGGCACGCAGTTCTGCTATTAATGTTCTGTCTGTCTTCCACTTTTCCTTTTAAATCTAATTTGTTGGCAATATTTTGCAATGAAACGAACGAGTTATTATTTATTTAACGAATTATCTCCTCGAGACCTTGTGACGAGATGCTACTTGATAAGAAATTTTTATTAAGATGAATCTCAATATCTACTATTTGTTTACGTGCTTTTTAATTTTTGTTTTTATATTGGATAATATTTGTAAAAATACCTTTTGCTGTGTGTAGAACATATTCAAGTTTTCAGTACTTACTGTACGTATGTATAAGTAATGAAGTTTTATTGAAAAATATTCGCTCAAAAAAAATTTAATAACATGAAGGCTTCAAAATTATAAGTAACAAAGTCCAAACATAAGTGGCAGTGCACTACAATACCTGTTTAAGAACAACTGGTTTCGTATGTGTCAGCTGTGAAGAACGAAGTCGCATTGTCTCCTATGATTTAACATATGTACATACCCTTCCTTAATTTCAATTTAATTTTTTTAAGCCTACTTTGATTTTACACGCCACTTCTAAACACGATGTTTTTTCTTAAAAGAATATATTAATAAAAAAATATGAGTTCGTAGATTGCAAATAAAAATAAATTTGTCTTTAGTTTTAAACAATTCTGTGTGCCACTGTTCACAACTTGATGTAAACAACAACAATTGCTTTATTGGTTACTCTTCTTTTCACTCTTTTTCGTAAACAATAACAATTGTTCAATAGATCTTTACATTATTGTTGTTTCATTATTTTGTTTACGTTTGTCCTTGCAATGTTGTTGTTGCATGTTTGTTTACTTGTTTATCCCTTTTTTATACTGATGTTGCCATTTTTGTTTATTTGTTGATCATATAAACAAGTCCATTGTTTTTGTTTTTGTAGCTTTTGTTTATCATTTTAATCTTGATGACACAGCTTTTCTTTGCACACATACAAATCCACAAGACGCCTCAAGTCAATTACAGCACCATGTAACCCAAGTCGAGATATGGGCTAATCAGTGGGGAATTAAAATCAACGAACAGAAATGCGTCCACATAACCTTTACCCTACGGAAAGAAACATGTCCGTCCATCAGTATTAATAACCAGATGATGCCACAACACACTCATGTTAAATATCTCGGTATCCACTTGGATAGACGTCTCACATGGAAACATCACATCGATGCAAAATTGACTTAAATGAAACTGAAAGCAGCTCAAATTAATTGGCTTATCGGTAGAAACTCCGTCCTTCGGCTTGACTGCAAACATTTAATCTACAAGTCAATATTGAAGCCAATATGGTGTTATGGTATCCAGTTATGGGGCACAGCTTCTGCCTCTAATATTGAAAAAATTCAACGCCGTCAAAATAAAATCCTACGAATGATAACTGGTGCTCCTTGGTATATAAAAAACAGCAACATCCATAAAGATCTTGATGTCCCACTTGTCAAAAACGAAATATCAAAACACGTGGTTAAGTATTTAAAGAAGCTGGAAACACATCCAAATCCTCTCGCTCGAAACATCTTACAACATCGTGGACGTACCCGCTCTCAGATGACCGACTTAGGAATACTGCGCTTTATTTTTATTTTCTATTTTTATAAGAGTTGAAAACTAGATTTTTGTCTGGCATTGGCTGGACATTAACATTTATTAACTGTAGATATAAGATCTGAATACTTATTGTTAGTTCATAAATAATGAAGATACAATAAAAGAAAAGAAAATTCCAAAAAAAAAAAAAATTTTAATCTTAAACAATGTAACACCATTTCCGGATTTTAAATGTGTCTACATGGTACGAGAGACGAACATACAAAACTTACACCACTGCACGGGAAGAATGGATTGCAGAACTTGTCATCGGTGACGGTGATATCTATATCACCGATAGCTCATAAATGGAATGTGGAATTGAATCTGGTATGTATTCTGATAAGGTGGCACTGAATGGATTATGCAGATTACCTACTCAGGCCAGAGTCTTTTAGGAAGCCAGAAACCTACATCCTTTGAACTTGTTCATAAGTGTGGATAATCAAGCAGCAATCGAAGAGCTGCGATCCCACCTCATCAAATTAAAAAGTGTATGCAGTTACGTAAACTCTCTAAGAAGAAGAGGTGGAGAGGTCTATAATATGGAAAATTCTTGGAATATTCATAAAAATCGATAGCCGCTTTCTTTACTTATTAACGCTTTTGATACAGTAGCATTAGCGTTTTGATTAATTTATTTAAAATTTTTTGATCAACACAAGTCTTGATTTTGGAATAAAATTTGCAAACGATTTAAAATGTTAAATGTAGAACAATGCGTTAAATATACAAAAGTAAGTTCACTGACATCGACGGCATTCGCAAACGGCATTACAAACAAAGGACAAAAGCGGTCGTATCCCAGTAAAAGGAAATTGTTGCGTGCTGCGTATAAATCAGATCGTAATTATTTTAATATTTAAGTTTAAAGTCACAGTTTTTATATGGTGTTACGTTTTTAACCTTTTAAAAACGTTTGAAATATGAGTTCGTAGATTGCAAATAAAAATAAAAGTAATTATGTGTTTAGTTTTATATAAATTCTCTATTGTTTGCACAATACCGTGTGCCACTTGTTTGTTATTCTTCTTTACACTCTTCTGCATAAACCCTAACTATTGTTCGTTTGATCTTTACAACGGAGAACTTCAAACCACGATTATTCCCTTCACACGCAACACATCTTCACACAAGACTGACGAAATTTTTACTGATTCCGTTGTCTGCTTTGTTTTGCCTTTTATATTGCAGGGTAAACAGTCTGATGAATGCTCTTGAATGAAAATGACTTTGCCTTCGCGAAATCTCATAAATGTTAAATCTCATCTTAATGTTAAACGATGTAACACCATTTCCATGAAAATGAGTTGATAGATTGTTCGTTCAAGTTGATTAAAAATGCGTGACATAAATTTTAAAAATAAAAAAAAAACTGAATGTGAAATGAATTCAAATGGAATTTCACATAAAAGCGTAATATGACTTCAGCACAGCATTGTTTGTATTTGAATTTTCATTATAAAGTAAAACTGATAAATTGCCTGGGGTTAAATATTTGCTAAAGACCGTTTAATGAAATGTTTAAATACTTATACTAAAGCACCCATGAACTTTTAAACTGTTGGTAATAATACCACCTGTCTGCATAAAATTTAAAATGCAATGTACCTGAAATTTATTTTTGAAATTTAAATCGACCTTTTCATCCAATTCTTAGTAATAAATCTTAATTTTTTTGTAATTTTTTAACTTTTAACAAAATTTTCAGCAATAGAAAATAAATTTTTTTAAAATTATGTTTAATCACTCTTCATAGTTCAACTATTTTCCTCCCATTTGAATCAAGTATTGATCATAATGGAACTTGTAGTCTACAGTAGTGTGTTGGCTTACTAGACATGAGGCTTCGCATCAAACCCCAGGTCAGACATCTCCTAAAAAACGAAATATGAAAAAATTATTTTTTCTGCAACTTTCTCTCAATAGATTTCTGGCAGAAACTCTGAGAGTAAATAAAATAGTCAAGAAGAATTTCTCCAAAAATTCTGTCGTTCGGAATCGACTTTAAGCTCTAGGTCGCTCCACTCATGTATAAAATTAACACAAACAACGTAAGTGGTTTGAGAAGCTAAATCGAATCTGAAAGTTTGTAGTATGTAATAAAAACTTAGATAGGCATTTCACAATTTCGATTATGGAAATCTGTTGGACCGCACTGTGGCTCTACCTTGTTGCAACACAACATATTATTTACAGAAAATTTATAGATTTTCAGATGTAAACCTTTATTTCGCTAATTTGTATCAGATGAATTACAGGTCCATTGTTTTCATATTTGGAGCAGTACAGCGCTGGCACTTTCACTACATTTTTTTACATTGTTCCTGTAGTGTAATGCATTAATTTAGTCATGTTGATCATTTATTGCAAACAAAATAAACTGAATTTGAAAATAAGCCAAATAATGACCAAACAAGAGTTAACAAACTTTAAAAACCAAAGTACATGAAGGGTCGACCAAATAATTTTTGTTTGTTTTGAAAATGCTTAAAAAAAACTACTGAATATTTTCTCAAATTTCTTTTTTTATTTGAAAGTACAATCCTTCCGGTTAATAATGGAAAATAATTTCATTCAAATGGTTGCCTCGGCTGGCCATGCAGTAGCCTACACGACCGGTCCAATTTTTAAGCACATTATCGATTGTGTGCTGTTGTATTTTACCAATGGCTTCACGAATATTGTCCTTTCAAGCGTAAATTGTCTTTGGCTTGTCGGCGTAACACTTATCTTTGACGGCACCCCACAAATAATAGTCCAAAGGTGTCAAATCGCAGCTCCGAGGTGGCCAAACGACATCAGCTCTGCAGCTGATAATGCGATCTTCAAAAACAGGGAGCAAAACATCGAGTGTAGCTTCGGCTGTGTAGCACGTAGCGCCCTCCTGTTGAAACCAAATGTTGCCAATATCCTCCTCTTCAATTTTTGTGAACAAAAATTCGTTCAACATGGCGCGATAACGAACGCCATTGACTGTAACGGCCACTCCTTGCTCATTTTCGAAGAAAAATGGCCCAATTATGCCTCTGGACCAAAATCCGCACCAAACAGTGACTCGTTTTGGGTGCGTCGGCTTTTCAATGTATGCGTGCGGGTTTTCTGTACCCCAAATGCGACAATTTTGCTTGTATACATACCCGCCAAGATCAAAATGAGCTTCATCTGAGAAGATGATTTTTTTTTTTTTTGCCAAAATCGGCATCTTCTGTAAGTCGATCGCAGGCCCACTTATCGAAGCGAAAACGCATTGGATGGTCAATTGGCTTCAACTCCTGAACCAATTGGACTTTGTATGGCGTCATACCAAGGTCTTTATTCAAAATTCGTCTCAATGATATCTCCGAAATGTTCAATTGTTGAGAACGATAGTGAATTGATGTTGATGGCGCTTCACGCACACTTTCTGCCACAGCAGCAATATTCTCGAGTGTACGCACAGTTTGTGGCTTTTTACGCTTTGGTTTATCGATGAGGATGCCAGTTTCTTTCACTTTTCTCACAAGATAACGAACATACGGAGCTGACGGTGCATCTCTACTTCAAAAATCCGTACACAATTTTCGCACACATTCTGCAACATTACCGTGATTTTCAAAGTAATGTCGCAATATTTCCCAGCGTTGTTCAAGCGTATACACATCCATATTCGTTCAGCGGAAGGATAAAACTAATTATCTGTCAAATCAGACATGCGCTAAGTGTTACCATTCACGAAAAAAAATTCATTGAAAAAAACGCTAACTGGCGGACCCATTACAAACTGTCGCATTAACATAGGTCGGTTACAGACTCTGTTCGATATTTTAGTGCAATCTGATATCATAGAAAAACACAACGATTGCTCGCGTATACGATACAATACTTTGCAAATTTGGTATGCAAAACTCCAAAATAATGATATGAAACTTTGTAATGTAAATTGTATATATGTTTAAGATTAAAAAATATGTTTATGTGTATATGTTTAAATTTAGAAAATAGAAATTCTTATTGTTAGTATTTAAGCGAGAAGTTTTTAATAAATGACAAGATTATGCTTTTAAACTTCAAGCAAAAAAGAACTCGTTGTTTGATTTCATTACATATATTCATTACAGTTCCATCTACCAAAAGGTTTAAATTTTTCACGTTCATACATCAGAATGGAGACTTTTCAGTTATTGAAAGCTATAAAGTTTGAAACGATTTTCGTTCTTGTGGTCCATAACATATAGCTTCCTTATTTCGGAATTTCACGTTGTTTAATTTTTACTTAGTGCTCTGAGTTTTTGTAAAAATTAAATAATTGCAGAATTTTGACGTAGTAGAAACCAAATACTAAAGAAGTAAATATTACACACTTACATACAAAATTTCGTTATTACAATCCTTCATTCAGGACATTCACTCCGCTTTTCACACCACTTATGTTTTGTGCGTTAAATTATAAGAACTTTAATTAAGATGATAGGCTTACATATGTTGTGTGCGTTAATTGTATACATGAGTGCCAGGGCCTACAGTCCGAACGCCAGATTTTTGAGAAAATTTTCACGGCAATTTTATTTACTCTCAGAGTTTTTACCAAAAATCTGCTGAGAGGAAGTCGCCGAAGAAATATTTTTCTAATTTCGTCCTCTTGGAGAAATTTGACCTGGGGTTTGAACCAAAGCCTCGGTCTAATAAGCCAACACACCACCTACTGGACTACGCCGACTTCGAGGTCTAAATATTGCTACTTTTTTTATTAATTAATCCCAAGAAAAATTCCATAATTGTTCACTATTTAGGGCCTTTAAACTTTGCTCACTTTATAGAGGATTCACAGAATATTTCATTTATTTAGTAAGATACAAAACATTTTTATTTTCTCTTTGCTTTTTGTTTTTTTTTTTTTTAATTGCTGAAATATGGTTCCAACATTTTTTAAGGAAAAGTTTTTTTACACATTTTTGAAATTGTTAGTCTCTGTAAAATAAAAATATGGTTGCACTGATGATATGTAAAAAAATTTTATTTTAAAAAAATTATTACATCATATACAATATACGTACATACATATGCACATATGTACACATATGTACGTACTTATGTATGTATGTATACATGCATCGTACGAACGGGAGCATTTTTGTTTCTGTTTACAATTGTATAAAATGCAGAAAACATACGTATGTACATATGAGGTGATGGAAAATAGGGACAGATTTTGTTTTGACATTTTTTAGGTTAAAAAAAAAATTCTCATGCAAAAAGTTTTCTATGTCTCTCTCTGTATGACTACTATATTCACCAGTATTTTTGAATTAAACTGCACTGCATGTAGCTGTTAAAGTGTTATTTATTGTTACAATAAAATCAATCTTAATTCTTTTTCAATTTTCTATTTGCTGTTGTTGTAAAAATAAAACATCAAATGTATACAGTTTTCATTTATAAGTTTATTTATTAGTTTTATTTATTTCATTCATTAGCCACTGTACGTTTATCTTCGTTAAACAAACAAACCATTTGACATAATGTACATACATATGCATATACATTCGTTCTCAATACTATTGAAAATCCGTATTTTCTTTGTTAATATTTAAAAGTACACTGCGATGAATGAATCGTTTTTCCGCTACTCGTAAGTACTCATGAATTTAGAGTATGAGTGAGTCAATAGTATTGAAATTCAACTACTCTGATTCATTCGTACTCAGTACAATGTTGATTTTTAAGTATGAGTACAATGAGTATGAGTACAACGTTGACATCGAACTCATACCATTCGAAATATGTTTGATTCATACGCCTACTCATTCAGATTCATAAATTTATAAAAATACTTACAATAGTGACACGAATCATTCATCAAAATTTACAGCCCTAGTTGTTGTTACATTTACAAAAAAAGAAGAACGACAAAGACAGCAAGCAAAGCAAACACAAAACCTTCTAGTGAGTATTGTAGTGTTCGTCCGACAATCATACTTATTTTGTGATTCTTGTAGATGTTGAGTCACGGAGAGTCGACATCAACAACATCATGCGTATTGTTAAGTATGAGTACGATGAGTACTTCAACTTTGATTATGAGTAGTATTAGAATGATATTAAAATAAGAATGAATGCGTATAAGTATCAGAAATTATCAGTATGATCCGAATCTACTCATCTTTTTGAATACTCATTGCTGATCTCTGGTACGTATTTATAAAAATATATTGATTTGCTTTGTTGCAAAAATTACGGTCGAAAGTGTAGGAATTAGAAAAGCAGAAAAGCGAATATTTCTAAAATGTATTATGGATATTGCTTGAAAAGGGAAAAAATATAAAATTTTCTGAAGACTGTCATTTAGATTTTACGGGAGAGATATTTCGCCATTTTGTCTTGACTTAACACCTGCGAACGAAAGAATAGCCACAATCCACATCATTGCAAAATACTACAACATCAGCCTGATTTGTGCTCACGCCCCGACGGAAGAAAAGGCCGATGTAGTTAAAGATGCCTTCTACGCTAAACTCGAGGACGTATATGATAAGTGCCCTGCCAATGACGCTGCATCGTCCTCGGAGATTTTAATGCGAATGTCGGGCTGGAAGGTATCTTTGGCCCCACTGTCGGACAGTTCAGCCTCAACTACCTCCAATAGTATAGGGCTGAACGATTTCCCCGCGGCGAGTAGCATGGTAGTATGTAGTAGCAAGTTTCGCCTCTCGACATTGGATATCGCCCGATCGACCAATATCCAACCAGATTAATCACATTGTGATTGATGGAAGGCACGTCTCCAGTGTACTAGTTGTGCGCACGTTCAGAGGTCCAAACATCGACTCATGCCACAACCTTGTCGCAGCCAAGTTCTGATTGCGCATAAGTGGCTCGAGGCCTGTGCGCTCTAGTGCATTGCGAAAGCTGAACGTTAAGAAGCTGCGATCACAAAGAACAGCTGTCGCATTCTCTGCTCAACTCTCGTTCGCAAATTCTTTCAAGAGGTTAAGCGTCTAGCCGAAGGTTATAAGCCCAGAGCGTCTTCCTGCAAAGATGAGAATCCAAACTTCGTAAAAGATTCGCAGGGGGTGCTGAGGTCGTGGAGGAAACAGTTCTCCACTCTGCTACAAGGCTATGCAGAACGACGTTGAGCAATTCCTGTGTCTTCGTCAAGGTAGGAATGGACCTCTCCGAACCTTTTGATACCGTGCGAGGTTTCAGACAAGGCTATCAATTATCACGCGACCTCTTCAATTTCGTCATGGAGAGTGGTCTGCGGAAGGCGGGAGTGCATCACAATGGCACTCTTTTTCAAAAAAGCGTCCAGTTGCTTGCGTACGTTGACGACATTGACATCATAGGGCTTACCAAGAGAGATGTTACTGCTGCCTATAGTACTATTAAACGGGAGTCTACTAAGATGGGTCTGGCAGTAAATGAGGGCACAAGAAAGTTTATGTTATCAACAAGTAGAGACGACCGATAACTATACTTTCCATATAGTCAAGGATCATTCTTACCAAAAGCTGGTACTATGGTCTCAATAGGCAATTGAGTAGCAGAGACCTCTCTCGTACGACAAAATAATACTCTACAAGACGCTAATCCTCCCTGTGCTTCTCTATGGCACAGAGGCATGGACTCTATTAAGCACCGATGCAGCAGCCTTAATAGTATTCGACAGATAATTCCTACGTAAGATCTTCGGTCCAATGCGAGTTGGCAATGATTTCCGCATCCGATCCAACAGTGAGCTGTATGAGCTCCTCGACGACATAGACATTGTGCAGTGTAATAATATCCAGTGGCTGCGCTGGCCCGGCCATGTCGCTCGAATGGAGGAGGATGCTCCGGCGAGACGGGTATTTGATGCGGGAATCTACGGAAGTCAGCGAAGAGGACGACCTTGTTTGCGTTGGAAGAACCAAGTCGAAGAAGTCTTGTCATTGATTGATGTGACCAACTGGCCTAGGCGCGCAAGAAGCAGAGGCGCCTGGAAGGATGTGTTAAGGCAGGCTGAAATCAGTTAATAGGGTTGTTAATGGTAATGTTACTTACCATTAAGTAAGAAAGTAAGTAATTGAATATGGTTCAATAAGGTTATGTACACTTTTTCATAAATGTGATTATTTAAATGTTTGCAACACTTAATTCAAAATTCATTCCGATATACTTTATATCCTTCTTCAGGGATACATTAAACATTTTTTATGTGAATTTTGACGTTAGTTTCATGCCTTATACCATTATGCAATCTTCTATAATACAAATTAATTTTTTTTAATTCACTGAGAGCACGTTTTTGCAAAGAAAAATATTATTAATTTTGTCTAAAGATATTACATTATCCTACTCAAACACTCCATTCATTCACTTCATCCAATTTCCAGTCTATTTTAGATATTAAAACTTTTTAATTCCGGAAGCGATATATCGTTATGGGCATAGTTTTATTTTTATTTCTATTTTACACGAGTATTGAATGAATTTTAAATAAAATTAAACATGATACCCTGTATACGCTAGCTTGGATTAAAGCTTCGAAAATATAATACTGTTACGTTTTTACCCTTTTAAAAACGTTAAAAACATAAGTTGGTATATTGCAAATAAAATAAAAATAAATTTGTGTTTAGTTTTAGATCAGTTCTTAATTCGCCAATCTTTCGCGTATACAATAACAATTGTTCAATAGATCTTTATTTTTCAAACCACAATTATTCTCTTCACACGCAACGTGTCTTCACACAAGAGTGACTGCATTCTCTCTGATGTCCTTACCTGCTTTGTCTTGCCTTTTATACCGCTCGATAAACAGTCTGATGAATGCTTTTGAAGGAGAATGACCGCCTTCGCGAAATCTCTATAAATTTAAAAATGTTGTTTTCGTTATTGTTGTTTGTGTATTTTATTTACATTAATCCTTGCAGTGATGTTGTTGCTTGTTTTTTACTTTGCTTATCACTTTTTTTATACACTGATGTTGTTGCTATATTTTTGTTTATTTGTTGATCATGTAAACAAGTCCAATGTTTTGTTTTTGGAGCTTTTGTTTATCATTTTAATAACACCATTTCCATGTTCGCAACAATACGATTAAATTATTTTCTTTTCCACTAATATAGCATTATTATTATGTGCTTAGCAAACCAGAAGTATAAGTGAATGTTTGTATTCTAAAACAAAATTAAAACATTTGAACAAAAAAAAAAGTAAAACAACAAACTTTTTAAATTCTTTTCGAATTATTTCATTTGATTTTTGATTTGTGTATAATTAAGTTATTTACTATCAGAGTGCCTCTTATAGCCGTCAGAAAGGCATATGACAATAGCATTTAAACTGTACAGTTATTTATATATACACATGGTCAGTCACTACAATGCTTCAGTCAGGATTAGGACTTAGTTTATCACACTACGTATGTTGTGGTTGTTAATTTTGTACATGTGTGGCGGAACCTACAGTTAAAAGTCGATTCCGAACAACAGTTTTTTTGAGAAACTTTTCATGTCTATTTTATTTACTTCAGAGTTTTTGTCAGAAATCTGTTGAAAGGAAGTCGTCGGAGAAATATTTTTCATATTTTCGTTTTGTGGTCTCACCTGGGGTTTGAACCGCGGCCTTACGTCTAATAAGCCAACACAATACATAATTAACTACGGCGACTTCATATGTTACAATCGTTTAATTGATTTTTTCTAACGAGACATAAATTTCTAACTTATTCAACATATTATATATTTTTATTTGAATGTAAGTAGTCCACCTAATTTTAAAGCCAAACTAGATTTTGCTTTTGGGGGCAAATGTACCTTATTTACGATGCTCCTTAGATGAACGTAATAGTGTTTGAGTAATTAGAGAACTAGAAACGGATAAAGAAATTGTATTAGATGATCGCCGCATTACAGTATATATTGCAATATACTATTGTGCATCATAGAGCTAAGTTCCATCTACAAGCTAGGTCATGGTATGGCTATGTATATGTGCAAAATAACTTTTATTGAATATCTTTAAGAAACTAAGCTACTAACGAGTAGTAATTGTGAGGACCAAAATCTGTAGTTTAAAGTTAGAATTTTTTACCAGGCACAATATTTATCTCAGATCGATTATTTGGTATTGCCCATAAAACAATGAAAAGGTAGTACTTGCAGTTGATGATTGTATTAAGAAGTTGTACAGTTTTTACTATAAACCGCCTATAGAAGCAATGAAATACCACCAGAAATATTGCTTAAAATGTTATTCAGCACTCCAGGTTACCAGAATTTGAGAAGCACTATATTATGATTGCACCCATAAAAACACCTCAAAGCGCACTTATGAAAATTTTATTCACATGTATTGTCAATTAAAATATTATAGAAGCAAAGATCAATGCAGTCGGGTCAATTTTTCATTTTTAAATTCTTACATACACACGGTATTACAATTTTCTTATTATTATTATTTTTTTTTTTTTGTAAAACATATTCACATATATTCATGAAAAAGACTACATTTATTTCATGGGCCTAGCTTAAATTATGAAACCAATATTCAGTTCACAAAACTGTTAACACAATGGTGCAATTGTACTCAGTTGAGTGTTCACAATAACGGTGATGTAGCCCTAGCAAGTTATTGTTTGTAACCCTCAGATGTATTAGCCGTTTTACTAAGAAATATTTAAATTTGTTTGTTTGTTTTCAAAATGTTCGCAATATTTATCAATGAATGCGGTTGAAATATTTTAATAAAATTTTATGACATTTTAATGTTTATTTACTTGATTTTACAATTCACACAATATTCGTAAATAAATACACACAGAGATATTTTTTCGGTGTTTGCTTAAAGTATGTAAGAATACTCACAGGTCGTAGAGGTGGATAGGAAGTGTTTAATTGTAGGATGTACAATGCAAATATACTGTTACGAAAATGGAAATGGTGTTACATCGTTTAACATTAAAATGATAAACAAAAGCTACAAAAACAAAAACAATCGACTTGTTTACATGATCAACGAATAAACAATAATATAGCAACAACATCTGCATAATAAAAGGATAATCAAGTAAAGAAACAGGCAACAGTAACAATGCAAGGACGATAACGTAAACAACATGTTTACATTTATAGAGATTTGGCGAAGGCGAAGTCATTCTCCTGTTTACCCTGTAATATAAAAGGC
This sequence comes from Sarcophaga variegata, assembly GCA_932273835.1. Lineage (NCBI taxonomy): Eukaryota > Metazoa > Arthropoda > Insecta > Diptera > Sarcophagidae > Sarcophaga > Sarcophaga variegata. The sequence continues at coordinate 68,537,414 of OW026358.1, forward strand.
TAGACAGTCAACGGAGTCAGAAATAATTCAGTCAGTTTCGTTTGAAGACGTGTTGCCCGCGAAGAGAATAATTGTGGTTAGAAGATCTCCGTTGTAAAGATATAACGAACAATTGTTATTGTTTACGCAAAAGAGTGAAAAGAAGAATAACCAATAAAGCAATTGTTGTTGTTTACATCAAGTTGTGAACAGTGGCACGCAGAATTGTACGAACAATAAAGGATTTATTTAAAACTAAATACGAATTTATTTTTAAATTTTATTTACAATTTACGAACTCATATTTTAAACGTTTTTAAAAGGGTAAAAACGTAACAATACAAATTTTTTCTAAATCATTTCTCAAATTAGCAAAAAAAAAAAAACGGGGACGTTAAGTATTGAATTGAATATACCAGTATTTTTTGTGTTCTTCGTTGGTATTTGCCGCCATTCACCCATGACCAAGTTTTCTATCGACTTTTGTTTGAGGATTAGCGACAAAGCAACTGTTCTTCCAAACGATATCCTATTTTTAGGCAGCCAAATATAAGATACAGTTTGAGACCTTGCAAACTAAGTATTTAGCTTTTAATGATGCTGCGGGCTTCGGACAACTAGAATATTTAACAAAAGTCTGGAGATACTATATTATTCCACTCACATCCTATATCTTCCTTCAATTGCTTTTCTAAGTTTAAAGTGGATTTATTCCGAGGTCTTCGATGAAACGTGTTTACGCTGGTCACCCTAATTTAAGTTAAGTAGTGTAAGTACGCTCAAAGTTGTGGAACTTAAATAAGAAAAAAGAAAAGAGAAGCAATAAAAGAATTGATCATTATTCTCGATCAACCCCCATACAACAAGGTAATGTTTTTTTATTTAGAACCATTTATATATTTTTTCTAATACTATTTTGTGTATTTCTTGGCTCAAAATTAAATATTTTATTTTGAATTCTTACCCCTGTTCCCCCCGAAAAATTTGGTCCACTTCGAGCCAGATAAAGCCAAAATAAAATATTTTAATTTGAGCTATCTCTTTCCAGATTTGAAGAGACAGCCATATTGGCCTAATACATAAAGGTTTTTTTTTGATTTTCGCCAACAATTTTTGGAATTTCCCATTATCCATCACTCGACAAAACCCCCCATTTATAAATACTATTTTTAAAAGGTATGTTTGTGAATTTTTAAAAAAAAAGTGCGAAAGTGAGAAATAAAATATAATTAAACATTAAATTAAAGTGTAAGAATATAAGTGCTGAATATACGGTAATATCAAGTGAATTGTTGTTGCGATTACATCAAAGTTCGTTTTGTTGTTGGTGAAAGCAATAAGTATACAAAGTGTTGTTGGTTGTTTACTTCCTTTTTAAAGTAAACAGCAATAAGTATACAAAGTGTTGTTGGTTGTTTACTTTTTTTTTAAGTAAACAGTTTATTGCTTTCTGCGTGTGTTGTCAATCTTCGTTATTGACATTATTTTTTGCGTTTTTTTTTTCGGCAATTCAGCAGTGCACTAAAAGTTATATTCTTACACTCAACCAAATTTATTAATAATTTTTGGAAAATTTTAGTAATTTTATTACTTTAATTTTATTTCATATTGTTTTGAATAATTTCATTTATTTATTTATTTTTATATTTAAAATATTTTTATGATTTTGAACATTTTCGCGTAAACGGTTTATGTCGAAATATTTTTGACCGATTTCAACCTTTTCGGATTTTGGATATTTTTTATTATTCGTTTTTTTTTTTGTTTCCTTAAAACATTCGTGTCGACATATTGCGAAATTTTCGTTACGTACCGCGATTTTTTTGGGTTCTTTTTTTGTAACCCTGCATTTCCTGTCGTAATATTGCGAAATTCACGTTACGTTCCGCAATTTTTTTGGTTTCTTTTTTTACGGAAAGTTTTCTGTAACCCTTTTCTCTAACTCATACGAGAATGGAACGGAATTTAAGAAATTTCAGTAAAAATTTCAACCGCCTAGCGGATTTTGAAACCTTTGTTCGGGTTATTCCGAAAGAAGGACATTCCGTTCATTCTCTGAACACCCATCGGCAGGAATTAGTCCGCTTGTGGGAGGTCTTGCGCGATAGTTATGAAGACCTTCTGAAGAATGCCGAAGATACTAAGATGTCGACAAAGGACGTCAAGACAAAGTATATGTCAGGATATACTTTATATTTTGAACTGGTGTCATTCCTCGATAGTTTAGTTGATAATTTTAAGTCCAAACCCGCGAACCCTAATAATACTATACCCATCCACCTTCCCCCGTGTGACACCCAAACATTTTCTGGGGATTACGCGTCCTGGCCAACTTTCAGGGATATGTTCTCGGCCCTTTACGGGACTAACCCCCATATTAGTAATATACAGAAGATGTATTATCTTCTACAAAAAACGGAAGATATATATGATATAATCCGCACATGCCCTATGACGAACGATGGGTTTGATATGGCGTGGAAAAATCTGGTAGACCGGTACGAAAACAAGCGAGTACTGGTAAATTCCCAGTTGAAAACCTTATTCAATCTTTCTGTTATTGAAAGAGAATCGGGTCCTGCAATCAAGCGATTGCAGAGGACGATCAATGATTGCATAACTAATTTATCCTTGCTGGGGATTGAAACGCGAAATTGGGACATCATATTCGTTTATATTTGTTCTACCCGATTACCTGAGAACACTCTTGGTCTTTGGGAACAGTCCCAGGGCCCTAACTCATGCTTACCCAAATGGAGCAGCATGGACGAGTTTTTGACTGCGAGGTATCGGACCTTAGAGTCTGTTTCTGATATAATTGACAGTCACAATCCGAATCAAGTGAATAATCGTACCCGAAATTCTCCTCAGGAGAATCGAAAGTTTAAGAGTTTTGGGACAACGGTCACTCCTAATATACCCCCGAAAAAATGCACACTGTGTTCGGATAATCATCCCATTCGATAGTGCTCCAAGTTTCTCAGGATGTCAGTGATCGAAAGGATAAATGTTGCCAAAAGGAACAAAATTTGTACGAATTGTTTGGCAACCTCACACGAATTTCGAAGATGCCAGAGCACTAATGTTTGTTATATGTGCAAGCAAAAGCATTAATCGCTGCTTCATCGCACTGAAGCCCCTAACCCTTCTCGACCCAAACCCGGAAATAATTCAATAACCACTGCGACATCCAATCACTCTGCTCCTATTCCGGAGCACACCTCTCGTTCTGAGCAAATCTTGGTGGAGAAACCATCAACTTCTGCCGAGGCTCGCTCGTTTAGAAATTTTTCGACACAACTACAGTCCACCCCGTATTCTACAGTCTTGCTGGCCACGACTGTAGTAGATATCATGCTCAACGACGTAAGATATTCTGCTAGAGCATTGATAGACCCTGCCTCTCAGGCTACCTTTGTCTCGAAGAGACTTCAGAAAAAGCTGGATCTTCCAACATTCTCTGCCCCTGCTGCTACGATACTCGGTTTGAATGGAGCGATAGCAGCTAATTCTACTAAAATCCGCTGTGTGTCCTTGGGTTCGTCCATTGACCCAGAATTTCACTTGGAGACTGATGCTCATGTGGTCGAGCAACAAACTGGTCGCCTACCTACGTGTTCACTGAAAGACACAATTGATTTCGATTTGTCCGAAATCCCTGCTTCGGATCTCAAATGCTGCCATATGGATCTACTATTGGGAGCGGATGTATATTCGCAATTTATGTTGACCGACGTAAAAAGGGACCCTAAGGGTTCTCTTATAGCCCAGAAGACCGTCTTTGAATGGGTCCTTACTGGTAGAGTTCCTCAGCCGCATTCTTTATACTCTATCGTGTCATTTTTCAGTCATTTGGACTTGAACGACCAAATCACTCGTTTTTGGGAAGTTGAGGAAGTTCCCAAATTTATGAAAGTTTCGGCTGAGGACAAATTTTGTGAGGATTTGTACCGTGGTACCACCACTAGAAATAGGGAGGGACGTTATGTGGTTACCCTGCCCTTTAGGTCCGAATTTCCGACCAGTTTGAACCTTGGGTTCTCCCGGAGAATAGCCCTCTCGCAGTTCATGAGGAATGAAGCGAGATTACTTAAATCCCCGGAGGTTAAGAGTCAGTATGACTCGGTTATTGAGGAATATTCTACCTTGGGTCACATGACAAAGGTCAGCGCCGATTTAGCTCATTCTCCCAACTCTAATTATTACTTGCCACATCACGCTGTTTTTAAACCCGATAGTACTACGACTAAACTTCGGGTAGTCTTTAATGCCTCACCCTGGACCAATTTTACAGTCTAACTTAACTATACTGATTTTGCGTTGGAGACCGTTCAGATATGTTTTTAATTCTGATATAGAGAAAATGTATAGGCAGATACTGATCAGACCGGATCAGGCGCATTTTCAGCGGATATTATTTCGTCGAAACCCCGAGGGAGATATAGAGGATTATGAATTGAGAACAGTGACGTTCGGAGTGAACTGTGCTCCTTATTTGGCAATTAAAACGTTGCACCAATTAGCTAGCGACTGTGAGTCAAGCTACCCTTCTGCGTCCACCATTTTGCGTACTCAAATGTACGTGGACGATATTTTGTCGGGTGCACATTCTATTGAGGAGGCCATTCATAATTGTGATGAATTAATTCACGTTTTGAAGTCGGCTGGTTTCTCATTGCGGAAATGGACTTCGAACGAACAAAGTCTTATTCGAGACTTACCCTCCGAACATTTATTGGATTCCAATTTTTTTAAATTTCCAGATGCTAGTACTGCTAAAACGTTGGGTTTACGTTGGAACGCGAGCTGGGACACATTCTTCTTCAAGCCATCTCCAACGCCCGATATTACCCAAGTCACCAAACGTTCTGTCCTTTCTCAAATAGCTATTTGACCCTGTTGGGTGGCTAGCACCCAAAATAATTGTCGCTAAAATACTTATGCAACAAATTTGGAAGGACAAAACCGAATGGGACGATTGTTTGAAACCCATGACGTTACACAGGTGGCGCGAATTTGTCGATGATTACTCCTTCATCCACAGGATTAATATCCCCCGCTGGGTTAATTTTAACCCTGAGTATGAACTACAACTTCATGCATTTTGTGATGTTTCTGAGAAAGCATATGCTGCCACCCTTTATAGCAGAATCAAAACCCCGTCAGGTGAAATATTCACTCATTTGCTCGCTGCCAAGACAAAAGTTGCGCCAGTAAAGGTGCAAACCTTACCCCGTTTAGAGCTCTGCGGTGCAGCTCTGTTGGCAAAAATGGTACATTCACTCCTCACGGAGCTGAATTTTACCAATGCTAAAGCTTTTTATTGGACAGACTCGACAATAGTTCTGTCCTGGTTTCAGAAACCCCCGTGCCATTGGCCAACTTTTGTGGCGAATAGAGTTTCGTATGTTTTGGATACTATTGGCATCGATAATTGGAATCATGTGGAATCTCATCATAACCCTGCTGACCTGGCTAGTCGAGGTATAACAGCCAGAGAAGTCGTCAATTCTGACATCTGGTGGAAGGGCCCTACTTGACTAAGCCTTCCACGTTCTAAATGGCCGAAATCGTCATTCCAGCCCTGTACCCAGCTTGAAACACGTGTGGTTCGAGTGAACGTTAATACGACAACGTTCACTGAGGAAATTTTGAGCCGATTTTCGCACTTATCTCGCGCGTTGCGAGTATTGCCCTACGTTTTCCGGTTTTACCATTCCGCCAATAAAACCCATGAGTTATCTCGGAAATACTTGTCAATAGAACTTAGGACGAAATCAGTTTCGTGAAGCGTCGGTTAATTATTTTGTGTCAAAGTTCACACTTCCCCGAATACTCAATTTTGAAGGAGAGAGCTGCTTTGCCTCGTAAGAGCCCTCTATTGACCTTCAACCCCTTTGTTGACTCGAATGGTTTCTTGAGAGTCAACGGAAGACTCTCTCGATCACCAACTTTGACCTACGACGAACGCTTCCCCAAATTACTCCCCTACCATGGTCATTTTACCCGACTATATTTGGAGCATCTTCATAAATGCTCTGTACATGCTGAGTTGTCTTTAATGCTGCGCCTCATGCGGCAGGAGTTTTGGGTCCCTAGGCTTAAAACCCTAATTCGAACAGTTATTCATAACTGTAAGATCTGTACGATTTATCGTATGAATTTGGGTCAGCAAATTATGGCTGCGCTACCCCCAGAAAGAACGACATGGACTCGTCCTTTCACCCATACTGGTCTAGATTTCGCTGGACCTTTTGAAATTAAATCCTATATTGGACGTGGTTGTCGAATCACTAAAGGATATGTGCTGGTGTTTGTGTGTTTCGCCACAAAGGCAATTCATTTGGAAGCCACCAATGAAATATCGGCGGACTGTTTTCTGGCCGCGTTTACTCGTTTTTTCTCCAGACGAGGTTGCCCCGCACATATATATTCGGATAATGGAACCGCGTTCGTTGGCGCAGCGAATGTGATGAAAAGGGATCAAGCTAAGTTCTTTACCGAATTGAAGCATAAGATTATATCGGAGAACGTTTTTCAATCAGTCGAATGGCACTTCATTACTCCTGGAGCCCCACATATGGGTGGCCTCTGGGAAGCTGGTGTGAAACGTTTTAAAACTCATCTGCGGAAAATATCTAATGCTCAAAAGTTTACTTTTGAGGAATTCACTACCACGCTGGCAAGAATAGAAGCTTGCTTGAATTCTCGTCCACTCTGTCCCATGACGGATAACCCTTCAGACATTAACCCCTTAACCCCTGGTCATTTCCTTGTGGGAAGTGCTATCCTTTCACCACCTGAACCTGATTTATCAATGGAATCTCTCACCTACGCTAATAGGTGGCGAAAATTGAAGGTTCTGCACCATTTGTTTGCGCGTCGCTGGAAGGACGAGTACTTAGTTGAACTCCATAAGCGCAACAAGTGGAAATGTCCCCAACGCGATTTCGCGATTGATGATTTTGTCGTGATTCGACACGACAACTTGCCTCCGAGTGAATGGAAACTCGGTCGTATCTCGCGCGTTTATATACGATCGAATTCGAAAGTACGAGTGGCTGACGTTCGAACTGCCAATGGCGTTCTAACACGGCCTATTGTTAAGCTCGTAACCTAACCCTAGTCAGAACTAATTCGTTCTTTCCTTTTCCTTGTTTTGTTTTGTCGTTTTAATTATAGATGTCCGAAGCAGCACCCAGAAAATTTACGGTGGAACGTCCAGAAACCCAGAGTCTGGATGAAGTGGTCAAACGCACCGCCTCAAAGTGCCTTTTGTGCAACGGTCACCACTCCCTCCAAAAATGCCCGGCATTCCGCCGCTTAAACCCCTACAAGCGACTGGGCGCATTAAAGAGACTGAAGTACTGCACGAACTGTTTGGCCCAGTCCCATTTTTCGAAGAGCTGCCGCAGTAGGGAGCGGTGTATGGAGTGTCTGGGCAAACACCACACCATGCTGCATTTCCGGCATCGAGACGATCGCAAACCTAACACTACCAAAAAAAAGGGTTGTTCAACGGAAAGACAACAATAAGAGCGCAACCCGCAGCCATGCTCACGCATGTTCCTGCCAAACCCATAAAAGTAAGGACAACAACAACGTAGTTGCGGCACCCAGCTCTACAAGCGCAACAATCGTTATTAACGTACTTAGTAAATAAGTAATTCTCTTTCTTGTTTTTTTTTTAATTGTCACTTAAATGAATTGGTTTTTTTTTATGAAATTTTGTATAAAATGAAATTTTTATTTGAAATGTATCTTGAATTGTATCTTTATTTCATTTTACTATAATTGAATTTGTTATTTTATTCCTATTTCCCAGGTAACTTCTCGTCTCTACTTGTTGCACCCTTGCAAGGGGGCGGGATGTTTACGCTGGTCACCCTAATTTAAGTTAAGTAGTGTAACTACGCTTAAAGTTGTGGAACTTAAATACGAAAAAAGAAAAGAGAAGCAATAAAAGAATTGATCATTATTCTCGATCAACCCCCATACAACAAGGTAATGTTTTTTTTTTTAGAAACATTTATATAGTTTTTCTAATACTATTTTGTGTATTTCTTGGCTCAAAATTAAATATTTTATTTTGGATTCTTACCCCTATTCCCCCGAAACAGAACGTATGTAGTTTTTGGGTTAAAGCAACGGCCATTATAATCTAATTTAAATGTCTTCCACGAATTAAAACCATTCAATAAGTAACATAAACATAAACTAAAAGTATCAAGTCATAAATTTCTAAATGTACCTGATCGATTTTTATTAAAATTATGGTAAGTATTCACTCACATTATGCTCATGTATGTGAAATTCATAATAAAAAGTATGTGTCGTATGAGTGATATTTTCATACACGATAATTTTTTCATTGCATACCCTTCAGTGTAATTATTGATGTGAAGTAATAGGATACGTATGAGTAATATATTTCAAATTCTATTAATTATAATGTATTCAAATAATTATAAAGTATAAAAATCAACAATTATAGTGGAATTTTTAAAATTTAAAATTATTAATTTGTAAAATCGGTTACTCCGAATAGAATCATATCGGGACTTTGTCTAACAGTATCAAGCCTGTTATACCATTTGTAGGTATATCACATCTTTAGATTAGTAGCAGTATGTTTGGGTGTATTGACTTCTTGGGGTGCAAAGTATGGAGTCACCAGAAAGTTTTCCTTATTCTTTCTTGGTTTGTGAAAAACGTTAAAAATTATTTTGTTTTATTATAAAATATAAATAAATTTGTAAAATAAATATAAAAAAAAATTAATTATTTTACAAATTACACTGCAATGTTTCGCTATCCTTATAGAGTACGCCATACACACAGATTCTCTTTAATCCACTATACTTCAGCAATAAATGTAACGAGAATAGACAAATAAATGTCTTTAAACGTTCCTCCTTTAACTTAATTGCAAAGTTAACAAAAATAAAAGCTAAAATCGATTTCCGGTCAGGAAAATATTTTCTTTAGCAACAATAACTAAAAAATAAAAAAATAATATTTAAAGATTGTGGCTGTATACATAAGTCTTAGAGGCATACTAAAATTTTATTTTGAAAATAGGAATTTTTATTACTTTTTTGTTACATTCTGTCCGGGCATCCATAGTGGTTATGTTTGTTTAAATTGGTCTTTTCCTTGTCTTATATTTTTCTTTGCGTCTTTATGGCTACAAAATCATATTCCTCATGAGCATATACTATAAAGTTAATTCATTATAATGAACAATTTCACACAGTCATATCGTAAAAAACTTTTTGTCCTTTGACCATAACTTTTTATTGCATTACACACTATATACTTTCATACTTTTTTATCGAAATTTTTTTGTCCTTTGCCTTATTATTTTTGATTTATTGTGTTTTCTCTTTCACATTGTTTTTATTTATTAATTACACGATGCGACAGTCAAAATACACCCATAGTGTAGATTGTGAGTTTTGTCGAGTAGAACACAAAAAAAATTGTTTTTGTATTTCTTGTACCCTCCAAACTTGTTTTATTTGACAAAATCTGGTATTTTGAACATTACGAACATATTTATTGATTACTAATGTTATAAATTTAAACTTTTTTATAGGGGAGGGATGGACCTTTTAAACGATATTCGACTTAATATTCTATTCATTCATAGTAGCAAACTTTAATAAAAAAGTATGAAAAAGTGGCGCCAATCTGAAAGTTCATTATCTTATGAAGAGACTACCACTTCGTTTGATCAAATTTGACAAAAAAAATAACGTAGTTATTATTTAAATATTATGATAGTCGTGTTAAATTTTCATATATGCATATATTTTCAGAAATATTCAAAAATTTTATTTTTGTTCAAAAATTTTCAGAATTTTTGATGGATCGTCATTGTTTATCTGAAAATATGTCAATTTCACGTTTGATCGACCACCAGAAGTGGGCCAATGTTTGCACAAAGTGAAATAATAATATTTGCAAAAAACACAGATATTAGCCGACTTCTGGTAGTCATTTAAATGTGAAATTGATACATTTTGCGAAAAACAATCAAGATCCATCAAAAATTTTGAAAATTTTTGAAATGAAAGTTCATTTGATGAGACAGCATATATAAAATTTATGTCTAAGCTGTTGTACTCTTTGAATAATATTTACCGCAAATTTTGTCCAATTTTATCAAACGAAGTGTCAAGTGAATGCACTTTAAGAAAGTTTGCACTCATTTCATATTATTTAATTAAATTATGTAATTAAGAATAGCCAAACTTGAAAAAATAAGAAATAAATAATATTTTCAAAGTTTACCCCTTCAAATCTCATTACATATTAGTTTGAACAAAATGTTTATGTATACCGTTTTAAAGCCAAACCTATCCCCTTTCTGCAAAACTTTAGATTTTTAAAATGGCTTTAAACATATTTGGGTAATCAAAAATTTTGTGTGAAAATATCAAACAAACGGTTTTTTCAAATAAAACAAGTTTGGAGGGTTTGAGAAAAATAAAAAAAATATTTTTGAGTTCTACTCAACTAACTGAATAAATTAGACTATGTAGTTACTCGGGTGTATTCTCACTGTCGCACCGTGTTATTATAAGCACAAATTGAGCTTTTAAAATAATTTTTTTTGTTCAAATCTGATAATGATTTTTTTTTAATATTATGAAACTTTCTCCGCCTGCTTTGTGTACGAACTAATATGTTCTGAGTTTAAATCAAGTAAAATTAGGAAATTTGTCGTTTTTTCATTATTTTGACATTTGAGTTGTCAAATATCAACAGAAAGTGTTCGTTTTATGGTAATATGCTCATTATGCTTATGACAGTGCTGCATTTTAAGTTTTACTCAATATTATAACAATTTGTCCATTTATTGCACAATTATTAATTGAAATTTTATATGAAATAATTAGCTCAATAATGGCGTTTATTGCGATTTACGCAATAAAGGTGCATATCTGAACACCATATTACGTTATTGCAATCATTATAATTTAAAACCAAAAATATTTTTCATTGCGACGCTAATTGGGGTAATTTAGGGGGCGCCAGTAATTAGCAACTGATATCTTTCCTTTAAGCCTGGTCTAATAGTTACAAAAAAAGTTTATCTCATGTTTATTACACTTAAAACATTTTGACTTTAATAATTTCTTTAAATATTTCTTTTAATTTTGAACAAACTAAAATAGTTGTTTTTCAACAAAATTAAAATTGAAAACTTGTAAACGGAAAAAATAAACCTGATCCATAATTTTATTCACATATAAGCCAATAAACCGCCGTGGTCTAATAGGTAGTGTGTTGGCTTAGACGTGAGGCCTCGGTTCGAACCCCAGGTCAGTCATCTTCAACTAAACGAAATATGAAAAAGTATTTCTTCGGAGACTTCCTCTCAGCATATTTCTGGCAAAAACTCTTAGAGTAAATAAAATTGCCATGAAAAAGTTTCTCAATAAAAAAAATTTTTCGTTCGGAGTCGACTTTAAACTGTAGGTCCCGCCACTCATATATAAAAAAATTAACGCGCACAACAAAAGTGGTGTGAGAAACTAGGTCGTAATCCCGTCTAAAGGGTTGTAATGAACAATTATGTATGCATAATACATAATAAAATTCGCTCTTTCTTTTATGTTTTAAAACAATTTTAAAACCAAAAGTAAAGTACTTTTGGTTCCGGCAACTTGATTATCACGTTATTTTATTCACTTTTTCTTTCATCATAATTTCTGTTCAGCATAATTCTTTAGAAAAGTTTAATGAGTTTTTCAATGTACTTATTATTGAAAACAGGAACGCATAAGAAAAATAGCAAAATAAAGGCTTTTATTTTTATATACAGAAGGTAAATTGCAAAAGAATTTCATTAAAAAACGGTAAAAAAATAAATAAAGGGGCTTAACTAACAATTATACCAAAACCTCAAAAATAACAAAAAAAAAGTACTTTCGCAATAAAGGCTAAAATTTTTTTCTGAAACAACTTTAAAAATTAATGGATTATGGTATTCCCCAATAACAAAAGTACACTTGAAAAATGTAAAATAGTGAACTCTTAGCAATAAACAAAACAGACTTGGTTTGTACATTGTTTGTACTATTGAAAGTTTAACAGTATAATAATAAGTAGGTTATGTTAGATAAGCTGGTAACTTGCTGTTAACAGACAAGTTCACTCCGCGGCCCATATGGCCCTTTGTGTTACCCAGTGCACGGTAAGCCCCTTTTCATGATTCGTTAGTGGTTGGTTTTCCACATTTACCACCACGCCCTGACTTTCAAAAGTTCTGTCACATAAAAACCGATGACGTCTGTCAATCCACTTACATGAAAGGTGTTGCACCATTTCTGTTCTTCCACATCCTGGCAGCTTGTGAATTAATTCTGACGGGGCAGATCGAGCTTACCAGTTAAACTGTGAACGCAGTTTTCAATTAGAATTATTGTTAGAGTGCAACCTGTTAAAGTCGCCGTAGTCTAGTAGGTTGTGTGTTGGCTTATTAAACGTAAGACCACGGTTCAAACTCTAGTTCAGACCAAAACGAAAATATGAAAAAAATATTTCTTTGGTGACTTCCTCTCAGCAGATTTCTGGCAAAAACTCTGAGAGTAAATAAAATTGCGATGAAAAGTTTCTCAAAACAATCTGTCGTTCGGAGTCCACTTTAAACTGTAGGTCCCGACACTCATGTATAAAATTAACACACACAACTGATGTGAGAAACTAGGTCCATAATCCTGACTGAAGGCTTGTAATGACCAATTATGTATGTATATACAACCCGTTCTCTTGTCGAACTAAAGTATCATAATTTTCCTGCTGGATACAACATTTTTGAAACTCTGTAACTAAATATGTACTCGTATATTGGACCAACTACGGATTGTTGAAACCTATGCCGCTTTTACAAATTTGAAAACGGTCTCTTGTAAGGATGCATATATCCCCTTTATCGTCTATTCATCAAACGTCTCCGATACCTTCCGTGCCAGTACGTTCGCCTTTTAGTCTGTTTCTATGCCACAGTGGCCCAGAATTTTGTAGAGGCGGGTGTCGACGTATACTGTGTAGAGAGTATATGAAAGTCCTGACGGTACTTGATTTGTCGAGGTAACATCTCAACGTTTTGATTGCTGCTGGATTGTCCACAGATATAACTAAGTTCGAAGTTCTTATATTTTTTGGTTTAGAATAGTTTGTAATGTTTATTGTGTCTGCAGGTATATTCTAAAAATTTTTACTCCATAAATCTGAATATATGTCTGAACATATCCAGAAATATCTCTAATTCAGTGCGAAAGGTTTTATACAAAAGTAAATGATGTTGGATATATAAATTACTGTTGAAGCTAATGCAGGGCATATAAAAAATGTTGAGCACAACATATGTAAAATGTTTTAAAATATTGTTACGTTTTTATCTTTTTCAAAACGTTTAAAATATGAGTTCGTTGATTGCAAACAAAATAAAAATAAATTGGTGTTTAAGTTCAATTAAACTCTTTATTGTTCGGATTATTTTTGTATTAAATTATTTTGCATTAAATAATAATTTCTTGTTCGCTATTCTTCTTTGCTTACAACGCAGATCTTTTCAACGGCGATCTTCAAACCACGACTGTTCTCTTCTTGCCTGCTTTGCCTTGCCTTTTGATATGCACAAGTAATGGTGATGAAGGTTCTTGAAGTCGAACGTCCGGGGTTTCGCCTTCCCGAGAACTCCATCACGACTTCATTATAGTTTGTGTATTCGTTCACATTGCTTGTTGTTGCGTTCTCGCTTACTAGTCTATTCCCTTTTCTTTCAAACTGATGTTCTTGGTTTACTTGTAATAAGTTCGTTGTGTTTGTTTGTGTAGCTTTTGCTCATGTTAATGTTAAACGATGTTACACCGTTTCCATTTTCGTTACAATATTTGAATAAACCTCCATTCAGGTATAACAAAAAATTTTTCATTTTTGGAATAATTTCTAAACGAACATTGTTAAGAAACCCATATATGTAATATGGGAGTATGGAAGTTGTTACTTATTTAATTAAAAACGTTCATGCAAAATTTTCTGTTGCAGAGAAATATAATCAGTTCGTTCTGTCTTTTATTATTTTATTCTATACTAAGTAACCCAATACCAATACATCAGGTGTACAGCAGAGATCAGCAATGAATCGTTTTTTCGCTAGTCATAAGTACTCATGAAATTTTGAGTATGAGTGATTCAACAGTATTGAAATTTAACTACTCTGATTTATTCGTACATACTACAACATTGATTTATAAGTACAGGTTGCAATGAGTATGAGTACAACGTTGACATCAAACTCATAACATTCGAAATATGTTTGATACATACGCCTACTCATTCAAATTCATAAATTTAGAAAATTACTTATAATACTCATAAATAATTCGAGTGATTTGAATATATAGCGGTAGCGGTGTACGTTATACAGTGCTTAACGAAACAATGAGTACTTTTTCAAAAATTCATTAATACGTTCTAATCGGCCGAAAATTTAAAAATCTACTCAAGAATTTGGGAAAATATTTGTGAAGTTTATTAATACACACTGTTAATAGCATTTAATTCAGAAATTTAAAACAAAAAAGTATTGAAACAGTTCACTTTTTCTGTGTTAACAAAACAATGGAAACTTTAATGATTCTGCACGAAAAGGGTAGCATCAATAGTGAACTTTTGAAGTCTGATTTATTTATAACGTTAGTGCGGCGGAGTTTTGGCCGCAATATATTGTAGTTGCCGTAGTCTAGTAGTTAGTGTGTTGGCTTATTACACGTAAGGCCAGGGTTCAAATCACAGCTCAGACATCAAACCGAAAATATCAATATCGGCGACTTCCTCTCAGCAGATTTCTGGCAAAAACTCTGCGAGTTAATTAAATTGCCACGAAAAGTTTCTGAAAAATCTGTCGTTCGGAGTCGCCTTTAAACTGTAGGTCCCATCACTCGTATGTAAAAATTAAATAAGCGGTGTGAGAAACTTGGTTGTAATCAAGACTAAAGAGTTGTAATGACTAATTAAGTATATATGCATATGTATGTATATGGATTGTACAATTTAACAGTTTCTGAGTGCCAAATATGTAATGATTAATTTTTAATTTCGAAACAAAATTGGATATAAAATTTTGTTTGGAAATACCATGAAGATAAATCGCATAAATTTGTTTAAAATAAAATACAATTTACACGTAATTGTTTATCTTCGATTGGTTTCATTAAATCAAGATTTATAGTATCAAGGTAGCAGCTGTGGTATGATTTGCTTTAAACTTTATTTAAAGTTTTTTCTACTTTTATTGTATGTTCTTGATTTTGGTTCAGAGCACAATTTAAAATCCATATATACTCACATGTTGCTCTCTTTGACTACACCACATTTAATTTTGAAGATTCGAATGAGCAAAATGCTTCTGAAAAATTTTTGCTTCAATACGTCAGAATGGATACATTATGTGACAAAATAAAAAAAATTAAATAAACCCAGCTAATTATATAGTGTAAGTTGTGAGTTTTGTTGAGTACATACATAATATATAATTGGTCATTCCAACCCTTCAGTCAGGATTACGACCTAGTTTCCCACACTACTTATGTTGTGTGTGTTAATTTTTGTACATGAGTGGTGGGTCCTATAGTTTAAAGTCGACTCCGAACGACAGATTTTTGAGAAACTTTTCAAGGCAATTTTATTTATTCTCAGAGTTTTTGCCAGAAATCTGCTGAAAGGAAGTCGCCGAAGAAATACCTTTTGTGTTTTGTTGGATGTCCGTCCTGGGGTTTGAACCCTGGCTTTACATCTAATAATATAACAGACTACCTATTAGACTACGGCGACTTTTGTTGAGTAGAACTTAAAAATATTTTTTTTTTTATCTCTTGCACCCTCCAAACTTGTTTTATTTGACAAAATTGTTTTTTTAACTTTACGCACAAATCTATTGATTTCGCAAACATTTCTCAACCGATGTGCAAAATTTAAACTTTGTTAGAAGTGAGAGGGATGGACCTTTAAAACGATATACAGACATATATGTATTATTCGACATAATATTCTATGGGGTTTGATGATGTAAACTTGGCTGATGCGAATTTTTTCATATTTTCTCAATTTTGTCCATTCATAGTAGCAAACTTTAATTAAAAAATATAAAATAAGTGGTAATATTCTTAAAGTACATCTATCTTCTTGTGAAGAGATAGACACTTCGTTTGATAAAATCAAACAAAAATTACAGTAGTTATTATTTAAAGAGTATAACCGTCGTGTTAAATTTTTCATAAATCAACTTTCAGTTCTAAAATTTTCATAATATTTGATGGATCTTGATTGTTTATTTGGAAATGTGCCAATTTCACGTTTGAGCGACCACCAGAAGTTGGCCATTGTTTGCGCAAAGCGAAATAATAATATTTGCAAAACACACATATATTTGCCAACTACTGATTGTCGTGCAAACGTGAAATTGACACATTTTGCGATAAACAATCAACATCCAACAAAGTTTTTGAAAATTTTTGAACTGAAAGTTCATTTGATAAGATAACATATATAAAAAATATAACTAACCTTTTTAAATTATAACTACTGTAATTTTTGTCCAATTTGATCAAACGAAGTATCATACTATTCATAAGATAATGCGCTTTCAGAATGTCACCACTTATTTTATATTTTTTAATTAAATTTTTACAATTACGAATGTTCAAACATGTAAAGATAAGAAAATAATCATATTTTACAAGTTTAACCGATCAAAACTCATAACATATAAGTTTGAACAAAATGTTTTTGTATACCGTTTTAAAGGCTCATCCCTTCCCTTTTTAAAAAACTTTGGATTTTGAAAATACGTTAAAAAATATTTGGGTAATCAATAACTTTGTGTGAAAAGATCAAAAAACCGTTTCTGTCAAATAAAACAAGTTTGGAGGGATCGAGTAAAATAAAAAAAAGTATTTTTGAATTATACTCAACCTAGTGAATAACTTATACCATATAGTTACTCGGGTGTATTTTCACTGTCGCCCCGTGTTATCAATGTATACCTGTAAAGTGAATATATTATTCTGAAATTGAAATCCAATTTTGTGTTATTCAAATAGTGTTCATATCAATTACTTTGTTATTTAAATTTCTTCTTCTTGATTAGATTTCCAGTAAGTGCCAGTTCCCCATAAAAACTTTAAAACAGTTTAAGGCAATCAACGGTATACCTTAACACGATAAAAGTTTTATAAAATTCATATTGAAATTCTTGCCAATAATAAATATCTAACTTGCAAAGTGAAATATATTTTCGCAGATTATATGCAATCAACGGAGTATCAAACTACACAACTCTTACGTAGTAGTCTTACGCTTAGTAGGTAAACACAACCGTTTGAAAAGAAAGAATAAAATTAGAAAAAAATTGTTGTAAAGGAAAACTAAGGATCTTAACACAATTTCTTCTTTACAGTTGTTTTTATAAAATAGAATAGAGGTAGAGAACACCTGTGCCAGGACATGGTACACATTCACACATCAAAGCATCTCGTGTACAGAATAGAGTCAGAAAAACTTTGTCTTCCATATAATAAACCAAATAACCAAATGGGCGATATTAATGCTCAACTTTATTCACACTTGTGAATAGAAAGTGTTTAAGTGTGTTAAACTTTTGGGTTCGTTTTTTTGTGGAATAAATATTCTGACGCTGTTGAACTTGAAATAGTCATAGGGAAAGCTGAAACTCAGCTGAGTTGATGTCAACTCATACATAACGTCCAATTTCTCCGGTCTTTTCTTTCAATGAAAAGGAAGAGTATTCTTTGATTTTTGGAATATTGTGTGTGTATAGCTGACAGTTTAGGTAACTCATATTATAACTATTAAACAAGTTGTTAGCATAAGGAGTCGTTCGGAGTCGACTTTAAACTGCAGGTCCCCCAACTCATGTATAAAATTAACACACACAACAAATGTGTTGTGAGAAGCTAGGTCGTAATCCTGACTAAAGTGTTGTAATGACCATTTATGTACGTATAAATGTATAAATCCTGGTCAGACATCTTCAACAAAACGAAATATGCAAAAATATTTCTTCAGCGATTTCCTCTCTGCAGATTTCTGGCAAAAACTCTGAGAATAAATAAAGTTACCATGAAAAGTATCGCGGTTTCAGACTAGGCGACCCCTTATCATGCGACCTCTTCAACTTCGTCAAGTAGAGTGTTCTGCGAAAGGCAGGAGCGCATCGCAACGGTGCTATTTTTCAAAAAAGTGTCCAGTTGCTTGCGTACATTGACCACATTGACATCATAGGGCGTACCAAGCGAGATGTTACTGCTGCCTTTAGTGCTATTGAACGGGAGTCTACTAAGATGGATTTGGCAGTAAATGAGGGCAAAACAAAGTATATGTTATCGACAAGTAAACGTGTGGCGTATTGATTCTCAGATTACGGCCGATAACTATACTTTTGATACAGTCAAGGAATTTGTTTATCTTGGCTCCGCCGTTACCACCAAAAATGATGTCACTCTGGAGATCAAGTGCAGGATAACTATTGCCAACAGGTGCTACTATGGTCTCAATAGGCAATTGAGTAGCAGAGACCTCTCTCGTACGACAAAACTAACACTACAAGACACAAGGCATGGACCCTATTAAGCACTGAAGCCTTGAGAGTGTTCGAGAAAAAAGTACTGCGTAAGATCTTCGGTCCAGTGCGAGTTGGCGATGATTTCCGCATCCGATACAATAGTTAGTTGTATGAGCTCCTCAACGACATGGACGTTATGCAGCGTATTAATATCCAGCGGCTGGGCTGGCTCGGCCATGTCGTTCGAATGGAGGAGGATGCTCCAGCGAGACGGGTATTTGATGCGGGAATCTGCGGAAGTCGGCGAAGAGGACGACCTTGTATCCGTTGGAAGGACCAAATCGAGGAAGCCCTGCCATCGAGTGGTGTGACCAACTGGCGTAGGCGCGCAAGTAGCAGAGGCGGCTGGAAGGATGTCTTGCGGCCGAAATCCGTTAATCGGATTGTTAATGGCCAATTAAGTAAGTAAGTAATTATGTAAGTAAGCATGAGTATGCGTATAACGTTGACATCAAAGTCATACCATTCGAAATATGTTTGATTCATAAGCCTACTCATTTGGATTCAAAACTCTGGAAACTTACAGATGAAATAAAGTTAAGTGTTTGAACTTGCCATATTATATATATTATTTTCAATACACCAACTTCAAATATAAACAAAATCAGCAAATACAACAAAAAAGAAGCCCGTCGTTGCCACTGCGTTTAAACAAAACTATGGCCGTATGGCACTTGTTTATGTTTCTGTATACGTTTGCTTGAATTCATACAGAAATACGATACCTTTGTGTCTTGATATGATTGTTTTTACCCAGTAGATTTAGGGCCATTATTAAAACTTGGCGTTAACTAAAGGAAGGATTTTAACGGACTGATAAATGGTTTTTCATTATTATGAGTACCCAATAAGATAGAAGTGATCGTTAAGGGAGGATCATCCTACTGGTAACTTTTAAAGTTAAGTTTATGTTTGGACTTGCCATATTATATATTATTTTCATTATGGCAACTTCAAATTTAAACAAAATGAGCATATACAACAAAAAACAAAGCTCGTCGTTAACAGTGCGTTTTTTTAAACGTTGTTTAATTTGAGCAGTGGTATCGACATTGCACCGACACTACCATATTTTTGAAAAAGTTAACTTTATTTTATCTATAAGTTTAATAACCAAAATATGTTAAAGTAACTTTACAGTTCCCTTTAGCTCAATTTACCTTTAACTAAAACCAAGTTTAATGGCAAATTGTAATAATGGCCCTAAATATGTTTACATTATACGTGTATTGTTGTGTGTACATAAGCAACAAAAATATTAAATGAATCCCCAGAGGCATTTGCAAACAAATAAAAACAAATAAAAACAATAAATAAAAGTATGACTGATAATGCATTTGTTTACAATTTCGGTTTTACAACAAACATAAAATTTATATAAATTTCAAAACGAAATAAAATTAAATTTATGGCAACAATAAATAAAATTTTCATAAATTCATGCAGTTCAATTCAATACAAATAAATTATACACTATTAACCCTGGAAGGTTACTCTTAATTTTTTGTATATTAAGGTTACTCTTCGTTGTATCGACGAACAATTTTTAACCCTTCCAGGGTTAAAGACTTACAGGCAACCACTCGACAAAACAAGAGGAAAAATATCAATAAGTATGTATGTAACAGAATGCCAAATGCTGTAATTTTTTGCTATACTCTTGTATTACACATATCCGTACGTACATATATTGATTATATTTCATACTCGTATACAGACAAACAAAGTAATTACCATATGAAAGGTAGTAATTTATTTACAATAAATATCATTTAGGAAATCCATATACACTCACTCAAACGATTGTACGTCTACCAAGCAGGCGGAAACTATTTGCACAATATTTCAAAAACTGCATACATACTCATAGCTGCCAGATGAATGAGGCACCAAATCGTCAAATATGTGAGAAAAAATCGTCGAAATCGTCTAAGACGTTTATTGAAATCGTAAAAAAATCGTCACAAAAAATAAATAAATAAATTAAAATTATTTAAAAACTAAAATTATTTCTATTGTAGTAAAACATATGAAGTCAATGTATCTACATATCTGAGTTCAAAAATAAAACATTTAACAAAGAATTTATAGGAAATTAAATGAAAAATCAGTGTAATGCTGACACATTTTTCAGTTCCTTTTTAAGTTCTTATCATCTGATCTTAATATTTACACCGTTTATAACTGACAGAGAATGGAATATAACTCTCATGTATGAGTTATATTTATTTTAATTATATTATATATTATATATAAATAATTATATTTATATTAATTTGCGGTTTCTCGACCGTGTACAGGAGAGGCCATAGCATCTCGTTAATGACGGTAGTGTATCCAAAAAATAAAAATATGATTTCTAGTCGGACTACTCGTATGCGGAACTCAATTCCTGTTACTTATAGTATAAAACTATACAAGCCTAATGTCAATAATTTATTATTATATTATTAGGTTATTTAGGAGTTGTAATTTTTCAGCTTTTAAGGGGTTAAAAAGGAATAAAATGCAGAAAAATCATCACAGGTATTTGAAAGTAACTTAAAAATTCAATACTTTACTCCTTGTTTTTACTAACTAACATAAATTTCCAATAGTAACAATTGCAAAGTAAATACAAAGCTTAAAAGTGGCTTTTAATGTACTAAAGTAAAGAATATGATGTAAATTTTTAATTTTTAATAATCGCCAAAATAAGCGCATAAATCTGGGAGCTATGATTGTGCGGCCAACCGCGGCAACCATATAAATGAAATAAAAATCCATTTCCAACCGGAGCAGTTGTAGTTCACAGCAAAACAATAAATTTGATAAAAATTTCAAAGTATTTTTGTTTTATTACAGTTTTAAATTTAAACTTTTAGATCGCCAACCTATTATATTTACACACATTATGCTCATATTAAATATGTATATATGTAAAATTCATAATGCAAAGAACATATGTGACGTATGAGTTATGCATATTTAATTCCATTAGTTTCAAACATGGCAGTGTAACTTTTCAGGTAACTATTCCAGTACATATAATATGACGCGTATGAGTACATAACATAATTGGCCATTACAACCCTTCAGTCAGGATTACGGCCTCGCTTTTCACACCACTCATGTTGTGTGCGTTAATTTTATACGTGAGTGGCGGGACCTACAGTTTAAAACCCTTTCATGGCAGGTTTATTTACTCTCAGAGTTTTTGCCAGAAATCTGCTGAGAGGAAGTCGCCGAAGAAATATTTTTTGTATTTTGTTTTGATGTTGGGCCTGGGATACGAACCCGGGCTTTTCGTCTAATAAGCCAACACACTACCTACTAAACTACGACGACTTCTAATACAATTAAAAAGAAAGTATACTCCATAAATTTGGAATTAAGCTACATGATTTTTCGATTCTATGCAATTCTAGACTATATTCTAGATTCCAGGAATATTACAGGGCGAACAAAGAAGGATTTAAATACCTGCTGAATGTGTTGATGGAAAATTTGATTAGCAAAGTAAAGGCAAATCGTAAAGTGGCTGTTGCGTCATAATTATATTCTATACATTTAGATATACTTGTTATATATTTGTCATTAAAGTCATTGTCATTAAGTAATTGAATATTTTGAATTAATATAATAATCATAAATTTGTACCACCCTATTACTAATTAAATTTAAGATTGTTCGATACATAGAATAAGGTCAATGAATAAATAGCAATAAGGAATTAAAATAAGCAACGGAGTTGCTGGATAGATGTACACAGTTAGAATTAAGTATATAGAATATGTAAAGATTGAAGAAATAAATTAGTTGATAATTAGAAACACATTCGATCGGTTCTTTTCAATTCGGCAAAGGTTTGGTCTTCGCGGTCATTATTTGAAATGTCCCATTTCAAGATTGAATTATAATTTAATTAATTTAATCTACTCCTTAAAAAATATTAAGGAAAAACAGTGGCTTTTAATGTACTAAAGTAAAGAATATGATATAAAATTTAATTTTTAAAAATCGTCAAAATAAGGGTAAATCGTCAAATCGTCAATACGATATTTTTGGAGCTCAAAATCGTCAAAATCATACATACTTACAAAGTTGGGAATAAATAAAACTGTTTTTATAGCTCAACTTGTACAAATTTTTTTTTCAAAAGTTAAGAAATAAATGGAATTTACATAAAAAATCAAAAACATTTCAAAATACTATGGATATTGAAATTGATAACCTTTAGCTCCAAAAACCTTTTCTAAATGGTTACAGAAAAGGCCAAGTTCTATCCTCCTGCAACAATTGTATCATTTGTTTATTACTTTTTCTGTGGTGTCAATTTTTTGTTTTCCCAAATAATTCATAAATACTGTTCCGAAAATGGAAATGGTGTAACATCGTTTAACATTAAAATGAGCAAAAGCAAAACAAACAAATACAACGAACTTATTACAAGGAAGCAACAATAAGCAATGTGAACAAAATACCCAAACAACAATGAAGTCGCGATAGAGTTCTCAAGAAGGCGAAACCCCGATCGTTCGACTTCAAGAACCTTCATCAGACTGATTATGTGGGCATATAAAAAGGCAAGACAAAGCAGGCAACGAGTAATAAGAATTCAGTCAGTCTTGTGCGAAGACGCGTTGAGTGTGAAGAGAATAATCGTGGTTTGAAAAACTCCATTGTAAAGATCTAACGAACAATTGTTAGTGTATATACTCCGCATTTTTATCAACTTTGCATTAAAAAAAAAAATATTTGGAGTTCTCATAACATTCTCTTGCTCTTTTAGGGAACACCATCTTTTGCAAATCCTACTGGCGCATACGAATCGCGATTTATAGCTAATGTGTTCATCGAACCTACATATATTAAAATTCTGTTTTTTAATCATCTTCTTTTTTTCTCATCATTCTTCTTTTAGCAATTCATCATTTAGCACATCACAACTTTCAAAAAAGTGATGACAATAGCCTTTGTGATTGTCGTTTTGACTACTCTGGTACCCAATGGCTCAGAAAAAGCTTTAGTTAATCTGCCACAGTTAATATTAATACCTTGCTGCAGCCTAATTTCGATGTATTAGTTGCTTGTCATCATTCTAACAAAAATGGTACAACACTGTTTGTGTTCCTATATTTGTATATAATATATCTTCAGAAAAATCCATTTGTGTGATTCGTTATGGTTCAAATCTGATCAAATAAATGAGTATCTGATTTTACTCTTCACACAAAGCATTCAATTACAGTTTATCAAAGCCAACCACCACGTGTGTATTTCTCAGAGATCAGAAATGAATCGTTTTTTCGCTACTCATAAGAACTCACAAAATTCTGAATATAAGTGACTCAATAATATTGAAATTTAACTATTCTGATTCATTCGTACTCAGTACAATGTTGATTTATAAGTATGAGTGCACTGAGTATAAGTACAACATTGACATCAAACTCATAGTATTCGAAATATGTTTGATTCATATGCCTACTCAATCAGATTCATAAATTTAGAAAAATGCTTATAATACTTGTAAATGATTCGAGTGACTCGAATCATTCATCAAAATTTACAGTCTTAGTTGTTGTTGCATTTACAAAAAAAAAAGACAAACACAAAAAGCAAAGCAAACACACAAAATTCTATTGAGTATTGAGGTGTTCGTACGCGAATCATACTTATTTTGTAATTATTGTCATGGAGAGTCGATATCAACAACATCACACGTGTTGTTAAGTATGAGTATGATGAGTACTTCAAACTTTGAATATGAGTAATATGAGTATAATATGAAAATAAATATGAATGCGTATTATGATATGATTCTACCCATCTTTTTGAATACTCATTACTGATCTCTGATATTTTTTATCCAATTTAACTATATGTTTATGGCTCTAAAAGAAAATCAAATTT
Source organism: Sarcophaga variegata (assembly GCA_932273835.1). NCBI lineage: Eukaryota > Metazoa > Arthropoda > Insecta > Diptera > Sarcophagidae > Sarcophaga > Sarcophaga variegata. The sequence goes on from OW026358.1 coordinate 68,561,946, forward strand.
ATTCGTTTTTTATTTTTTTAAATCGTAGGTCTTCCTAGTAATACATTTTTAGCATACACTTTAAAAAAAATGTCTATAATTTTTCTATACCCCCTAAAGTTTATAATTATTTCCAAATTGTCACAGCGCCCATAAGTAAATTCAACTGAAATATGTATTTTTGTCTATAATGTAGTCTTTGCCATTTAATAAAATTGTAATTACCAAACGTTTGGCAGATTAAGCAGTAACATTTATTGTAAAATATACATAAAGAGCTTATTGCTGTCAGAAGTTATGACAGATTTTACTCCTCCATCGCACAATATACTAATTACACTGATTAAGTTTATATAATATATATGGATGAAATTTTATTATATTTTCCTTTTGGCAATAGTATTTAGGCGCTTAGACTACATTTAATCACAATCCTACAAACTTCTTCAGTAGTTTCTTAAGAATGGTGAAGTTTGTTTAGGAAGAAATATTGAAATACGTTATATCAACTCATTAAATATTAAAATTACGAATAGAAAATGCATGACATAAATTCTTAAATTTAGTCTTTGTAAATATGAATGTGTTTATATGATTTTTTTATAATAAAACAATTGATATGTAAATAAGTTTCCTCACACGATTTCAGAAATTTGACGAGATTCCTCTTACTCTATCCTTACTTGTATGAGCCCTTTCGGCGATTTTTGAACTTTTAAAATAATTTTTTTAAGTTTTTCTTCAGTGAAGCGAGCAGTACAGAAACCATACAGCAGACTGCTGCATAATTAAAGTTCTTCGTGACAATAGAACATATTGGAACAAATTCTCAATTTTCTTGCATAATTTGCAACTAGAAGCGCTAAATATATTGATTAATAGATGAGAGATCCTCATTGGCATACACTCTGATCACATAGGTCTTTATAGGAAAATAACGAAATAAATATAATAATTCTAGTTTTTCTACCGATAACCTTCTATTTAATGCATATAATTCTTAATTTAATTACTAATGCCTGATACATACATACATACATAACATACAAAATTGGTCATTACAACCCCTTAGTCAGGATTACGACCTAGTTTCTCACATCACTTATTTGGTGTGGTTTAATTTTATACATGAGTGGCGGGACCTACAGTTTAAAGTCGACTCCGAACGAAAGGTTTTTTAGAAACTTTTCATGGCACTTTTATTTATTCTCAGAATTTTTGCCAGAAATCTGCTGAGAGGAAGTCGCCGAAGAAATATTTTTTCATATTTCGTTCAGTTGGGGATGCCTGACCTAGGGTTTGAACCGAGGCCTCACGTCTAGACCGCGGCGACTTCAACTAATGTCTCATAGTATCCAAAACTGTATTTTGATGAGTTTACAATGTCCAATCAAAGGAGCGGTTACTAACCTCAATTTATCTTTAGATAGGCTGATGCATGGCTCAAATCTGCTCTTGTTGTAATCCCCTAACAATAGTTTTGATTGCCTCAAAACCATTTGTTTTGGGAAGAGTATTTTAGTCCCTGTTTGTTTCCTTTTGTTGAGTATATATATATATATTTCTAAACTTCTGTTCCCACTCAGCAGAAAGTTTCTCGAACCGTAAAATATTTCTTTCTGGAACCTACGTAATAGATATGGGTATATTAAACGCTTAACGCTTAAATATAAAGGAAACAGCATGAATCAGCTACTATTTCGATGAACAACAGCTAGACTTTACCTAAATAAAGGTAGACAGCATCGATCACTATTCCGAAAAGATTCCACATTATATACGTTGTGAAATCTATCACAACAGAAGGACTTAGAGCTGTTAAAAATGCGAGGGAGCACTTTACATTGACAAAGTGGCCACTGTGCCAATTTTATGTTATAAAAAAATTTTAATTTTGTTTATCTTCTTGTATTATTTTATATAATTTTTCAAACTTTTTCTTGCCATTTTGGTTTGACTGTTAATGGCCCAACAAAGAATTTTTGATTTCTCATAAGATTTTATTTTTTACTCTTATTTTTAATCTAACATAAGAAAAAGGTTCGTTGTAGGTTCGTTCGCTAGGCCTTGCCAAAAAGACAAAGCCAATCTTCGTCATTAGTTAAGTGTAAACAATAAAAGCACTATTAAAACCATTATGCCGTTATAATGACACTTAATTTAATTTATGGCATAAACACCGAAAATAGATAAATCTGTACTAACAACCGTTTATTTCGCTTTTTAGATGAAGTGAATTGGAACCACATGCTATGCGGTTTTTCCTTACCTTTCTACGATTAAATATGTTTTCTTTGTTCTTAAGTCACATAAATCTTGCCTTTGTTCAGTGTACAGGAAGTAACATAAATAAATTCACCTTTCAATATAACGATCAATAATCTATAGGAACACGTTTTTAAGGATACCCAGTAAGACCACAACGCAGTACGCATAAGGACCTTCATAGCATAGGGTGCGTTATGTGCTGATTTACTTTTTAAGGTTTTTGTTTGTGGAATTATATCGTACACTTTAGTAAAAAGGAAATTGAAAAATGCTTTGAACAGCACAAGAAATAACCGTATTACACACATGCCAACGTAGTTTCAGTATGAATGTATGTGCACTAGACTGGTCTCAGTTTAAATGGATTTGTTTTTGTTTTTTATTCTTAGCATGTGCGCTATATGAGGTTTGTTATCATAAACAATGTATTTATTTTTTGTCTGATGCAATGGTGGTACCCAAAGTCCCCAATATTAGCAAAAAACACACGTTTAGTTTATTTTTTTTTTTCGCTTTTTATAAATATTAAGTAGATAAATATAATTCATTGTACATATTCAATACAATCCTAATTATTTAATAATTATTTTCTTAATGATATTATTGTCAACGCTTTGAGGTCTGCGCTTATAGTAGAAAAATTGTCTTTGCGACGATCTAAACTGTTTCTTTAAGAAAATCTCATTGGTAAATTATTTTAGCTGAATTAGACACAATGATTGCTGATGAGTCAGAAGGCAATGATGTTGAAGTAAGTTATGCAATGGACCTCTAAAACATCTCGAATAAAGAGAATGTCTTCGAAAATATGAATAAAAACAAGATATTAAGGCAACCTTACACAACATATTTTGCATGAGCGTTTTTTTTAAATCAAGGATTCACGTGTTTTTTTTGTGCCTTTCAAAACAACTCAATTTAAACAGGGTTTGTAATTTCAACTTGAAGTTGCCGTAGTCTAGTAGGTAGTGTGTTGGCTTATTATACGTAGGGCCCGGTTCAGACATCAATACGAACTATCAACCAAAATTTCTTCGGCAATTAATAAAATTGGAATGAAAAAGATTCTCAAAAATATGTCTTTCGGAGTTGACTTTAAATTGTAGATCCTGCAACTTATTCTTAACATACACAACGTAAGTGGTGTGAGAAACTAGGTCGTAATCCTAACTGAAGTGTTATAATGACCAATTACAATTTTTATTAATTTATTTCTATTATATAATAAAACAAAAAAATTCTTAATGTTTTTCACAAAACAAAAGAAAAAGAAGGAAAAGTTTCTGGTGATTCCATATGTTTGCACCGCAAACCTCCAAGCAGAACTCAGAATAAATTTAAAATTCAAAGGCCCAATATATTAAAATATGATACCCCATATTTAGCAGGATATTCTTTAAGGTCGAGAAGTCAATTTAATCTATTTAACATTGAATGTAACAGTTTTTTACAGTGTTTTCAGTTCATATTTGCCGCCATTCACTCACGAATGTTTCAGCTCTAGCGACAACGTAATCGTTCTTCCAAATGATCTCCTAAATACTCTCTTGGACTCATATCCGGACTTTGTACTCAAGTATTGAGCCTGTGGGGACTTTTTAAGGCAAATCCCATCTTCACATTAGCAGCAGCATGCTTGTTTTTATTGAGTTGTTGGAAGTAATAACAACTCGAATTCTTAATTCTTTCGAACTTTTGGTGAATATATTCTATAGAATGTTTAAATATTCATGTTCATTATTTCCTCAATAAATACCAAACCGCCTTTATTCAGCGTTATTCAGTTATTTTTGAGCAGTTTTTGTGTAATGCCGTGACAGTTTCATTGGATATATATCATAATTTTTTAGACTTTCTCAATCGTATACATAGTGATGAATCTTTAACACGCAAAATGAAATCAATAATCGATCATAATTTTGTACGTTATTGCCCTGTCTTGTCTTGATATTTATAGAAGAAAAAAAATTAATACGATGAATTTTCTCGTTGCTGGGATCCATACTTGTCATGTGGTAGAGCAATAATAAATGACGGAATATACCACGAATTTCACTTTAGGAGAAAATGCTGTCAGAAAAGGAAATGTGACTCAAAATTAAATCTTCATCAGTAATTATAAACGTTCGTAGCACTTTTGATCTCTTTTTTGATGTGACACAACATGCAAGCAATAGATTCAGCAGTCACCTTAGTATATTACACTTTTAGTTGTCGTATGACTGTTTGATTTCCAATAACATAAGTTGATGCTGTTACCGCTTTGCATCAGTAAAAACATTAAAAAGACGTACAATTATACGGTATTCAGATATGGACCTTTTTTATTGCGTAAATCGCAATAAACGTCTTTATTGAGCTCAATATTTCATATAAAGTTTCAATTAATTTTTGCGCAATAAATACGCAAATTGTTATAATATTGAGTAAAACTTAAAATGCAGCACTGTTATAAGTATGTTCAATGAGAACGTTACAACTTATACGAACAAATTTTGTTGATATTTTTATTTTCAAATAAAAATGGCGTGTAAGGTGGAAGGTAATTTTATTTATATTAGCACTAAATCTACCGATACTTCTTGTATTTGTATTCCTATTCCATTCTCTTTCTACAATATATTTATTAAAATTTCTAATGATTTCATAAGAATAACAAAACAATGAAATTAGAATTTTTATTAACAAAATAGTATTAGAAATTTTTAATGTAATACTCACTTAGAGTAGAAAATCTGCCAGAAAACAAACAATATACCTCAATATACCGAATCATACCAGGCAATGCCAAAAATGTCCAAAATAGTGGTTTTTATCACAAAATATGCAAATAAAGATACAGAACCTGTGCTCAGGGCAAATAACTTCCCGCAGTAGTTAGGGCAGATTACATGCATTCCTCAGAAAAAAAAACAAAATGGGAGTAAATCTTCAAAAATATATCCGATGTATTATTTAATAGAAGTCGTAAAGGCAAACAGCGGTGTCATAAAGTTATATTCAAGAAATTCTGATAAAAAAATTTTAAAAGAGTAATTTTTCCCATCACGGGAAGTTTAATGTAAAATTTATGAATTGTTATAAAAAAAAAAATAATTGTTGTTTTCCAGCTGTCAAATGATTATTAAATAAGCTGATTTGCGTATGCCTGAACACTTAAAATAATTTTGTCAATTAAACCAATATTGACAAAACTCATGCCTGAACATAGTATAAGGTCTTACATGCTTAACAAACTCTTGTGGATGTCAATCTCACAGTCATTGTGAATATCTCTTGTAGTAGGCAGTTAAGGATTGTGATTGTTTCTCTCTCAGGATAGCCTTTAATAATCAATGCAATCACTTGGACGAGAGACCAGTCATCACTGAGTGCACTGACAACAGCAACTACCCTGACAATGTATGGTACACGCAGCGTTGACATTTGCCAAGTTTATTTTTATTTTCTCTTCCAATGTTAAATTAAATTTTTAAAATACCAAGAATAAAGTAAAGTTTCTGTTTTTGGTTATTACAGAAATTTCTGTGTGAGTATTTTATGGAGAGTTAAAGTTACAGCCTGTAAACATGTAAACATTGAGGCGTCTCTTATAATATTTAATTCCCTACGAGTGTAGACTTGTCGATGCATTATTAGTAATAACAAGAATAACTACATATGTATGTACATACATATATATATTTTTTTATTTTTTTTTTTTTTTTTTTATTTATTTATTTAAGTCTATGGAAAATCCTTACAGACTATTACATTTTATATTTCAATTCATTAAATTTTACATTTATATTTCAATTCATTTTATATTTCAATTCATTTTATATATCAATTCAGAATTATTATTATTATGATTTCAATTCAAAAAATAAGTTAAAAAAGAGACAACATTGAAATTATTAATTAAATGTGTTTAATTGTAAAATTATATCCTTTTTAATGGATTCCATACTCTTATTAAAATCTATATGAAGATACAGACTATTAAAATCATTACAGATTCTACGAAATGGATCGAAGTTCGCGTAGTTAACTGTGTAATATTTTATATTTATGAAATTATGGTATCTAGTCGGACGAACAGGTACTTTTATGGAAAGTTTTTCTAGAAGAAATTGAGAGTTGATAACACCATTAAACAGCTTCAGAAGAAAGATAGCATTTAGCATTTTACGCCGGCGTTTTAAAGGTGGTAATTTAATGAGTGCTAGGCGTTTTTCATAAGGTGGTAACCTTTCATTAGGATCCCATCCATTCCCTAAACCACGAAGACAAAATAATAAGAACTGTTTTTGAACTGATTCAATTTTGTCAGAGTGTACAGCGTATTGAGGGTCCCATATTACAGACCCATATTCAAGAATTGGGCGAACCAGTGTGGTAAACAATTGCTTAGTAACATAAGGATCAGAAAACTCTTTAGCCCATCGTTTGATAAATACCAGGGTACATGTAGCTTTGCTAACAGTTGATGTAATATGATTTCTGAAGTCCAATTTACAATCGAAAACTATCCCTAAATCGTTAAAGGTATGAGGTATAGTAAAGAAAGTAATGCAATTAAGGTAAAAATTTAATTTTTATTTTGAAAAAACGAAATCATTTAACCGTAGATCGAGCTTTGTATCAAAAATGAATGACAATTTTTGAGACAATATAATTTTAATTCAGAAAAAGTTAGATGCCTTAAAATTTTGTACTTCGTTATCGCCATTATTTTAAACCAAATAAAAAAAGAAAATTTCAATCAGGAATTAAAAAATTCAAAAACTTCATAATTCTATCTTATTTATTATTTTTGATACATACGACTTTCCTAGACAGTTTTTGGTGTCGTGTATGTAATTTTTCTAAGATTTCAAAGATTTTGTGAAGTTTTATCGTAAATAACACAATATTTATGGTTTTTGAGAACAAATTGAAAGTTAACGAAGTGAACGACGAAAGTGAAAAGGTTGAATTTTCTATTCTTAACATGTTCTTGATATTGATTGAAGTAGTCGTAGTCTAGTATCTAGCGTGTTACCATATTAGACGTCAGACCAAGGTACAGACATTTCCAATTTATAACGAAAGGTTGTAATGACCGATTATATATTAATTACATATGTTATATTTCTGCTGCTAAAGACTTTGAAGAAGAAGAAAATAGAAGCTCGTCTTATTAACTTAGAAAGTATTGGCAGCAACAAACATGACAACAGGATGTTTATCGCCAAAGATGGTACTAATTGGAACAGAACACACTGCCTTTAGTAGTTTGGGATGAACAAATATTACCAAATTTCACGCAGATTGCTAGTAGCTGTTTCCTGAAATGTTGTAGAGTCTTTCTTACTGCTCTTCTCATATTTATCTCACGTGACAGACAAAAATTAGAAAAATGTGTTTCGTCCCATGTTTTATTACAGATGATAATATTTTGGTCAACTACGTCCGCATGATATAACAGAATCATTCGCTTTGATAATGGTATACAATGATTACACCTACTATGCCTTTTCGAAAAATGATAATATGATAATAATCATGCTTAAAGCCTTTTTTTGAAACTCGAATGATAAGGATTTTTTTTCTGAAAAAAATATATTTATCTTAATTTTTTTTAGAAAATTATAACCATTTTCATAAAACTTTTATCACAAAACTTGTAGTTTTATGTAAGGAATAATACTGTATAAATAGTTTGGGATTAACTAACATACTTTCAGAGCAGCCCATATATCCTTTTTTTAAGATTTTTAAAAATTTAATTTTTTGTTCGCCTATAAGGTAAGAAAATTAAAGAAAATATATTTAAATAATGATGCTAACGTTTTTATGTTCCTTTTTGGTATATTTTCATCTCAAATTAAAGTTTTTTAGCAACAGAATTCAAAAACTTTTTAGTTTTATTGTGGAAAATCAAAATTACCTCCAGTGATTTTAATTGAAATTTGATACTTAATGATGGAATACTTACAGTGATTGTTAGGGTAATTAATTTAAGGAGATTTATATAAATCAAGCTTCATAAAGAAATCTACGGAGTAATGCTTGGTATTGATTTATGTTTTCTTTCCTTTCTTTTTTTGTTTTATTATCTTTTCAAGTCATATTTAATTTTGTCGCTGTAGATTAGTAATTAATTGAATTTTATGGTCGTTATAAATTTCGTGGTCCACCGAAGTCGAATTGGCAATTTTAGATTCAAGTACATGCTACGAGCGTAGCAATTACTTACAGTATTTGGGGAAACCCGTATCCGGGAAACTAGAGAGGAATCAAAGAGAGAAAATTGTTATTGACATAATCGATGTTCTATTGCAACGGGAAATTTTTTTACCTCACATGACGTTGACAACAAATATTTCTAACGAATCACAAGATTAGATTGTACCATCAGGTTTCAGCCAACTCAACTGAAACTCTCAACTGAGAGTGTTACTGATGCGAGTGACAATAAGCTGTCCTATCTAAGCAATTGGAAACTTATACATCGCCAGAAAGCAGGATGCTAGACGTCAAATTATTACCATTTAGAAAGAAATAAAACCAAGCTGACATGAAGTGCTTGATTTTTATGTAAAAAACCATGCCAATGTAGTACATCAGGTCAAAAATTTTGGCTCAAATTGCATAAAAGTGATAATAAAATGTAATAATAGAAAATAAATTGTTTTATTAAAATGAATTAAAATATTAAATTTTTTTTAAAAAAATCTATCAATAATCCTGACAATTCTATGTACTACAAGTATGTATCAAAAATGATACATAAGCTACAATTATGAAGTTTGTTTAAAGCTCGATCTACGGTTAAGTTGAACGAAAAACTAAAGAAGGAATTTAAATTATTGAAATGGAAAGCAAATATTAAAGACTGTTGGAAAATATAAGAAAAAAATGTTTTTTTGGAAAGGAAATAAAACGGAATATTCGCAGTTTGACTATGAAAATGCAAGTGAATGTACCGTCTGCAATGAATGAGTACAATTGACCTATTTTCAGCGCTACAGCGAAAAAAAGTAAAAAATTGTGCATTTTCCGTAAAATGGCAGTAAAACGTTCATGTTTGCAAATGGAGCCAAAAAAAATTTCTTTTTATTTAGAAAACACATATAAATGGTCTCTATTGAGGTAAGCAATTAAATGAAAATTGAAATAGTGGTAAAAAAAACAGATAAGACTAACAACATGGCAGCATAAAATGTAAGTTGAAAAAAACAATTAACCCTTTGATGATTGAAATTTTATATACAAAAAATTTCACCGAAATTGTTTTTCTTGATTTGGTTGATTTTTTTTAGGAGCTCATGACTTTTTAGAATGATTTTCCTTTATTTTCCAACTATATTGAACATTTTGAAGTCCTATATTGCTGGGATAGCTAGACATATAGTAACGAATTTTTTTTTATTTCATTTGTGCTCAAATAGCATTGGAAAAAAATTAAAGAAAAATTTAAGCAGTACTACAAATATTTGTAAGTGTATGAGAAAGGAAGAAAAATAAATTTTCACAGACTCTGAAGAGCCGTTACAATTGCAAACAATAAGTAATAGGCTCAGCACATCTATCGTTTTCAGTACATGAACGCAAATGATCAGGAAGCTATTAAAGAAAAAGGAACATTGTTTAGTGTTTAGATGAGTGCGAAGACGAAGATTCGAATTCGAACTCAATATTCAAATTGCAATAAAATCAAGGTCTTTTGGTGAAAAGTTTGCAGAAGATTCTACAACTAATTCCTCGTTTGGACTCCCTTAGTTTAATTTAGTAAATGAAATGTTAGTTCATCAATTCCTGGTAGAACTTATTAACTTCTTATTGTAAATAGTAGAGAGCACGGTCTAGTGCCAGCTATTAAACTTGGTTCCCGCCCATTGTTAGTATAGAAGTTAATTGTAACTGATAAAATAGCATATATAATCATGTCCGAGACGAATAGTAATGATAATGATGATACTGCAGTCACGAATACAAAAAATTCAGTGGTAAAACATACATAAGTAATGGAGAATTTTATATATTTTTGGGTATCATGTTTTTGCACGTTTTTAAAAGAGTTGCGGGGTGCTACAAATGTAGACTACTTGCCCAGCCAGCACATAGGTGACTAGAATGCACTAATGTAGGAAATTATACCAGCAACTTTCTTAACACACAGCGCTATAGTGCTCTCTTAAAGAAATAAAGAATTTAACTTTGGAGTTAATTACAAACCTCAATTAATAATAATAACTTGGAATGTAAGAGACATTCGGAATTAATACTTAAAATTATTTCAATTTTGCCGTAGTATTCGCATATGGTGGACAGCAAAAGTCTATGTACTCCAATAGGTGTAAGCTATTTCAAGAATTTCAATTAATAATATGTACAAATAATAGATGTTACTTATATTTATTTTATTTTTTGATTTCTATTTTATTATAAAACGAAAATATTTTAACGATACTCACAAATAATAATAAAAACAAGGGAAACTTTCTAGTGACTCCATATTCTTAAACCGCAAAGTATCCCTAAGAAGAACTCAGAGTAAATTTCAAATTCAAAGGCCAATATATTTAAATGTTAGACCCAATATTTAGTAGGATATCCCATTTGTCATTGAATGCACTAGCTTTGTTTAGCGTTTTTCGTGGATATTTACAGACATGCACTCAGGAGCACGTGTTTCAGTTGATTTTTGTTTGTGGTTTAGCGATTACCTAACCGTTCTTCCAAATAATCTAATAAATACTTTCTTTGATTCATATCGAGACTCTGTGCGATATTATTAAGCTGTCCCGTTTGGTAGCAAATCACATCTTCATTACAGCAGATGTATGATTGGGTTCATTGACTAGTTGGAAGTAATAACCATTACGAATTCTTAATTCTGCCATACTTTAGATAAATTTGTTCATTAGAATGTTTTAACACTCTCCCTTATTGATTATTTCCTCAATAAATTCCAAACTGCCCACATCTCAAATCTGGTGTAGACACACATTCGTCTATTATTAAATAATGTGATTAATGTAGGTTGAAATGTTGAACTAAATTGATAACATAAATATTAAAACAATTATTTTCACAACTTATTACTTAGAATTCATGAAATTGGTAGACTACTGCTGTCCACTGTATGTATGTAGAAATTTTGTAAATATATACATATACCTATAACTCACTTTGCGTCGTGGTTACATTCCAAAAAAACACGACGCAAATTGAAACTATACAAAGTGAAAAATGATTTTCTTCCATGTAAAGATCGAAGATAGGTTCCAGGATTACGAAAATATTACTTTTTAAAATGAAAATTGAACCAATTAAACATTTAAAAAACTAAAATAATATAACATTTTATTATATACATTAAAAATGCAAAACAAATTCAATTAAAATAAAATAAGAAATTCACTTAATTTATAACACCCTACTTGAAACTGAATTCTCAAATTAGACAAACAAGGTGAAAATAAAACTGTATAATTTTTTATATTATATTAAAAAGGGAATCCCCAAGTTTTGATATCATGGCGCAATTAGAAACAAAAGTAGTGCCATTTTTCATTAAAAGGAAATTTAAAAAAATTAAAAAAAAAATAATTAATAACTCGAACAAAAAACAACGCAACTTCGAAAATCTAACGACGCACAATGAAAATTCAGCAGCGACGCAACTTCGAATAAACGTAAAACGAACCGACGCAAAGCGAGGTATGGGTGTATACTAGTGTTTTTCATTTCCCGGACTTATTCATTTCCCGGTAAACCGAGATTGATTTTGAAATTTCCCGGGATCCCGGGAATTCCCGCCTAGAACAATAAGCATATATTTACTTTGTTAAGTCCATATTTTTTTTAAATTCATATTAATGAGATCAAAAACATAAAACAAAATAACAATAGATACATAAAAATGCAAGTTCTATAAAAAAATAAATAATTCAATGTATTTTAAAAACTAGTTAAAAATATAAATATATACATAAAACATAAAAAAAACTATATATCTATTAATATATTTATTTAATACTTTTAAAATGAGTTTTTAAAACCGACAATGCGTTTATTGATTCATCTCAAAGTCGGTTTCTAATTTTGTTTACATATTGACCCGCGAGAGAGTAAACACTAATGTTATTTATTGCATCGTTTAAAACGTTTTCAAAATTGTTATCTTATAAAATATGATGATCATTGCTTTCTATTTCTACTAATTCTATTTTTTTTTTTCAGTAAAAAGATGGTTATAAATTTGTTCTGCATTTAAAATTATTGAGTGTTTTGAAGCAATCGGAAAAAATTTATTGTTTTTATTAAAAATTTCAGGATCTTTCAAGTATTTGGTTAAGGTATACAATTTTATTTTCTTTCTCCAATTCGGTATATAAGAGAATCAAACACTGTCTTTCCTAGTGAAGTATTAATTGGAGAAATTTGGTGGCATAAAGTATTCGCTATCACATCAGCTGTTATAATATTAACTTCTCGCCGACATAAAGCTTCCACAGCTATTTTTATTGGTTTTAAAACGTCCAAAAGGTTCTGCAAATTATTTGTATTGGATTCTATCCAGTCAATGAGGCTTTTCTTTATTGCATTTTTGTCGCACTATGTGGCATTTTGCCTGAAAACCTGTCCAAAATTAATAGTAGTGTTTTATGAGTTAATGGCTGGAATTTTTTGATAGTGTTAGTGATAATTAGATCCAAGGATGAACACAACTGATTTTGGTTCACATCGGTGAGTGATTTCGCCTAGCCCCCATTCAAATTCCCCTCGAAATTGCACTTTTTTATACATAATTATGGTTATTATGCAACAATCATGATAAAATTAGAATGGACACATAGCTGTGTACCAAGAAATCATGGTGTAAAGTTTGGTGAAAATCGGATCACATTTGACCCTGGTCCCCATATAAAGTCCCTTTTAGAAATTCACACAGAGGGAAAACTACCTAATAAAATCAAGAAGATTTTTCCTACGAAACGTTTTTGGAGTGAGGGATATTACAGCAGAAAGAAACGAAGATTTTTTTCGTAGAGATTTCTTATTATTTTTATGTGATAAATCTTTTTAATTTTTTCAAGACGTAAAACACATACATTTAAGAAGAAAACTTGTTATTTACAATTTTTTTTTTTTTTACTCAAATTCCGTCATTTTTGCCACAAAAAATACAATCCATAGAGAAAAACTTATTGATTCTATTGTGTTTTCTTCTAAATTGTATAAAACATATATTTCTTATTAATTTCATTGGGCTACCTAGTCAATTTTTTCAAAAAGGTTTTTCTTATAGATTTCATTAGGGTACTAAATAATTTTTTTTAAGGAGTATTTCTTATTGATTTCATTAGGTTTCTATTTGATCATGTGTAAATTATCTTATCAATGTTTTAATAAGAATAACTCCTTAATTATATTAGCTGGCTTGTTAAAAAAGTGAACAAGTGGCAAGAAAAGAAGTGGAAAAAAGTAATAAAAATATTCCTTCTTAAAAAAAACAAAGTAAACTTAAATAAAAAAATTGAATTGTTTTAATTAAAAAAAAATGTTGCAAAAAAACAAATAAAATTTTATGTAATCACCCAATTTTTAAATCCTGGGACCTCCGTGATGAAAAGTGCAACATTCTTTTAAGTTTTGGAATTACATCAAGAAACATATTAAAAAAATGGAAATCGAAGACGTTGAAAATTTATTCAAGAAGGTGGGCCAAAAATATACTGGGGAGTAGATTAAATTCAAAGCAGGACTGGGAATGGAGAAGAAATATTGTTCGTGTAAAATCATTATTAATAAGTCGAATATTAAATTAGTTTCTAAGTAAATATATCAATAAAAAATCTATAATAATATCAAGCAAAATCAATAAGTATTATTTATAAAAATAAAGGGATAGTCTTATAAAATTAAGAAGAAAATCTTTTTGAAAAAAAACGAAAAGAGGGCCTAATAAAATCAAGAAGAAAACTTTTTTGAAAAAACAAAAAGAAAGCTTAATAAAATTAAGGAAAAAACCTTTTTAGAAAAATCAAGAAGACTATCTAGTAAAATCCATAAGTTTTCTTCTTGATTTTTTCAAAAAGGTTTTCCTTATAAATATAATAAGAATCTCTTCTTGAAAAAAAAAAACCATAGAGAAATCTTATAAACTTTGTTCTAATTTACTGTGTATTTATAGGGTTCAATTTTCTCTGTACACGTTTGCGCTTATAAATGGATTAAAAACATCGGTATCGTGATGAAATTCGGTATGAACGTGTATTTTGTAAATCTAAATCATATTACCAAATTTTGTTATGGTCGGTCCACAATTGCCCCTTGGTCCAAAACATGGCCCCTTTAGAAAATATGTTAAGCACTTATAATTGGCTTAAAAATTTTATTACCTCGATGAAATTCGACATGAATATGTTTAATATGAATATGAATCCTTTATGATCACATTTTATTATGATCGGATCATAAGTGCCCCTAGCTAGGTACCTACGTCCATTAAGAAAATCTAACATACATCTCATATATATATATATATATATATATATATATATATATTAGCTGGCTTATATATATATATATATATATATAAACTGGAAGTAACAGTTGCTGATACCTTTCAAATAAAAAAAAATCAATATAAAACCTCTATTCGTTTGGCCATAAAAAAATATCACATAAACCTATTAAAATTTCAAAAAAACACCAAAAACGCGTTTAATTTTCTTCACTTTTCTGACTTTGACTTCGTCTCAAATCTACAAATCTCAACTTAAAGTCGTGAAAATTCACTATATATATATCTTTAAATTCATTTTTGCCTTTTTGGCCAGCTTTTCAGGGTAAATGCCACATAGTGTGTCGTACACAGCAGAATTTCTTATGTTCAAATACGTTACCAAACCAACAATAATAATCATAATCAACGAGCAATAACAATTGCTTCAATCTGTTGTATAAATATCTCAGCTCTTGTATTGAAATACATTAAAAAAACTTAAGTATTAAGAGTTTATGGCAGAAGTAAGAGTAATAATATCATAAGCAACAAAATTTTTATTACGATGTACATACCTTAATTCTTATAATGGGCAATTTTAACAAGCCATAACAAACAAATTTGTGGCCAAATAACTGTATTAAACAAAATTCGAACATCTCCTGATGCTCGTAAAAGTCAACAGTATAACAAATTTAAAATCAAGTATGAAATTGAAAGAATTTTATGTATTCTAAAAATTAATAAATGAAGATGTATTATGAATTAAGCAATAATTAGCTAATAACGAATTTTTTACAATGTAGTAATAATTTACAATGTAGTAATAATTGTTGTTTTTAATATATGTAGGTTACCTAGGCAGTCCTGATCAGTATTTTTATTTAGCTGGAAAAAAAATTACTAATAAAATTGAATATCCTTAAGATTATAGGGACGTTTACGATAGCACTTACTTAAAAGATAAAAAAAGATAAAAGACCGTATGCGAACATAAAGTAAAGCAATAAAATCTATATTGGCTCAAAGAAATTCTAAAGATTTTTTGTCAAAATTAAGCATGACCTAAATTTTTACAAGACTAGATTATTTTAAAATATTTTTTATTTTGGTTAATTCACTTCAGATCAAATTATCAATTTTCCAAATGCAATGCCTTTATGATGATACCTTCCTTTAGAATAGTTTTTTGTATTACCCAAGGGATTGGAAAATATCGTAACCTTTGAATCATGGTTTTTATCGTGTAGACTGTAAGAATTCGAAAGCAAATACTTACTTAATTGGTCAATTCAATCATTCAGCCAGGATTATGACACCACTTATGTTATGTTGTGTTTATCCATAAAGCCGACTCCGAACGACAGATTTGAGAACAAGTTTTCAAGAACAATTTTATTTATCCTCAGAGTTTTTGCCAGAAGACTGCTGAGAGGATGTTGCCGAAAAGAATATTTTTTCATATTCGCTACATACAAGACGTCTGAGTCAGGCATTGCACCACGGGCTTAAGTCTAAGACAGTTTTCAGATATGCACCTTTTATTGCGTGAATCACATTTAAGCCATTATTGAGCTCAATATTTCATATAAAGTTTCAATTAATAATTGCGCAATAAATACGCAAATTGTTATAATATTGAGTAAAACTTAAAATGCAGCACTGTCATAAGTATGTTCAATGAGCACTTTCAATTAAACGAACACTTTCTGTTGATATTTGACAACTCAAATGTCAGCAACGACAAACAAAAAAAAAACAACAAAACAAAATAAAAACAATGTTGTTGAAACAACAAACTGTTTTGCTTACCAGCTGTCAAATGAATATTGAATAAGCAGCTGAACTGCGTATATTATTATGTCTGAACACTTAAAATATTGTACTCAATAAACCGAATATTGACTCAATAAAAGTGCATATCTGAACATAATATAATAAGCCAAAACACAATACGGTGAATATTCTATTAATTTCTGAAGTGAATGTGTTTGCTTATTAGACGTAAGATCACGGTCCATGCCCCAGGTCAGAAATCAAAACGAAATGTGAAAAAATATTTCTTCGGCGACTTTCGCTCAGCGGATTTCTGGCAAAAACTCTGAGAGTAAATAAAATTGCCATGAAAAGTTTCTCAAAAATCTGTCGTTCGGAGTCGACTTTAAACTGTAGGTCCCGCCACTTATGTATAAAATTAACGCACACAACATGAGTGGTGTGAGACGCTAGGCCGTAATCCTGACTGAAGAGTTTTGATGGCCAAATTTGTATTAATATTCAGCTAAGTGCTACCTTGCAACGTTATCAGCATATTAATTATCCCGTACGCCTAAGAGAGGGAGAAGCTCTACTATATAAATGTTGATTCGAATTTATGTTTCGTGTCGTACACGGTAAGATTACAACTATCTTCTGATGTTGCGCTTTAATGCAACGCCAGAAACCCGGAAGCTTAATGAGCATTATTAATGGTACTAAAAAGTTTTCATTACAAAATTCCTGCCTACAATGATTAGAATGAACCTCGTTGAAACACCGGAAAAACGAAGTATTCATCATGTACTTCGTATTTAAAAAAATTAAGAAACTTTATTTCATTCCAAATGCTTCATTCAATAATTTTACGCCAACGGCTTAGTAGTATAGAAATTTTGAATCTGTTTCCATCCTTAATTATTGCCTTGCACTGTATAGTATTATAGTATGCTTGACGCATATATCCAACATATTATGTGTGCTCCTTGTCTAAACATGCAAGATGCATGACATTGTCTGCTGATCGCCGGTACTACGGGCTTACAGTCTCTTATACGCAGTAGTTGTTGGTCTTCAAATTGTTTTAAGTTTTGAATTTGAACCAACGTTCTCTTACTTAAACATAGTTTCCTTCAGATTTCTTCTAAATAAAGTACAGATTTGGAGTTTTGTCTGCAGGCATGTACTAAGTACTCCACTCATCAAGTTTGTTCTCAAAACAGTGTTGTATGCTTTCATCGTCGTTGGTGTGCTTCTTTGAAGTTGTATTTGTAGGTGTTTCACGTTTTTGTCTCGTCTTTATAAAGTCCGAAAATTTCAACCAAGTGTTTAGTGTTCACTATCGAAAATTATAAAGTAACGGTTTAAAATATCTATTAAAAGCATGAAAAGACAAGAATGTTGTTGTTTGTTTCTTCTCGTTCTGCAAGCGCATTTTTATGTGCACTTTTGCATGTTTTTGTGAATGAAATTAGTACCGGTGATATACAAACTGTTTTTGAGAAACTTTTTAATGGCAGGTTTATTTACTCTCAGAGTTTTTACCAGAAATCTGCTGAGAGGAAGTTGCCGAAGAAATGTTTTCATATTTTCGTTTTGATGTCTGACCTGGTGTTTGAACCCTGGCCGTACGTCTAATAAGCCAACACACTACCTACTAGACTACGACGACTTCAAACGTAAAGTTACCTCTAACTTATTTTCGTTATTACAACTTACAGATAAAGTAAAGTCAACTTTTTCAAAAATATTGCAGTAGCGGAGCAATGTCGATAACACTGCTCAAGTTAAACAAGCGGAAATAAAGTTTAGTTTAAATTAACCTAAAGCCAATTATTACAAATTGCCCTTATAGTTGGGTTTAGTTAAATGTAACCTTAGCTAAAGTGAACTTTAAAGTGAACTTTAACTTTTCGTTATTGCAACCTAGAGATAGTATAAAGTTAATTTTTTCAAAAAAGTGGCAGTGCCGGAGCAAAATCGATAACACAGCTTAACTTAACAAAAAAAATTTAATCTCAGTGGCAACGACGTGCTTCTTTTTTTTTTTGTGATTGCTCACTTTGTTTATATTTAAAGCTGCCGTATTGAAAATATATAATATGGCAAGTTCAAATATAAACTTAAATTTAAAAGTTACCGGCAGGATGATCCTCTCTTCAGTTTCACGCTCACTTCTACCTTATCGTCTACTTATAATAATGAAAAACCATTTATCTGCCCGTTAAAGTCCTCCCTTTAGTTAACGGCAAGTTATAATAATGGTCCTTAGTGGGTTTTTTATTCAGAGAATAAATAAAATTATTTCCTACTTCTCAATCTAAAGAAATGCCTCTATGGTGACTATATGAAGAACATAGCTTGGTTTTATTAAAATCTGAGTATCCAACGTAAATTATACTTCTGGGAAAAGAAAATCAACCTCTTTTAAGCAAACTTTTTCCTAAAAATCAAAAAGTTTTGTTTTTACGCTGGTCACCTTAGTTGTAAGTTTAGTATTAGAGATCAGCAATGCAAGAGTATTCAAAAAGATGAGTGGAATCGAATCATGCTCAAAATTTCTGATACTTATACGCATTCGTACTTATTTTAATATTATACTCTTACTGCTCATATTCAAAGTTTGTCATCGTACTCATACTTAACAATACGCATGATGTTATTGATTTCGACTCTCCATGACTCAACATTTACAAGACTCACAAAATAAGTATGATTCGCGTACGAACACTACAGTACTCACTAGAAGGTTGTGTGTTTGCTACGCTTGCTGTCTTTATCTTTTTCTTTCTTCTTTGTTTGTAAATACAACAACAACTAAGACTGTACATTTTGATAAATGATTGAAATCACTCGAATCATTTCTGAGTATTATAAGTATTTTTCTAAATTTATGAATCTGAAAGTGTAGGCATATGAATCAAACATATTTCGAATGGTATGAGTTCGATGTCAACGTTGTACTCATACTCATTGTACTCATACTTATAAGTCAACGTTGTACTGAGTACGAATGAATCAGAGTAGTTGAATTTCAATACTGTTGACTCACTTATATTCAAAATTTCATGAGTGCTTATGAGTAGCGAAAAAACGATTTATTGCTGATCTCTGTTTAGTATGTAAATACGGCTAATTTTTTACTGTGAATTGTGGATTGTGTAACAAAAGAAAAGAGAGTTTCTATTCGTTATCAACTCCCTAATATTGAAACATTTTTGTACCTTTGAATTTTATTTAATATTTTCCCCAAATTTTTTAAATTTTTTATTTTTGGTCACAATCGTTACTTCCCCAAAACATTTGGTCAATCTCGACAATAGTTCTCTCCTGGCTTCAAAAACCCCCGTGCCATTGGCCAACCTTTGTGGCGAATAGAGTTTCATATGTTTTGGATACTATTGACGTTGATAATTGGAATCATGTAGAGTCTCATAGTAACCCTGCTGATCTGGCTTGTCGGGATATGACAGCCAAGGAACTCTTCAATTCTGACATTTGATGGAAAGGGCCTACTTGGCTACTTCGTTCACGTTCAGAATGGCCGAAATCATCGTTGAAGCCCTGTACCCAGCTTGAAACACGTTTGGTTCAAGTGAACGCCAATTACTCCCCTACAATGGACAATTTACCCGACTATAATGCTGCGCCTCATGCGGCAAGAGTTTTGAGTCCTTAAACTTAAAACACTTATTCCAACCGTCTTTTAGAACTATACCTGTACGATCTAATGCAAGATAGACAGCAAATTATGGCTGCTCTACCTCTAGAAAGAACCACGTTAACTCGCCCTTTCACTCATACTGGTCATGATTTTGCTGGACCTTTGGAAATTAAATCATATTTTAGCCGTGGTTGCCGAATCACTAAAAGATGTGTGCTGGTGTTTGTGTGCTTTGCGACGAAAGCAATTCATTTAGAAGCAACCAATGAAATATCGACCCACATATGAAGTGAAATATGTTGCTCCGCACATATTTATTCGGACAATGGAACCGTTGTCGTTGGCGCAGCTAATATAATGAGAATAGACCAAGCTAAGTTTTTTACTGAACCAAAACATAGGATTGTGTTCGAAAATTTTTGCCAATCGATTGAATGGCATTTCATTCCCCCCGGAGCTCAATATATTGGCGGCCTCTTGGAAGTCAGTGTGAAAAGTTCCAAGACACATTTGCGGAAGACATCGAATGCTCAAATATTCACTTTTGAGGAGTTTGCTACTATGCTGGCAAAAATAGAAGCTGGCTTGAACTCTCGTCCTCTTTGTCCAATGACGGATAACCCCTCGGACATTAACCCCTTAACCCCAGGTCATTTTCTTGTTGGAAGTGCCATACTTTCACCCCCTGAACCTGACTTATCATTGCAATCTATTAACTACGCCAATAGATGTCGATGTTTCCGCGTCGATGGAAAGATGAGTATTTGATCGAGTTCCATAAACGCAACAAATGGAAAAATACCCCACGCGATCGTAGTGGACAACATCGTTGTCATTCGACATGACAACTTGCCACCAAACTAATGGAAGCTCGGTCGCATTTCTCTCATCTGCGTCGGTTCCGAATCTAAAGTACGAGTGGCTGACGTTCGAACTGCCAATGGCGTTCTAACGAGGCCTATTTCAAACTCGTGTTAGTCCCTAATCCAAATTAGAACTAGGTTAGGTTAGGTCGGAGTGGTAGCTCTGATATCAAAAAGCTCACTTGAGGATGCATAGTGTCCTGTTGTGATGCCACGAGGTGAACGCAGTCCCTGCACTGACCAAGTTCCACAAAAAAAATCAGGAAAGAGGATGAAGTTGGCTAGCGCAAGCGCTGCACATCAAAAGAACGACTATCCCACACTGAAAAACCAGCCAGAAAATTTGATAAACGAGGCTATATCCTTGACATCAATAAATGATAGCTCCGTCAAGCTGACAAGAAATGGAGAGCCAAATAACCTGCACCCCGCAAGATATGGGCATTGACAAAGAAAGTGGATAACAGCCTCCTCTTCCTCAGCGGATCTGCATCCACGGCAGAAGTCGCTAAATAGGAGTCGCATCCTTCACGCATGTCTGCCCACAACACGATGACCTGTAAGCACGGCCACTGTGACTAAGATGATGCCAAAACCAAGTCCAAGTAACTGGTTGGTATGCCTTTTGTCCATCAGGGGCCAAGTGAGTCTAGCAGTGTAGCAGGACTCCTCATTGACTCAGGATAGGTTGGCGTCAAGAAAAAATTTCTGCGTAATGGCCAGCTTGACCGAGGCGAGTGGCATGCTCAAGTCTACTGAAGAGGATTCCGGAAGGAGTGCACCAGACTCGGCGAACTAACTCGTATCCCCTTTTTTCCTTTTCTGTTTGTTTTTTATTTATAGATGTCTGAAACAGCGCCTCGCGGACTTACCGTCGAACGCCCTGAAATCAAGACTCTCGACGAAATTATTGCTGAGACCGGATCCAAATGTCGCCTCTACAAAGGTTCTTACTTCCTACAGAAATTTCCGACACTTCACCCTTTAAATCCTCACAAGCGACTGGGTGTAGTAAGGAAGTTCAAACACAGCATTAATTATTTGGCCCAGTCGCACTTTTTGAAGAATTGCCGTAGAGTGTAGAGATAGGTGTATGGAGTGCCTGGGACGACATAACACGATGGCACACTTTCTCCATAACCAGCGCAAAGCTAGCAGCAACTCCCTTCGAAAGGCAAAAGGAAAAACTGGCAAGGTCACTAACCACAGCCAAGCTCGTAACTGTTCATGTCGTCAGCAAATAATTTTTCTTTTTCTAGCGAAAGAAATTTAAAACGAAGTTATTTATCATGGAAAAGCTTGATAACAGCTGCTAAACGCATCAAGGCCTCATTGTAGAAATTAATATTGTGTGGTATTGCATGTTCACATGTACATACGTCCGTTGAATTGTAAATGTCAGTTAAACTGTTAAAACGTATGCTTACGTTTCTGGTTATATTTCAATTTCAAACAATAAATATTCCAATATTACATGCGACTTTAACCAAACAATAATGACATAAACACAGGCGGTATTCACATAAATCAATCATTCGTTTCATGGCCTTGTGACTGACCATTAATAAATATTTCTACATGAATTCAGATGTGTATGTAAATTTATTTTAAATACCTGGTAGTTGTTCTACGTCTGTTTTTTTGATATCATGCTAGCTTCGAATATAAAATACAAGACATACATATTTCCGTATATACCACTGCAATATTATGAGGTAGTCTAGATAGAACTTAATATATACCAGATGTAACCTTAAAAATATACTCTTAAACCGATTTATCATTAAAGCATTTATTTTGCATATCATTCATCAGATTTAAAAATTTAAAAGACAATTTTCTCAGGAAATATATTTCGAAAATAGTGACAATAAAACTTCTCAATTTAAAATATGACTTAAGGAATCCACAAAAAAAGGCTCGGCATACTGTAGGTATCTGTTACAAGCATAGCTGCCAGATTTGACGATTTATCGTCATTTTGACGATTTTTAGCTAGAAAAATATCATATTGACGATTTGACGATTTACGTCCTTATTTTGGCGATTTTTGGAAATTACTAATTTATATCATATTCTTTACTTTAGTGAATTAAAAGCAACTTTAAGCTTTGTATTTGTCTTGCAATTGTTACAATTGAAATTTTTTATTTTTTAAGTTATTTGCGAATGTGATGAAGTAATGGAATTTTTAGATTCACCGTGTCAAACGGATTTACCAATAAAATATTTTACGCCTAACGAAGTTAAATCTGAAATTAAATGTTGAATAAAAATATATCTCCTGGATATGACCTGATTTCTGCAAATGTTGTCAACAAATCAACTCGAAAAAGTATAATATTCTTGACTCTGATCTTCAATTCAATTTCCGTCGCAGTGGAAATGTGCGGAAATGATTATGATTCCTAAGCCTAACAAACCTGAGGTTATGTTGTCATCATACAGGCCTATAAGTCTACTTGCGATATTTTAAAAAATATTTCAAAAAATATTTCTTAGAAGATTATTGCCAGTTATGGAGAGACAAAATATTATTCCTGATCATCAGTTCGAGTTTAGTCATAAACATGGAACCTCTGAACAATGTCATAGAATTGTAAACGTAATAACTGATGCTTTAGCAAATAAACGATATTTCTCTGCGGTTTGTCTTGACATCCAGCAAGTATTTGATAGAGTACCTTGGCTTACTTTTTAAAATAAAGAAAGTTTTACTGGCTCCATACTTTTTCTTTTTTAAAAGCTATCCCTCTCAAAGACATTTTTATGTTAAAAGTAAAGACAAAAGATCAGCTTTATTCGAAATCAGAGTGGGAATACCACAAGGCAGTGTATTAGAACCTGTATTGCACTCAATTTTCACAGCAGATATTCCGGTAACAAACGCCGTCATAGTAGCAACATATGCAGATGATACAGCAAAAGCAGCATCAAGCCAATATCCAACAGAAGCTTCTCTATAGTCCAGCGCTATATTAGCCTCCTTGAAAAATGGCTTACTAGGTGGAATATTAAAGTAAATCCTGAGAAATCCAGACACATTACCTTCGCATTAAGGGGAGAGATTGTGCAAATGTGGCTTTATATGGTGAACAAAAACCAAATGAAAATGAAATTAAATATCTGGGTATTACTGTGGATAGAAGGCTTACTTGGAAGTCGCACATTAAGGCTAAACAAATTCATTTAAAGTTGAAAACCAAAATCTGAATTAACTTTAAACAACAAAATGAGAATATACAAAGCCATCTTAAAACCGGTTTAGACATATGGAATTATGTTATGGGGAACATCAAGCACATCAAATATAGATATTCTCGAAAGATATAAGTCAAAAACTTTAAGACTAATAACTTCTTTGTATCAAACAATTGTATTAGAAGAGATCTTAATGTTTTATCAGTAAGGGATAAACTTAAAAGTTTTTCTGAAAAATACCTTCAAAGATTGAGTGACCACATAAACCCTCTGGCTGTTACACTATTGGATGACAGCACTGAAACTCGAAGACTCAAAAGAACACATATTTTAGATTTATCTTTTAGAAGCAAATCTTCTTATCTTGTAAATAAGTAAATAAATTTAAAATCATTGTTAAATATGTTTAATTGTACCTAGTTTATGCATTTCACTGGAACTGCATAGCTCCTGTTATTTAATATCTAAGTTATAAAATTTGCATATTGTCCTGAAAGTGGACAGATTGGAAATGACTAAAAAATTTATTAAAAAAAAAAAGTTATTTGCGAACATCTGTGATGATTTTTCATCCCTTAAAAGCCAAAAAATTAGAACCTCTGCACAAAGGGAGTTCCACAAATGAATAGTTGGACTAAAGAACGAATTTTGTCTGTAATGCAGTGTGAGGTCCCCTGGCCAATAGACCACATATGTATGAAAAAGACGAGTGCTACGTAGGAATACATGATTCTCGGGAACAAGTTCTATTATTTCGTTCGAGCAAAATCCTTTGTAATAGCGATAGAACAATGAAACACAAGCCACATTGCAATTATGATTCAATGAATTAATAGAGTTCGATATTCTAACGTCATTAACGAGCAACTTCGCCCTCTCTTGCATGCAGTCTAGAAGTCTTAAAAAAGACGTTGAGGCACCGGCCTGTACATGAGAGTTGTATTCCATTCTCTTTCGGACATAAGCGGTGAAAATAGTAAGAAGATCAGATGATCTTCTTACACCGTGAACTGAAAAATGTGTCGGTTCTAGCGAAAATCACATTGAATTTTCATCCTCAGAACGCCAAGAACTTCTGACTCTCTAATATTTACACCATCAATAGATTAAGATTATGCAATATTATTGCTGCTCTTATGTGTCAATATACAATCCTGGCATAAACCTTAAAAAAATTTTCCTGAAAATGATATAAAACTTCTCGATTTTTGAAAAAAAAATAAGAAATGAATATTAGGGATGGTAGCTTTTAATTTCCAGTTTTGGCTAAATTTATTAAAAAATATTAGTATTATCATAGTCTTCAGCTAATGTAGAGGGAGTATTAAGCTAAGTTAATTTAAATTAAACTAAATTCCTTAGAAGCAATATTATATGAAAAGATTATTTAAAACTTTGAAATTTTTACTGCTTCGACTTTAATATTGTATCTCATTTGATTCACCACAAACTTTTTTAATTTATGTATGTATTAATTTTTTCTGACAATTTTTTTTTTGATTTCCATGAACGTCTGACGATTGGATGCTTTATTTATCTGGTAGCTATGCTTACATGAGAGAATCTTGCTTCTACACCAGAGTAAAAAAATTGATTGCAGCGTAGGGCTTGTAAATCTCTTCCAGATTGAGTTAAATATCACAAAACTCTATTATTTGATGTTGAAAAATCAACATAAAAAATTTTTTGTAGTGACACAACCGATTTGCAATATACAATATGTCATAAGTTATGTGTTTGGAAATATTCAAAGTAATTTCCTAGTAAAGACAAAGTCAGTAATAATATGCTTACGAAGCTGTCTTATGTGATCATGAGTTTTAAAGGTCTTATACATGATTTTGTAAAATGATAGCAATTAAAATGGTACTGAATCTAGTCTAGTAGGTAGTTTGTTGGCTTATTATATATTTCTTTATGGTGCCCTGGTAGTATAGTGGGTAGTGTGCTAGACTATTAGCGTGAGGATCGTAGGTTCGATTCCTACCAGAGACTCTGGTCTGTGACACTACACCGAGCAAATAGTCAAGTTACTTCGCTGGTATATAATTAGGATATAATTTGTAATTGTATTATAATTAATAAATAAATAAATAAATAAATAAATATTTCTTCGGCGACTGCCTCTCAGCAGATTTCTAGCAAAAACTCTGAGAGTAAATAAAAATAGCCATGAAAAGTTTCTCAAAAATCTGTCGTTCGGAGTCGACTTTAAACTGTAGTTCCCGCCACTCATGTATAAAATTAACATACACAACATGAGTGGTGTGAGAAGCTAGTTTGTAAGCCTGGATAAAGGGTTTTAAATAATTTTTTTATTGAAGTGTTCTTTGATTAAATAAAATAAAGCTTTTAACATTTTTTAAACATTCCATTTAAACGGTTCATTTAACCCTAAAGCAGTTAAAAACCAATTAAATTTAACATGCAATACTGAAATATCACACCTGCAATGAATGAAATTTTGCATAACTAAGGGCCATTATTACAACTTGCCGTTAACAACTTACTGTTAACGTTAACAACTTACTGTTAACTTTTTCATTATTATAAGTGGACGATAAGGTAGAAGTGCACGTTAAGCTAAAGGGAAGAATATCCTACTGGTAACTTTTAAAGTTAAAATTATGTTTGAATTTGTCATATTATTTATTATTTTCAATACGGCAACCTCAAATATAAACAGAATAAGTAAATACATCAAAAAAAGAAGCCCGTCTTGCCACTGCGTTTAATTTGAGCAGTATTATCGACATTACTCCGGCACTGCCATATTTTTGAATAAGTTAACTTTATTTTATTTGTAAGTTGTAGTAACGAAAACAAGTTAAATTTAACTTTACTTTACCTTTAGCTAAAGGTACCTTTAACTAAACCCAAGTTTAACGACAAGTTGTAATAGTGGCCTTAAATGTTTTATTGTTGTTTTTTAAACTTATAAACCTTCATAAAACGTTTCAGTTTAAGTTTTTCTAATAAATTTAATTAAAAATTGTAATATTTTAATTAAAGCCACGAATTGTCACATCACAGTCTGATAAGCTTTATTTGCACAAAAAAGTGTTAACGTGTGAAATCATTAAATTTCAATTGGGCTTTCTGTGCAGATGGATTAAAATTATAACAAGATCTTTAAATAAAAAATTTACAAAACAAACATAAAAATGCAATTAAAGCGAGCTAAAAAATATTCAAATATTACACATATTCACAATACATACGAATATTTTTTGTTGCTTTTATTCTACAATAAAAATCATTTAAATTTAAAATCAATTATTATAACACCAGTAAAATCAATACATTTTTTTCTTGTTCAATTTATTCACTTAATTATGCTGCTGTGCTTTGATTATTTGCAAAAATTATTACCATGTACACAGGATTCAAATAAATAAAAAAATTATACTCTATAAAATTTAAATTACTTGCAATACATTTTTTATTGTTATGTTTTTACCTTTTTTAAAACATTTCAAATATGAGTTCGTTGATTGCAAACAAAATAAAAACAAATTACTAGTTAGTTTCAATTAAATTATTTATTGTTCGCACTACTTTTGTGTGCCACTGTTTACAACTTGACGAATACAACAATAATTGCTTGTTCACTATTTTTCTTTCCTTACAACGCAGATCTTTTCAATGGCGATCTCAAACCACACTTTACACGCAACGCGTCTTCACATAATATGTACTGACTGACTTCGTACTACCCGTTGCCTGCTTTGTCTTGCCTCTTTATATGCTCAAATAAACAGTCTAATGAAGAACTCTATTGCGACTTCATTGTTGTTTGTGTATTTTGTTCACATATCTTGTTGTTGCGTTCTCGCTTACTTGTCTATCATTTCTTTTTCTTTCATACTGATGTTGCTGGTTTACTTGTAACAAGTTCGTTGTATTTGTTTGTGTAGCTTTTGCTCATTACACCGTCAGAATATAACATATGCAGACAGTCTTTACGAAATTTTTTTTTAATATGTGGAAAATGAGATTGATATTCTAACTTCAAGTAATAATAACATAGCCAACTTTACATATATACATGATAACAAGAACATAATAATAATTTTTGAAAGTATTTTTTAGTTATTCAATTTTAAATATATACGGCTAAAGCCCCAGTTATTCTACCTTAACGGAAGGTAACCGCAACAGTAAGAAACAGCTGATTGTTTTTGTTATGTATAAAGCAATGAATGGTTATGGAAATGTAATGTAACGTAACCGGAACGTAAGAATCTGTAAAAAATAGAATTTTCTTATATTTTTACATGACATCTGTTTAGCAGTGTTAACAACATGTCCATATTAAAAAACACCAAAACTGAAAGTTGAAATCATAAACAGAATTTACATTTTGTACGTATGTTATGTTTGACTGTATGTGGAATTCTCTTTAAATAAAACTTCAGATATTTTAAAAAACCCAATTTATAATTTATTTCATTATTAACTTTTATAATTTAAAATAAAAATAAACACTATTTTACTATTACATTATGTTGATAGTGTTTGTTTTTATTTTATATTAGAAAAATATAGTTATAGATTTTTAACTGATTAAAACGTTCGAAAAGCATTCCACTTTACTTTTATTAGAGAAGATAACTACATTTTAACGTACGTACAAATTTGGTTTCCGAAATACCGGACCTGTTTCTGTAGGATAAACGATTTCACTTGCTTGTCTATTTATATGGAAAATACAATCAAAAGAACTCAATTTTGTGTTTGTTTTCCGCAACACAAACTAAATTGGGTGGTTTTGTTTGAGTGAAAGTGAAATTGTTTGGCTTACAGAACTACATAAAACTTTTAATAAGTACCTTTAAATAAATATAAAATCGTTGAAATGAAACTAAGAACTCTGTAGTGATAACACTGATTAACAGCTTAATTAAAGTAAAACAAAAGCCGCCATATTAAAAGTGATAAAAAGAGTGAAAACGTTTTTAAAATCTGAAATTAATATTAAGTTGTTTAATATAAATAATAAAATTAATAATAAATATGATAAAATAAAAACTCAAACACAAAAACATGTCTTCTGTATCCATATCTGAATTTTTGTCTTTTAGTTTTTGCAATTTTTATTAAAGAATTTGTTTTTTTGTTTTTTTATTTAATTGTTTTGTTTACCTAAAAACATATGATTACGTTTTTACGTTCTATAATTGCTCTCACATTTTTAAGTTCCGTGCACATTACTGTTACACTGCGTTACTTTACGTTCCGGTAGCATAACTAGGGCTTAAGGCTATGTTTAAAATCATGCGAAGTGTTTTGTAGCATTTTTAGTCAATGAAAAGAAAATTTTAAGACTATGCAGTTTTGTTTACTTAAACTGTGAGAACAATTTAATTACTTAAATAAGATCATGAAAATAATTAAGTTAAGTTACTGAACGAAATTTCTCTTTATACAAAAGAAACAAGTTGTAAGCCACAGATTCTTTTGCTTTTGCAAATGTAGTACAGAGGCGAGAATAGATAGAAATTATGTTAGAACTTTTACTTGCCTTATTTAATACCATCTAGAAACCTTTTCTAGATATCCACTATCAACCACATAAATAGTCTGCATGTTATTGTGGCGTTTACCACGGTATGTACATATGTTTCATAGATATCGACAGTGACAGTGGAGTCCAACAAGGCTGTGTTCTGTGTCCATTACTATTTCATATAGTTCTGGACACGATATTCGGAAGAGTATTTACTAACGGTAGGGGGATAGTGCGGGGACTGCAGGGTCACCTTAACGAATTGGATTACGCAGACGTTTTCTGTCTACTTGAGAAGCAGTGGCGGCGGAATGAACTGGTCTAAAGATTAACGTCTTGAAGGCAAAGACTCTATAAAATGTATAAATGATATATTTTTAATCGATGGATATATTTTTAATCGATGCAAGCGATGTAGCCAAATCAGCTCTCTTGGGAGCACTATAATTATGAACGTAAGATCGGGAGAGATTATCGATAATCGCTTGCAGATGGCTCAACAAATTTTACATGCATACATACACAATTTGTCATTACATCTTCTCACACCACTCATGTTGTGTCTGCTAATTTTATACATGAGTGGCGGGACCTACAGTTTAACGTCGACTCCGAACGACAGATTTTTGAGAAAATTTTTCAGGGCAATTTTATTTATTCTCAGAGTTTTTGCCAGAAATCTGCTGAGAGGAAGTTGCTGGAGAAATATTTTTCATATTTCGTTTTGATGTCTGACCTGTGTTTAAACCTTGGCTTTACGTTTAATAAGCCAACACACACTACCTACTAGACTACGGCGACTTCCACAAACTTTAGGCCGCCTAAAACCTATCTGGAAATCATCCTCTTCATCTCTACATACAAAAATTGCAATCCTCAGTGGGAATGTGTAATTTACCCTTTTGTACGGATGCGAAACTTGGAATGCAGCCACTCGTGATATGGTAAAAATATAAGTATTTGAGAACCAGTGTCCTGGCAAAATCCTACATATATTCTGGCCAAGAACTACATCAAATCATGCGCTTTAGGCTAGAAAAGAGCAACAAATCCTAGCGACTAAAATAAGGAGACGAAAATGGCGCCGATTCACTATCACATCACTAGAATTATAGATTGGACGATGCAGAAGGGAACAAAAGAAGGATGTCCAGCGCATGCATGGATTACACAAATTGAGACAGAAATAAACAGTAGCGGCAAGAGTTGGGCAGAAGTAATGGCGTCAGCTCATAATACAAATATATTCCAACAAATTTTTGAAGCCCTACATGTATTTATATACATAGCGCAGTAATAATGAAAGAGGAGTTCGTTTTATTAAACGTATAAATACCTAACACTAGGTATATGTGTCTCTCGCGAACGAATATTAATTATACGGTGTGCATTTCCAAAGAAAAAAAAACGTACCCGAAATAACTCTTTATATTCAGATATGCACTTTAATTGAATCAATATTCGGTTAATTGAGTACAATATTTAAAGTGTTCAGGCATAATAATATAGGTAATTCAGCTGCTTATTCAATATTAATTTGACAGCTGGTAAACAAAATAATTGGTTGTTTCGCCAACATTGTTTGTATTTTGTTTTCCTGTTTTTTTTTTTTTTGTAAGTCGTTGATGAATTTGAGTTTTCAGATATCAAAAAAAGTTGCTCGGTTAATTGTAGTATGCTCACTAAACACATTTAAGACAGTGCTGCATTTTAAGTTTGAATCAATATTATAACAATTTGCGTAATTATTTCGCAATTATTTATTGAATCTTTATATGAAATATTGAGCTCGATAATGGCGTTTATTGCGATTTAGTCAATAAAGGTGCATACATACATACCTGAACATACTATTAAACATATTTAATTGATTTTATTTATATTTTTGCATTCAGAGTAAAACGTTTAAGCCACGAAGTATAATCTAATTTGTTCGGTCGCACATCAATTATATTAATACTGTGGTTGATTGATTATTTTATCTTGAACCTAAAGCTTTGCTGTAGGTATGAAGTTTTGATTCCACAAAATTGTGCTTTAATTCTTCTCAGACATTTTCCATTATATTGCTACTTCAACTCCATTTTATTTAAGAAGGAAAACTTTATCTTAATATTTTCACTTAAAATAGTTTTTCAGTTTCCATTTCTTTATTTGTTTTGGTTTTATTATTTAAAATTTTCTATTTATTTAGGAAAACTAAAATTTTGATTAATTTGAATAGAACGGTAAACACTGTTCTTATTCAAATGAATTCTAAATTTAAATGCCATTATGTTTTGTTGTTGTCATTGTTCTAATACCTCAAACAATATTTATTTATTTCTAGAAGAGCACTTTAAGGGAAGAACTTAAACGAAGAGTTTTATAATGGAAAAACTACTTTCAAGTATGATCAAAAACATTAAACAAGGATTAGATGATCTGATTTAATAACTAATGTTGCTGCAAAATTTATTATGTTATAAACATTCCATTATATAATTGGTGGATTTTAATAGATACTCAGAAATATAATTAGAAATTTTACATTGAAATAAAAATATTTAAAAATTTTAATGAAAACTCAATAATAAAACGAAAATAAACGAAAAATTCATAAAAAAAAGGAAAATTAATTGATCTAATACATGAAAACACTGTAGGTATTGTCAATATATGACTTTTCTTTTATTTTTCATACCGGAATTCACATATTTAAGAATCTTGGCTGCCATATATAGTTCATATGTTATAAAGTGTTATAAACAGTCCAAGTTGGTATTATGAAATTGAAAAATATTGAACAATTAATAGCTTAACTATAGCAAAAACAGCGATCTGTTCAACATGGTCGACTTATATAAAGCATTCTAAAATCTCAAACCACAACAATCTCAAAATCAAATCAATCAACAACGTACTACGGAATGCACTAGGAATTTAAAAACATATTGTTATGGAAATGGTGTTACATCGTTTCACATTAAAATGATAAACAAGAGCTACAAAAATAAAAACAATGGACTTGTTTACATGATCGAGGAATAAACAGAAATACAACAACAACACCAGTATGAAAAGGGGATAAACAAGAAGCAACAACATACATTACTAAAATACATAAATGTAAACAAAATACACAAACAACAATGAAACAATGCTGTTTACATTTACTGAGATTTCGAGAACGCTAAGTCATTCTCCTTCAAGAGCATACATCACAAAATACACAGAATGGAAACAAGAGTTTGACAGTTAACCTTTCATTGAGAAAAGGACAGCAAATATTGCCAAAAATTATGTCTGTCCCTCTCTGATTGTAACTCTGTTTTGTTTATTTATGTTTTTTTAATTTTCGGGGTGGGTTTTTTATATTGGCGAGAGTTAATAAAAAATGTAATTTTTGTCTAAAACTATTAATAAATAATAAGAACAACTAATAACAATAACAATTTTTAACTTTTTCTTTCAAGAAATTAAAAAATATTGGCAACTTTCAGCAAGAAAAATTTTTTATGAGCAGTACGTCTTATTTTGATGTTCTAATTTAATTGTAATTTAATTCTTAATTACCTCTTGCATAAGAAACTATATTCATTGTGACCGAAAATCACATACATTTCGCTTAATATTTAAATATTTAAGAATCTTTAAACTTTTCATTAAAGAAATTAAAGAACATTCCAAATTATCTCCTTTTTAACACAAAATAAATGTTTATTTACATTTAGTTTTTCTACTTTAATCGCCAGTTTTCACTCTTTATATCTGTTGCTTCTAACACATTTGGTTCGCCAAAACTTTAAAATATTTTGTTTCTCCCTCTACGAGGTAGGTTAAGGTGATCCTTTGAGCGTTTTTAAACGTCAAAGGTTTCAATTCTGTGTATTTTGTGGCATACATCAGATTGTTTACCCTACGATATAAAAGCCAAGAAATAGCAGGCAACGTAGTCCTTAAAAATTCAGTCAGTCTTGTATGAAGACGCGTTGCGTGTGGAGAGAATAATTGTGGTTTGAAGATCTCCGCTCGCTATAACGGTCGGTCGAAAAATTGTTATTGCTTACGCAAACGAGTGTAAAGCACAATAGAAATAAAGCAATGGAGTTGTGAGCAGTGGCACACAGAATTGTGCGTTTATTTGCAATCTACGAACTCATATTTTAACCGTTTTTAAAAACGTAACAATATGATAAAGTCAATTAGTATTTCAGTTTTAATGCGACGTTTTGTACGTTAAAGATAACGCAAAATGTACAATATTTAATATTCTTTTAACATTTTCACGATCATAATGTTATGAGAGGCAAAGTTATTTTTTTTTATTTGGGATGATTTATTAAATGTCCAAAAGTCATATTTTAAAACCAAATTGCCAAAACCAATAGAGGGTTGTTAAATTTATTTGTATTTATTACACGGTAGAAAATGGTTGAATAAAAAACTAAGCTCAAGAGCCCAACATACTTTTTGTTGGATTCATTTATGTATGCATTTGCAAAATTAAATTTTTTTCAAATAAAATCGTCTATTTTTATGGATCAGTTATAACGAATTTATTGCTGTATGCATAACAAAATTACAGTGAAATTTTGAATGAAATGGCGAAAAATATATGAGACTTTACTCCTTTTGCTAGTTTCTGTTTAAACGCGTTTATCACTTCCAAAAAAAATCTATCAGAGTAGTTTCCAAGTGAATAAACAAATTAAGTTTGGCATGACAAGGGATCTGAAATTTTAGTATTTTCTAATACATTTCATTTTAATTAAATTTTTGTTACGTGTTTTCTAAAATAAAAACAAATATTTGATTAGTTTCAATTAAACTCTTTATTGTTCGCACTACTTTTGTGTGCCACCGTTTACAATTTGACGAATACAACGATAATTGCTTGTTCTATATTCTTCTTTGCTTACAACGCAAATTTTTTCAACGGCGATCTTCAAACCACGACTGTTCTCTTCACACGCAACGCGCCTTCACACAAGACTGACTTGTCTGCCTTTTTATATGCTCACGTAATCAGTCTGATAAAGGTTCTTGAAGCCGAACGTTCGGTTTTTTGCCTTCTCGAGAACTTTATCGCGACTTCATTGTTGTTGGTGTATTTTGTTCACATTGCTTGTTGTTGCGTTCTCGCTTACTTGTCTACCTCCTCTTCTTTCATATCTTTCATTATGTTCTTGCTTTACTTGTAACAAGTTCGTTGTATTTGTTTGTGCAGCTGTTGCTCCTTTTAATGTTAAACGATATACACCATTTCCATTTTCGTAACAATATAAAGTAATAATAAATAACTTCTCCAATGAAATTAAAATTTAAAAATAAATATATATTTTTGCAAGCGAATAAATTATCAATAAACTTCTATTAAAAAATTTATCTCAACTGTAAAATGAGCTGATTAAAAAGTGCAGAATGTCTAGTACGTAGTAACAAAGAATTAATTTTTTTTCTGGTACACAGCTGGATCAAGAATAGAACTTAGGACAGAAGTAGGAGTTTTTGGTCCTAGAATGAAACATTCTTAGCTCATTTAGAAACTAGCGGTTATTTTCAATTTAATTTAAATTGAAGGTGAAAAAGACAGGCAATAGCGATACTATCTCAGAGTCAAGCCGCCTTTCGACGACTCGGCAATAATAGCCATAACATAAGTACAGTGGTCATTACACCGGCAATTACAGCGGCAAGAGCGTATATTACGCCGGTTATTATAGCGGGAATTACAAAGGCAAGAGCGACCATTACCGCGGCAATTACAACGACAATAGCGACAATTAAAGAGGTAATTACAGCGACAGCGGTGGGAAGATGAATTATCTGGATAAGGAGTATAGTAAGTAGTATTAAGCTCTTCAGAGTCCCGGATTACGTAGAAAAATACATTTGTCTGCCGAAGAGTTATTAATCAACAGAGTTGAAAACTTTTATGTAATATTCAAAGGTTTGGACTTTCCCTTAACTTTATTTTAACATTTAAATTACAGATCATTTGATTTAATTCTCATTTAATTAATATTTTGCTATTTATATTGTAAGTGTTTTAAAAATCAAAATGTGAGGTAAAAAGTTTTCCATGACGATATTGTTACGTTTTTACCTTTTTAAAAACGTTTAAATATGAGTTCGTTAAATGCAAACCAAGTAAAAACAAACATGTGTTTAGTTTTTCTTAAACCCTGTTTATTCTTTACACTACTTTTGTGTGCCACCGTATACAACTTAGCGATATAACAATAATTTGCTTGTACACTATTCTATTTCACACTTCTGTCCGCCTTAACACTAACAACTCTCGTTAGATCTTCTCTGCTTACAACCTTTTTGCAAACAATACCACTTGTACGTTCAAACTGCAAACCGTCTTCACACAAGGCTGACTGAATTATAACTGACTGACTGCTGGCCTTGTCTTGCCCTTTTATATACGCACGTAATCAGTATGATGACCGTATAGTTAAACGATATTAGGTCGTTTCGACTTATGTAACAATATTATGGCCCCTTAGATCATCGAATACGTCAATAACAATGTCTTCTCTCTGATTTCTTTCTGGTTTCACGAATTCAGGTTCCTAAAAATACTGATGTACGCAATTGCTACACACGTAGCCTGTACTTGAATCTAAAACTGCTAATTCGATTTCGGTGGACGTAGAAATTAATAATGACCATGAAATTCAATTAGTTACTCATCTACAGCAACAAAATCATTGGAAACATAAACATGCCAGACATAAATTTTTTATCAATTCCGATAAGCACATTATCAAAGCCAATGGTTTTGTTATCTCAGACATAAGTACATACAAGTTGACTGAAATATTGTCCTTCTGTAATATCCATCTGATTTTTAATTTATAGGGCGACAAAAAATATTTCTTTTCAATTACTTGTAACGTGAGATAAGTATGAGAAAAGCATGAAGAATGTCTCTCGAATACTATTTAAGCGAGCGAAGCCCAAAATAGATAATATTGTTACGAAAAAGGAAATGGTGTTACATCGTTTAACATTAAAATGATAAACAAAAGCTACAAAAATAAAAACAATGGACTTGTTTACATGATCAGCGAATAAACAAAAATATAGCAACAACATCAATATAAAAAAGGGATAAAGAAGTAAACAAACAGGCAAAAACAACACTGCAAGGAAAAACGTAAACAAAATACACAAACAGCAATAACGTAAACAACATGTTTACATTTTTAGACATTTCGCGAAAGCAAAGTCATTCTCCTTCAAAAGCATTCATCAGGCTGTTTACCCTGCGATATAAAAGCCAAGACAAAGCAGGCAACGGGATCAGTAAAAATACAGTCAGTCTTGTGTGAAGACGCGTTGCGTGTGAAAAGAATAATCGTGGTTTGAATATCTCCGTTGTAAAGATCTACCGAACAATTGTTAGTGTTTACGCAGAATACTGTAAAGAGGAATAACAAACAAAGCAAATTGTTGTTGTTTACATCAAGCTGTGAGCAGTGGCACACGAAATTGTACGAACAATAAAAAATGTATCCAAAACTAAACAAACGTTTAAACGTTAAACGTAAACGTTTTTAAAAAGGTAAAATGTAACAATATTTTTTCTTTTTATATTCTGGGATATAAATAAAGTAATCAGATATTATTTTATTTTTCATTTTTACTGAATATCATAGAATAGAATGTGTATTTCACTAATAAAACATTCAACGTCAATATTTAAATTCGAAGTTGCTACATAAGGCAGTAGGCAGTTTGTTACCAAATTCTGTTAACGGTTTTGTTACGGTTTTGATCTCCGTAGTCTATAAAGTTTAAACTAAGCACTTATGCTCGGATGTCATCATAGTTTGACTAGATTCAATCTGTATTCAATATGGCAGCAAATTACTTGACGGTGAATTAAAAACAGATCCAAAGAATAAGGAAAATCTCTTTCCTACCATTTTATGGTACACTTTCTACATCGATTGTAAATTATGATTCGATTACATATATGGACCAGATACATCACTCTTTTGTTTTTTGTGAAAATGGAAGAGAACTCATTTATTAACCTTTATGTCAACACATACATATCCATGTATGTTTTGTGTATTTAAACCGCCGTATCTCAGGAAGTAATAACTGTATTAAACTGCCTATTCAATAAACACATGTCTACGTTAATTTGGCAGGATGACTGAATAAATGGCAACTAATTTGACAGTTCAGAGCTTTAACATGTTATCAACTGTCAAAGTTCGGTCCCTCTTTTAAGTCCCTATACGTACATACATAATTGGCCATAACAACCCTTCAGTCAGGATTAAGGCCTAGCTTCTCACACCACTCATGTTGTGTGCGTTAATTTTATACGTGAGTGGCGGGATTTTTGAGAAACTTTTCATAGCAATTTTATTTACTCTCAGAGTTTCTATCAGAAATCTGCCGAGAGGAAGTCGCCGAAGAAATGTTTTTTCATATTTCGTTTTGATGTGTGACCTGGCATTTGAACCCGCGCTTTACGTCTTTAAGTCGCTATATATTAACAAATCTATAAATTTAGAACAGGTTTTCAAATCTGAAACCGAACAATCATTAAAAACATCTAAAGGCCAGTTTAAAACATAAGAACTGTCTTTCAATTTAAACAACAAACAAAGTTTGTATGAAATAGTAATTTTTTGTTCGATTGAATGACCTTGTGATGGCATTATGTGCAGAATATAACATCTTTCAAATGTCCTCTGTTGCTTCTTTGAATGAAATACACTCGAAATGTTCTATTTCCCTTGATTCTGGCTCACAAATCAGACAGAATTTGACCCATTTCAGCATTATGTCGGCTGTGACATGACCGCAGTGGTTTGTGACTTAATCTCATACACCTGCGACTTAAGAAAACCTGACCACACAATGTCTGACAACATCAAATCGTACGATTTTGAGGGCCAATTCGCTTTACCTCATGTTGAATTAACTGTGAGCACGTAGAGCCGTTCTGCTGAAGCTACATTCATGGATTTCCAGATTATCCAATTAAGAAGTTGGTGGTCATCGACCTATAATAAATAATATAATGCTCGCCGTTAAGAGTGTTTGACTGGCCATCAAAATTCTTAAAATCAACACCAAACCGTATCGTTTTCAGAATGCATTGGACCCTATTGGATCGCTTATGGATTGGTATCGAGACAAATTCTGCAATTTTGTTTCGTCACGTACTCACTCTTTCACAAATGGGACTCATCGGTGAACATGA
Organism: Sarcophaga variegata; assembly: GCA_932273835.1. NCBI lineage: Eukaryota > Metazoa > Arthropoda > Insecta > Diptera > Sarcophagidae > Sarcophaga > Sarcophaga variegata. Next base: position 68,600,886 of record OW026358.1, read on the forward strand.
TGCAATTCCAAATTAAGCGTATACTTTCTATTGAATTGAATTTAAAATATATTACTTATACGCACCATATGACATATACATACTTAAAGAATACCCTGGAAAGTATGCAATAAAATAAAAAAAAATTGATTTTGTCGTCTGCAAAGTAATGGAATTAAATATTACTCATACGTCACATACTTGTTGTTATGAATTTTAAATATTAAACGAAAAATAATTTCATAGCCATTGTTTCAAGTGGAACTTGAGCCTGCAGAAGTCAAGTAAAAAACACAATCAAACGCATATTATGCACAATATAATATATTCTATTATATAAATATATATTATATGAACATCATTGAAGAACCCCATAAGCGTTCAATGTGTTAGTCACCAAAAGTTTGGTTGCACGAAGATTTATTTTAGACTCCTCACTGTTATGAGAACGTTATGTACTTTGAATTCCGCAAAATAAAGAAATTTAACATACTTAAAGTGTGTCGTCGGTTTCGTTATCAATAAATCTATATTAAAGAATAATTACTGAAACTTTCATAAAATAACTTAAACAAAATACTGTGCATAATTTTGTTATCATAGCATACAACGAATGTTAAACAAATAATGAAAAAAAGATCAAAATAATGGATGTTTAATGGAGCGTTAATATTTTAGTAATTATTCTGCATTGTCAACATACACAATTTGTGTGGTTGATTAAACTTGAACTCATATATCATATGATGCCGTTGCCTCACATCAAATGTACACACACAATGGAACGCAAAATTTATTATTATTTCATTTTCCAAAAAAAAAATTATGAAAATCCTTACTTTCAAACAAGGTCATAGTTTAATCTTCTAAAGCCGAAACATGAACCCGCTGCTTTCTCATACTTTTTATATATTATTGTTACGAAAATGGAAATGGTGTTACATCGTTTAACGTTAAAATGATAAACAAAAGCTACAAAAACAAAAACTATGAACTTGTTTACATGATCAACGAAATAAACAAAAATATAGCAACAACATCAGTATAAAAGTTAACGGTGGTGTTGGCTCAGCCAGTGGAATAAATTCTGCACAGTAAGCTATTCTTTGTTTTTCACCGTGCACCTGTGTCCGATAAAGTTACACGGTGGGAAACAAAATTATAGTTAGCGGTATGCACCTGTGTCGGATCAGGTTGCAGTATGTGAAAATATTATTTCTGCTGGGTCAACATCTACAGCAAACATGTGGTGGTGCAACGCGATCGTGAGATGGGATGAGCATGTTTGGTTGAGGACAAACAAATCAGTCTGGGTTGTGCGGTCTGATTGAACGGCCAATCAAAGTTATTAAGTTGTGTTAAATAATTTATATTGAATAAGTAATTGCAAAAATAATTATTCGTAGCCAAATGTCTGTAACTAATTGTCAATAAGTGTAAAAATAATTATTTGTACTAATAAAGTAATTTCATTTAAAATAATTGTGTTTTTCTTTATGTTGTCGGTTCAGTTGGTCGAACCGACCTAATTTATTTTTTCATCAAACGGTTCAAGGTCTTTTAACTTAAAAAAGGGGATAAACAAGTAAACAAACAGCCAACAACGACACTGCAAGGACAAACGTAAACAAAATACACAAACAATAATGACGAAAGCAACATGTTTACATTTATAGAGAATTCGCAAAGGCGAAGTCATTCTCCTTCTCCTGCAGAATCAGACTGTTTACCCTGCGATATAAAAGGCAAGACAAAGCAGGCAACGGAGCCAGTAAAATATCAGTGAATCTTGTGTGAAGACACGTTGCGTGTGAAGAGAATAATCGTGGCTTGAAGATCTCCGTTATAAAGATCTATTGAACAATTGTTATTGTTTACGCAAAAGGGTGAAAAGATTAACCAACGTAACGTAAAGCCTCGGTTCAAACCCAGGTCAGACATCAAAACGAAATATAAAAAAAATATTTCTTCGGCGATTTCCTCAGCATATTTCTGACAAGAACGCTGAGAGTAAATAAGATTGCAATGAAAAGTTTCTCAGAAATATGTTGTTCGGAGTAGAGTTTAAACTGTAGGTCCCGCCACCCATGTATAAAGTTGACACACACAATATGAGTGGTATGAGAAGCTAGGCTGTAATCCTGACTGAAGGGCGACTTCAGAATCTTCAGCAGCAGAAATATCATGATTACAAACGTTAACCTCGTCACCCTCATGCAATGTATTATTTACGATAAAAACTTCACAAAAACTTTGAAAATTTTAATTAATTATACACACAACAGCCCAGAGTTACTATGAAACCTATATGTACGTATGTATTACAAATGAAATGAGCCAGAATTATGAATTTTTTGTACTTTTTTAAGCCCGAAAATAACAATGTACTGACAAAACGAGAACAAAGCAGGCACCTAACTTTTTCTGAATTAAAGTTATATTGCCTCAAAAGCTCAATCTACGGTTAAATATAATAAAAAATTATAAATGAATATATTTTATTTGATTGTATTTTTGTTCAATGATTTGTTAATCGATTTCCTCGAATGTGAATGGGTTCCAACCAATTTAATTTTTATGTGTGTTTTCAAGGGAATAAAGGAAAAGTATTCGTGAAATAAAATGAAATAAAATATTGACAGTAAAAATGAACGTGAGATAAATTTGAATAAAATTCCACTGAAACACTAAGTGCTTTTAATGTGGCATCAATTCAATGCTGGTTCAATGGGTTTGATTAAATATTTGGTCTAGAGAATGTGTGACAGAAATTGAATAAAGGAAATAAGTGCACATATATCTGTAATAAAATGTCAATAAAACTAACGTATGCAATGTAATAAATTTTAATTTTTAATTTAATTAAGCAGTAGTTGAAATTATCAATTAAGTTTTGTACTTAAAATACAACGAAATTAATTAATTAATTGCCTACTCAAATATATACACATGAATACTCGTACACACACGAAATGATTTAAAAAATTGTTGTCATTTATTTCTACTTATTATATTTTATATAAATTGAATAATTCGTTGCATTATAAATTAGTTTGATTAAAATTAAATAGAAAAAAATCGTTTTTAAATTTTTTATATCAGAAAAATATAGACATTTTATTGTGGAGTCTTTTTAAGTCGCGGGTGTATGCGAATAAGCACAATCCTCAACAGTTCTCAAAGCCAACATAATTTATGCTCCATCGTTAAGAAAACTTGGGTATTTCGAATGCCTACTACCCATGCAAGCCGTGGTGGACTATTGAATGACGTTATATTCCAAAGGTAGTGGCATCAGTAGGTGTTTACCACAAATAAAAACTTTGATGATATCTTATACACAATTTGTTATATTTAAATTAAAAGATAGAAAGTTCTTAATGAAGTATTCGTATTGTTGCGAATATGGAAACGGTGTATATCGTTTAACATTAAAATGAGTAAAAGCTACACAAACAAATACAACAAAACTTGTTACAAGTAAACCAACAACATCAGTATGAAAGGAAAGGGGATAGACAAGTAAGCGAGAACATAACAACAAGCAATGTGAACAAAACACACAAACAACATAAACTCGCGATAGAGCTCTCGAGAAGGCGAAACCCCAAACGTTTGACTTTAAGAACATTCATCAGACTGATTACGTGAGCATATATAACAAAGCACGACAAAACAGGCAACGAGTAGTAAGAATTCAGTCAGTCTTGAGTGAAAACGCGTTGCGTGTGAAGCAAACAGTTGTGGTTTGAAGATCTCCGTTGAAAAAATCTGCGTTGTAAGCAAAGAAGAAAGGCGAACAAAAGTAATGCGGTTAATAACGAGTTTAATTGAAACTAAACACAAATTTATTTTTATTTTGTCATCCATATGAGTTCGTTATATTTTCAACATTTTGAAAATGGTAAAAACGTAACAGTATATTAATCTTAAATGACTCTACAACAATTACTTGTCAAAAATGCAATTTGAAACCTTTTTTTAGTTTAGTGTTGAAATATTATTGTTTTGATTTATTGTTTTTACTGATTTTGTAATACTGTACCTCAATTGCAAATAGCATTTTTTGTAGAAAATAAAATGTCAACATTTCATAACTTGTTCCGTGTTCTTTTCCAATAATAATTAGTACCATGAAGTACGAAAATGTATTGTATGGAACCAGTATAATAATTGTGAGCTAGTTTTACATACTTACGTACATATGTATGCACAACATATTCGTAGAATTTTCTAAATTATAAAAATGTTTATTACACGGACACTCATATAGTGTTCCAATAAAATCAGTGGGCCACTAGTATAATATTCCACTGCATTTGAATGTGTGCGTTTAACGATCCTTATTTGACGCAACACATGTTATTGTACCCGTATGGCCCTTGTTTATGTTTCTGTATACGTTTGCTTGAATTCATACAGAAATACGATACCTTTCTGTCTTGATATGATTGTTTTTACCCAGTAGATTTAGGGCCATTATTAAAACTTGGCGTTGACTAAAGGAAGGATTTTAACGGACAGATAAATGGTTTTTCACCATTATGAGTACCCAATAAAATAGAAGTGATCGTTAAGGAAGGATGATCCTATCTTTAACATTTAAAGGTCACTTTATGTTTAAGCTTGCCATATTATATATTATTTTCACTATGGCAACTTCAAATTTAAACAAAATGAGCATATATAACAAAAAACAAAGCCCGTCGTTAACAGTGCGTTTTTTAAACGTTTTTTTAATTTGAGCAGTGTTATCGACATTGCTCCGCCATTGCCATATTATTTAAAAATTTAACACTATTTTATCTGTAAGGTGTAATAACGAAAATAAGTTAAAGGTAACTTTACAGCTCCCTTTAGCTAAAGGTACCTTTAACTAAACTCCAGTTAAACGGTAAGTTGTAATAATGGCCCTTAAACGATTTTTTAAAATTGTTTCTTATTCTTTTTAACTTTCATGTTATTGGCTGCATGACTTTGGTGTGAAAGAATAATGATTTATTACGCCATAAAAAATCGTAAATTGAACAGAATTGTTTTAAGACTTAAAGTTGAATCAGTTATCGATCGACTAACTAACTGTACAACAACGAAGCAAAATACTATGGGCGAGTAGTTAAAAAAATTCTTTAAAATCGATAAACAAATTCGATTCGATTGCAAATTGCGAAAAAAAAATAAATCAAATGAAGAAAATTTTAATTGAAGTTGAAAACATCATAGTCGCTCTAGCTGAAAAATATTAGTTTTCAAGAAAATTGCTATAAAGAAATACAAAGCCTGTGATCTCTAAATGATGATGGCACACTCCTACTTGAGCGATGGTTATGAAAATATGTCAGAACGTCGAACGCAGCAGCAGATGCTACGAACAAAAGTGTGATTGAATGGACTGCATGACGCGTGTTAGGAGGAATCGACCTAGTTTTAGAAGTTAAACAGCAATGAGAAGCTAGCAAAACTGCATAAATCCTGCTAAATAACATTTAAGTTGTCTTTTATATTTAAAAGGAAATAATTTGAGTTAAAAGTTTCTTTTTTTTTAATTAGAGAATAATCGCAGTAAATACACAGTGCGACAGTCAAAATACATCCAGCTAATAACAAAGTGTAGGTTGTGTGTTTTGTTGAGTAGAAATTAAAAATATTTTTTTACATTTCTTGTACCGTTCGAACTTGTTTTATTTGACGAAAAAGGTATTTTTGATCTTTTCACACAAAATTATTGTTTACCCCAATTATTTTTTAACCTATTTTCAAAATCTAAAGTTTTTTGAGAAGGGGAGAGAATAGCCTTTAAAACGGTATACATAAACTTATGGTTCAAACTTACATTTTATGAGTTTTGATAGGGTAAACTTGGAAAAAATGTTTTTTTTCTCATTCTTTTCAAGTTTAGCTGTTCTTAGTTGCAAAATTTAATTAAAAAATTTAAAATAAGTGATGACATTCTGCAATACCTTGTGAAGAGATAGACACTGCGTTTGATAAAAGCGGACAGTAGCTATTATTATGCAGTAGTTATTATTTAAATAGTATAACAGTCGTATTATATTTTTTATATATGTCATCTTATCAAATCAAATGTTATATGAAAAATATAACACGACTGTTCTACTCTTTAAATACACAACAGAATGCGATTGAAGAATGTCACCACTTATTTTATATTTTTTAATTAAAGTTCGCTACTATGAATGGACAAACTTGAAAAAATGTGAAAAAAATTCGCGTTTGCCAAGTTTACCTCATCAAACCTCATGGAATATTAAGTCGAATAATACATATATGTATATCGTTTTAAAGGCCCATCCCTCCCCTTTCTAATAAAGTTTAAATTTCTGACATGAATCGTAAATCTTTGTGTAATCAATAAATTTGTGCGTAAATTCCGATAAAACAGTTTTGTCAAATAAAACAAGTCTGGAGGGTTAAAGAAATATAAAAAAAATATTTTTGAGTTCTACTCAACAAAACTCACAACCTACACTATATCATTAGCTGGGTGTATTTCATTTTTTTTTATTTTGTCGCATAGTATTATTATAATATGTAACTGAACAACATAAAGTCATATTCGTTTTGTAAGTGCATTATAAAGAAGCCAACATATTTCGAAAAGTTTCAATTTAAATTGTTCTAATTTTACATCATCCGACTATTGTGGCGAATAGCCAGGTATTTGGCACAGAGGTCATATTTTCCTTTGTAATGTGAAAGTCAAATGAACATATTAATGTTCATTCACTGTGTTTTCTGTCGATATGTTTCAAACTGTTTTAGGAATGTTCTTTTTATTATTTTAATTACTTTTTCTCTTGTTGTCGAATTTCTAAATAGCCCTGGTAGAACAAAACTAACCAATTTATTTTCCTTTAAATGTGTATTAAGCCTACAATATTTGTTGTAATAGTAGTAGTAATTGCATCCTTTCATTCACATGCCCACTCCAAATGGGTAAACTCTTAAAGTAGTAAGGTTTGATTACGTAGTCAAGGTGTAAACACATAGACGGCAGGCTACCAACCACATAATACTGACGACTGAAAGCTGCCATGTTTAGAATACATACAAATGAAGACGCTTATGTTAACGAACAGAACAGAAATAGCCAAGCTAACAACAAAAGCTTTTTTTGCCACATTTAGGCAAATTTCTCTTTTTGAGAGCAGCTAAAAGCAATATGAACACAATTTAATAATTAATTCGAGAGAAAAGAACAATTCCATATTTTTGAAATAAAAAAAAAATCCCTGTATTAATAAAAACTATATTGATTAATAAAAAACATCCACTTAATAGTATTTACTTTAAGCTTGGACTGCAAAACATAAAATTTCATAACTGATCAGAACATATTGTTACGAAAATGGAAATGGTATTTCGTTTAACATTAAAATAATAAAGAAAAACTACAAAAACAAAAACAATGGACTTGTTTACATGATCACCGAAATAAACAAAAATATAACAACAACATCAGAATAAAAAGGGAATAAACAAGTAAACAGACAGGCAACAACAACACTGCAAAGACAAACGTAAACAAAATACACAAACAACAATAACGTAAACAATATGTTTACATTTATAGAGGTTTCTCGAAAGCAAAATCATTCTCCTTCAATAGCATTCATCAGACTCTTTACCCAACGATAAATTATAAAAACCTTTCGGTTTAGTGATTCGACATAGAATGATGTTTATTTATTTTCCAAATTTGATTACAGTTCTGTTTTTTTTTTGTTAACAATTATTTCGCAACATAAGTTTTTTATTTCATAAATGAGGTGATTTATGCTTAATTACTATTGGTCAAAATACAATAAATTTCAATTTAATAAAAATTAACAACAATGCATTTTTTAACGCAAAAAATAAAGGTATTAATTTCAATTTATTTAAAAACAATTATCACCTCATACGCTTTATTTGGATTAGTTAAATTACAATAAATTTTGGTTGATTACATTGCATAATATGTTAAATTAATAACAAAAACAATTATTAAGCAAAAAGTAATTAGCCTGCTGCTAATTGTGTTGACAATTAATAAGGGTATTCACACCTGCTGCTAACTCCTCCCTCCCTTAAATGTCGGAACGTCCCTGTTTCGACGCAATTTCTTTAATGATATTATCGATGTCCATCGTAGCGTTTTTTCTACATTTGTTTTGCAAATTATACCCCAGCCAAACCACCAACGGTAATAAGACAGCCTGTGATGCCAAAGCGGTTTTTTGCAAAAAGGTGTCCTTTTTAAGCTTTTCAATATGATATATATGTTTTCTAGATTCAATTTGTGGATGAATGGGAGGGTTATTAAATTTTCATGGCCAACTTTGTTTATATTTAGAGTTTTCGGAGGGTATGGTATAGGATTCCTTTTAAGCATACCTGTTAAATTTCGATTACGATTAGTAATCAATTACATTACTTTTTAAAAAGAATCGTAATGATTATATAATTCTATGAACAATTTTTTCCAATTACTAATTGATTACGATTACCAAAGAATTAAAAAATAATCAGGATTACTGACGATTAGTCTAATAATCAAAAAGAATCAAAAGAAGTTTAAAAAGGAATCAAATTGTTTTAAATAATTATTTTTGATTATATATTTATATATTTGAAAATATATACAAAAGTAATCCAAAAGTAATCAAATTTTTTTCAATAATTCTTTTTCATTATTTTCAAATATTCAAAAAGAGTTCAAAGTAATTATTGAATATAAATTGATTACTTTTGGATTACTTTGGATTCCTTTTGATTATTAGACTAATCGCCAGTAATCCTGATTATTTTTTGATTATTTTGTAATCGTAATCAATTATTAACTATTTTAACCAAAAATAATCGTAATTGTAATCATTATTTCACCATTCAAAAAAAGTAATCAAATTACTAATCATTACGATTACTAATCATTACTTAACAGGTATGCTTTTAAGTGCCGCAGTCTTTTCATAATTTGTACCGTTTATAGTTACGTTGGTCGTAAAAGTGGCCACCAATGTTCCCCGCGCCTTTATTGATTCTCCCTCGGATATGATGGTTTTTTGCACATCATTTAGGATTATAACTCCATCTCCCGCACTCATTATTTTAGGGACAGCGTCAGCCGACCGGGTAGAGCAAGATGCTGAATTATTACTCAAGACCTGTGATAAACATTTGTCAGTAGTTTCACTACAAATTTTCAAAGTCCTCATATCAATACAATCTATTACTGGTAAAACGAAATCACGACATTCTTCAGCTTGATCCACCTCCAGCTTGATAATTGTTTTATTATAATTTACAGGGAATACTTTAACAAATTCACAAAAATTCTCAAGAATAGGAAACTTAATCATATAAAGAATTACAGAATTATTTTGAAGTACTGTTACATTACTAACTGTAAATATATCATTAACACTAACTAATTCTCAAGAATAAGAAACTTAATCATATAAAGAATTACAGAATTATTTTGAAGTACCGTTAGATTACTAACTCTATCATCAACACTAACTGGTGCCGTTCCCGATTCAAACACATTTTCAAAGTTAATGTTGTCAAGAATGGCGGGATGAACTATATTTTCCCTTGCCAATAATATTGATAATGCAAGATTGTTTAAAAAAGATGTTATCTCGCCATTTCTCATCACAGTAGTCTCAAAAAATATTAAACTATCTTGTCCTATCATATTAGTTTGTCCGTAATTTTGAATGTCACCGATTTTCTCAGTCAATTCATTTATCCTGTCCTGAATTGCCGAATTTATTATAAGTTGCTTATCGTTATTCTGAATAAGTAAGTCCATACGAATTTCTAGTGACTCTAAATCATTATGGTCCGGCGTCCCAGCTACAAATTTTAATGCAGGTCCCAAGATGTCTATTGATCTCGCGGAACGTCTGTGTCTATGTAATGTGTCCAACACCCTTCTGATCTCCCTTGTTTGTTGCTGTATCATGCTAATTTCACCTTGGTCCGACAAGTTCTTAATAGTACTCTCATTTTCCATGATAACATCCTCGTAATCTGTTAAATTCGTCCGATGTATGACGTAGTCATAATTCCTATATGTTGCCACTTTGGCGTCAGTTACTGCAATGAAGTGTGAGTCCGTATAATCGATAATTCTTAATGATACCTAAGGTAACAGAATTATCATTATTCCAGAAGAAAGAAAGTTGGAAAAAACACGCATTAAAACAGCCAAAAACTTGTTCAAAAAGCATGAAAATTATCTTAAATTATCTTTACGGACTTTTCTTCCGTTAATCAATACAGTAGTTCCTAAGTCCTCCTGTACGACACCCTGCACATAGAATTTATCGAACTTATTACCTAACCGTCTGTTTCTTTTAACAAAAGCGATTTCACCCGGTTGATACTTCTTTATAACTATATCTTTATTATGTGTCTGCAATGTTGTGCTGACATTAAACAACTCTGCACTTTCACAAGGGCACTCTCATTAAATTCATTTAAGACATCAATTGGTTTTCTTTCCGTCACCGAATGCACTGTGTTGTTATACTTAATAGTAGACAATAGTATCAGCTCGATGTTATCAGTTATGTTTTGTTGAGCTTTCACACACCGTGCTATTTCCAGCAATGTGGAGTGGAATCGTTCCACTTGACCGTTACTTTTACTATGCATAGGAGGGATAAAGAATTGCTCTGCTCCAAAATGATCCCGAAGAAATGTGCTGATTAAGTTTGACTGAAACGCTTTCTCATTATCCGAAACCACTACTAAATCTGCTCATAATCTGGCATAGGGCCACTTTAATATCCACACTTGATCTGGAATTAATTGGGATCACCATTCCAAATTTTGAGAATTTGTCAATGCACGATAGAAAATGCTGTTTGTCCGTTATAATTATGTCTATGTGTAATATTTCACCAGGGTAGCTTGGTATCGGTGTTTCAACAATAATGACCTCTGATGGTTTCCTCTAGTACTTATTTTCTTTACATATTTTGCAGTTACCCACAACATACCTTAATTTCTTCTTTATGCCTGGAAAATAATATTCTTCAATTATCTGACGAAAATTTTCCTGCAGTGCCCTATGTGCCCTATTGTGTTCAGTGGTGGTGATTTCCCATTGGTCGTCCTCTCGAATAACATTTATTACTTGTTTCTCAATATGAACAAATTTTGTGGATAGAAATTGAGATTCAAGACGATCCAAAACTCCGCCAATGTAGCCAAATCGCACTGGATCGCATTTACACCATCTGAATTAATATTATCTTCAAGACCCTTAAGCAAATTGTCTACAGTATCATAAACAATTATATGCCTTATGAATCGTTGAAATATAATTTTCCTCACGATGGAATAGTGGTTGCCTTTTGATATATAAAACTGATTTTTAAATTGGTTAACCGGAAACTTAATTGATTTTATGACATTTGTACTTGAAACTTCGCTGTGCATTGTCTGATCATCATCGCTGTCTTGCGACAACTGATTAATATATTGCCGTGAAAGCGCATACGCGACCACATTTTCTTCACCCGGTTTATAAAAGAATTTTGGAGAAAATTCCTCTATAAATGCTCTCCATCTCTTCACTTTTAAATTTGGATTTTTATCGGATATTGCGAATGTAAGTGGTTGGTGATCAGTGTAGATGTGTATGCCGCTAATATCATATAGAAAATGTCTAAGATTTTTGAGTGCCCAAACAATAGCGAGCAGTTCCCTTTCGTTTGTAGCATAATTTGCTTCCGACGCTGACAGAGTTGTATATGTCATTGTTACAGGTTTCCCATTCTGAGATAAATCGGCTCCTAAGGCGACAGAAGCCTCTGTTGTAAGTTCAAATACTTTATTGTAATCAGGATACGTCAGCAAAACATCGTCCGAGGCAAGTATTTGCTTTAGCTTTTGGAAGGCCAATAAAGCATTTTCGTCCAGATTTAATTTCACATTTTTAGAGTACTTAGCCGAGGTTTTTTCCATTTTCACCCCTGAGATAATCCGTCAATGGCTTAGCTATTTTCGCGTAGTCTCTGATAAATCTTCTGTAATAGCCTGATAATCCTATGAAAGATCTAAGGCTCTTCAGACTCTTTGGGGTTTCAAATTCGAGAATAGCTCTCACCTTTTCGGGACAAGTTCGAATGCCGTCAGTTGTAACCATAAAACCCAAAAAAACTTACCTCAGTTTTAAAAAACTTCGACTTCGTCGGTGAAATTCTCATCCCCGCCTTCTCAAGCTTCTGCATTATAGTATTTATATGTTGTAGATGACTATATTCATCGGGTGAATGGATAATAATATCGTCCATATAGACCTGACACGGTTTGCCTACTTCCGAACGCAAGACGTCGTCGATAGCTCTTTGAAAAATGCTTGGTGCATTTTTCAGGCCGAATGGCAATCTACAGAACTCATACTTGCCATTGTTTACACCAAATTAAGTCTTCTCTCTGTCTTTTTCATCAAGCATAATCTGATGAAAACCAGCTTTTAGATCTAAGGTGGTGAAATACTTGGATTTTCCCAAGTTTGCCAATATCACCGATATATCTGGCATTGGGTATTTATCGCTAATGGTTTTCTCATTTAATTTTCCGAAGTCGATCACCATTCTATGGTTTGAATTGCCATTTTCATCAAGGCCTTTCTTTTCCACGACATGAACAGGGGAATTATATGGTGAAGTGGATTTCCTTGTCATTCCGTCCCGTAATAGTGACTCTATTTCGTTGTTAATAAATTCTGACATCGAAACTGGGTATGGGTATGATCTCGTATAAATTGGTTCATCCGTACTAGTTCGGATTGTAGCTACTACAGTAGTATTATAAAGTAATGATCTATTTGGATCTGCGAACGCATTTTCATTTGATGTCATAATTTCGTCAAAATCCTTCCGGATATGCGCTGGTATCCCTTCAGAATCCACATTAATATGATTGACATCCAATTTGTTCTCATACACCAAAGGAACATTCCCTTTCCTATACCTTAAAATATTAGATCCTATGTCAACAAGCACCTGTATTTCTTTAAGAAAATCGCAACCGATTATGTCGTCAAATTTTTTCAGTGATGGTAAAATATAAAATGTTCTATAGCCCAATAATACCATTTCACACTTTTTCTCTATTTCATTTACCCCGTTTATTGAACTTACTTTCAATGGTTGTTACAAGAGAGTTACCCCCCTCAAACAAGTTAGTGGTTGAATAAAGTTTTTCGAAGTACCGGTGTCAACAAGTAATCTAAGTCTCCTACCGCTAATTGTCTTGATTATGAACGGTAAGAGTGGTTTTACTCTAAAAAATTTAAGTGTTCCACATCCTCATCCTCATCCAGGTCCCCTTCGAAGTTCGAACTTACATCCTCATAATCTTCCACTTCCTCCGAATCTATGTAGTTGACCCTTTGAGTTTTAGGAGTTGGCGCAGGTCTCCCCGAATCTTCAAATTTGAGATTGTTCATAATTGTATTCTCTAGTTGTACATTTTTTTGAGGGGAACGATAAAGCGTAGGGCGCCTAAACATCGAGGAACCGGGATCGATGTCCATTGCCCTAACTGCATCTTTTGAAACAGACGGGTGTATGTATACCTTTATACGACAAGAGTGTTTGTCGAAAGTTGGTGATCTTTTTCTGCAGCGTATAATTAGTTTTCGCTACGTCACCAGCAGCTAAAATTTTTGCAAATTCCTGGCGCTTTTGTACCGATTCCAACTCCTGAGCAGTTGCCAAGGCTGTTGATAAATCAGCAGGTCTTGCTGAAAAAAGTATGTCGCTTAACGGACGACGCAGCCCGGAAATGAATACCCACAACGCATTGTCCCTAGCACGATCGTTCAGCGCGTTAGCTATGTCCTCGTTGTTTGAATAAGTCATCTTTTTCTTATTCACAATAAGTGTCAAATGTTCGTCAACAGTGTCGTAAAAGTCCGATATGGATTTATTTATAATAAATAATAATACTCAATTCATTCTCCAATGCCTGGAGAGATCTTTTATCGGCGTAACACTGATCCAGTCGGGCAATTATAGCCTTAAAATTCAAAATAGTGTTAAATGCAGATAATTTAGCATTAGCCGCCCCAGTAATCTTATTACGGAATATCCCCATAGCGACGTAATAATTCTCGATTCCCTCAGTATAATAGTTCATGTCAAAATGCGCAGCCTCTCGCCATGCAGGATATGCCTGACCCTAGCCCTTAAACTCTGGTAAAGATTTTACCAGATCAAGAGAAGTCCCTTTAGAAAAACGTGCTACCGTCACTGGATCATACTGAACTACCTTTGGGGTCAAACCCTCAAACTGCTTAGTCAGTTCGTTTATTTTCCCTTGTAAATCCCTAGTAAAAGCTTCCACTGAAACGGAAACCAAATCTATTATCTGCTCCTTACTAAAAGTCGACATACTGTCCTTATCAATAATTGTGAAGAGAAAACGGACAAAAATAATTCCAAAAACAAAAAGAAAAATAGACCAGAGCCAGAAAACGCTACCAATATTAACGAAATACGTAATAAGAACAATTTAAAAAAGTCAAATGGTTCGAATCAAGAACAGAGTAAATGCCTTGTATTCTTACTTTTTACAATACAATAATTGTCAATAATTATCTAAATTAATTATTTTACTTAGTTTAATAAGTTTTTTGCTTACAAATATCTGAAGATTTTCATAATCCTTTTCTTGTGTTGACTATTGTTGTTTTAGTTGTTACTATTCTGTTGTTGTTGCTGTTGCTTTTCTGTTGTTTTAGTTGTTACTGTTCTGTTGTTGTTGCTGTGGCTTTTCTGTTGTTTTAGTTGTTACTGTTCTATGGACCTCTGATGATTTGTTCCAAATTGTTTAAATTTGTTCTTAGGAAAACACTCCTGGTTTAACTTTGTTTTACTTGATGGCTCACTTCACTTCTGTTTTTTTATAAAGTTTTTTGTTTCGACACTTGAATTATTTAAATAATTTCGTTTAATTTTCTTGTTTGTCCTTTGTAGTCTTTTTTTTTCACATTATTTTAATTTTAATATCCCTTCATAAGGACTTTTTTTACACGTTGTTTTAAGTTTAATATTTTTTTTATAAAGACTTTTTTACACGTTATTTCAATTTTAATATCCCTTCATAAAAACTTTTTTACACGTTGTTTTAAGTTTAATATCTTTTCATAAGGACTTTTTTTGTTTACCCGTTATTTTAATTTTAATATCCTCACATAAGGACTTTTTCACTAGGGTTCTTTTAAAAGTTGGGCACCAATTACAAAGACCTTTCGGTTTAGTGATTCGACATAGAATAATCTTTATTTATTTTCCAAATTTGATTACAGTTCTGTTTTTTTGTTAACAATTATTTCGCAACATAAGTTTTTTATTTCATAAATGAGGTGATTTATGCTTAATTACTATTGGTCAAAATACAATAAATTTCAATTTAATAAAAATTAACAACAAAATGCATTGTTGTTAAGGCAAAAAATAAAGGTATTAACTACAATTTGTTTAAAAACAATTATCACCTCATACGCTTTATTTGGATTGGTTAAATTACCATAAATTTTGGTTAACTAAATAAATGATTACATTGCATAATATGTTAAATTAATAACAAAAACAATTATTAAGCTAAAAGTAATTAATAGAGACATTCAAGCCTGCTGCTAATTGTGTTGACAAATAATAAGGGTATTCACACCTGTTGCTAACTGATATAAAAGTCAAGACAAAGCAGGCAACGAGGTCAGTCATAGTTGTCAGATAAATGAGGCACCAAATCGTCAAATATTTGAGAAAATATCGTCAAAACCGTCAAGACGTTTACTGCAATCGTCAAAATATCGTCAGAAGAAATGAGTAAATAAAAATCAAATTTATTTCTATTGTAGTAAAAAATATAAAGTCAATGTATGTACATATCTGCGTTCAAAAATAAAACATTTAAAAAAAATTTGTTAGAAATTAAAAGTTAGTATCCCTCATCTTCATTTATTAATTTATTTTTTCAAAAATGGAGAATTTTTTTATCATTTTCAGGTAAAACTTGTTTAAGGATTAAACAATCTATCCAATTGTTGTTTATTGACACATAAGCGCAGCAATAATATTGCATCATCTTAATCTATGGGTGCTGTAAACATTATGGACTCAGAAGCTCCTGACACCTGAAATTCAGTGTAATGTTGGCTGCAACCGACACATTTTTCAGTTGCTTCAGTTCCTTCTTAAGACCTTATTATCTGATCTTACTACTAACACTATTTATTTATTCTATTTATGAGGTCGGTGCTTCAACGTAGTAGCTCGTTAATGACGGTAGTGTATCCAACTCCATTGAATCATTAGAGCATCGTTGCAATGTGGTTTGTGTTTCACTGTTCTATCACACTACAAAAGGATTTTGCTCGAAAGAAATAAGGGGACTTGTTCCCGAAAATCATAAATTCTTAGGTATCGCTCATCTTTCTCGGCCAGGACATGTGGTCGATTGACCAGTGGATCGCACACTGCATTACAGAAAAAGTACGTTTTTTATTCGAACTATTCGTATGTGGAAATCAATTCTTGCAGAGGTCTTTCCTGTTACTAATGGTATTAAAATATACAAGCCTAGTGTCCATAAACACTGTTCTCTCTTTTCCTCTTCCCATAACATACTTTCATTGTTCCAAACACAATGCCATCCATCCCCTGAGTGTTGGTAGTACGACAAAAAATGACGGTGCTTGCCTTTGTTCTTCCGATTGTAATATTAGAAGCTACACTCGAATTTATAAAATTGTCTGCAACGACAATGATAAATTATTCTCAACTACGAGGTTATTCAGGAGTTGTGATTTTTTGGCTTTTAAGGGATCAAAAATTAATAAAATACAGAAAAATCATCACGAATTCGAAAGTAACTTAAAAATATAATACTTTACTCCTTGTTATTACTAACATAAATTTCCAATAGTAAAAATTGCAAAATAAATACAAAGCTTAAAGAGGCTTTTAATGTACTAAAGTTAGGAATATGACGTAAATTTATAAATTCTATAAATTGCCAAAATAAGGGCATAACTCAAATTCGTCAAATTGTCAATATGATATTTTTGGAGCTCAAAATCGTCAAAATGACGATAAATCGTCAAATCTGGCAGCTATGAGGTCAGTAAAAATTCAGTCGGTCTTCTGTGAAGACGCGTTGCGTGCGAAGAGAATAATCGTGGTTTGAAGATCTCCGTTGTAAAGATTTAACGAACAATTGTTAGTGTGTACACAGAAGAGTGTAAAGAAGAATAACATAATATAAAGCAACTTGTTGTTGTGTTAATCAAGTTGCGAACAGTGGTACACGGAATTGCGCGAACAATAAAAATTTATTTAAAACTAAACACAAATTTAGTTTTATTTGCAATCTACGAACTCATAATTTAAACGTTTGTAAAAAGGGTAAAAGCGTAACAATATGCAATCTACGGTTAGTTTCTTTATCGTATGCACAGTGTTTATATAGATTATTAGGATTACTTCCTCTTCCACCTGCGATAATAATCCAACTGAAGTATTTTATTTTCATTTTATATGAATTCTCCTTCATCTTTGCCATTTTAAAATCTCAACATTTTAATTATTTGTGGGTAAATTCTACCCTTCTAAATAGGAATCAAGTTTGTTGGTTTTTAAAGGGGATTTTATTTATCGCTGACTTCATTTTGCCGTTTCGTTTGCTTTCACTAAAAACATGAACATGTTTTGTATGTCCTTCCGTTTCTTTTGTATTTTACAAAGTTTTTTATTCTGTTATTTTAAAATGCTTTAGAAGGGTAAATTTATTTCACTGCTGTACCTGGTTTACAGAAAGAGCATTAGAGGACATTGAAATTGATTTAAAGGAGCCATTCTAGTAAAAAAAATCCTTTTTGATTATTTTACGAATTTTAATAGGGGAGATTTTAATTAAGAATATGGGATGCGAATAATTAAATTTATTGTTTTACTAACTTTAAAGGATTGATGATTTATATCATTAAGTTCTGCTATTAAATTTAGTAATATTACAGAAAAATTGTAAATGAATTGATACAGCAAAATTAAATGAAATTGAATTGAAATTAAATTTAGAACCTAATTGAAAGTAGATACGTGACTCTAATGTATATTGTGAGCAAACTATCATAGCACATTAACACTAACACTGATTGCATTGCAGGCAATATTGATTAAACATACATAATACATCATTTATGTTACGTGTGTTAATTTTATCCATGAGTTTAATGTGTGTGAAGATAGATTTTAAAATCCATCTTGTAATACATCATTTTCAGAAATACTCAGATCATACCCTAACATCAGTATTATAATTAGTGATAAAAGATTCAGTAATGGTAGTTGGCATTCCTTCCCTTATACTTAATCTTTCAAGGTCTTACAACTGTATTTTCTACAGAATCCAATGTATATTTTTTCTTTTCTATTTTTACATTCTCCCACTTCTATACTTCTATACTCAACTTAACGAAGAAAAACCAGTATTACACAGTTAAAGAGAACATATCTGTGATATATAGTATCACGTGATAGATTATATACAACAACAAAAATTAACATCACGTTATTTATTTAAGACAGAACTGAGGTTTGATTGAAAGCTACATATTTGCATAAGGTCTTTTTAACTTGATCTGTAAAACCTTCAACAACTCGAAGGAAAATTAAAGTAAAGTGCTATACTTATAGTAAAGAAAGTGATTTTTATTATAAAAAGAAAAGAAAATTAGTAAATTATTAAGTTTTTAAAATATATAAAATAGCAGGTATTTGCTAAAGAAATATAAAACATTTTAGTGAATCTGTTTAAATCAGTCTGTTTCTTTGGGAAAAGGTAAATTTATTTGAAGGTATTTTTTATCATTTAATAAAATGTTGCATTTTTATATAGTTAATTTTATATACCACCAGTACCTCGAGTGAATCACCAATTTGCCAATTTGGAGCAGACTCAGCGTCAATTCACTCGAGGGAAATTTGGCAATTTTGGCAAATCTGTGAATAAAAATACATAAAAACGGCAAAGATCAAGTTCGCATCGAATCTTCAATTGAAAATCTGTGAAAGGCCAGCCGAAATTACTTATATCCAGTCATAAACGTCTAGAACTTTTAACCTACAAAAATGTTTCGTTTTGCTAAAAACTACATAAAAACCTAAAAGTAACCATACTTTCACTATAACATTATTAATATTATTCACTAAATTCTAAATCACAAATTAAATATTCTAAACTTTAAAACTCAAATGTTTAAATTTTAAATACAATGAATTCATTTATCTAAATACATATATTCTATTAAATCATTTAAAAATTCTAACAATATGCACTTATTGTACCTATAAAATACAATTAAATTATAATTCAATCTATCATGTTAAAATTTTATATTTAATACTAATTTTTTTTTATATATAACCTATTTCTATATCTGACCTTAACCTTTCTTATAAAAAAAATGAATTATTATAAATTGCTTAAATACCTTAATATTTAAAACCTATAATCTCATAATGATTGTAAAACGACTCCATCAAATGAAGCTGAAGGCCTTCCGCATCGTTGGAATCGAGACCCTACTGTAAGTTAAAAAATTATATTACTTTTGATTAATACACATGCATTTATTATTTAAGTATTTGTATCATAAATATACCAGTGACGGCATTTTTAAAAGCTTAAGATCACGTGCAAGGAAATAATTGAGAAAAAGTACCAAATGAAGTACCATTACATTTGTCCCATCACTGATATATTTATTACGTATTCTCTCATATAAGTGCAAAAGAGCAATTGATGATGATCCTCTCATTGAACTCTTAACTGTTATACTTGCTTTTGTTTTTCCTTTCTTCAATTTCTCTTTTGTAATGATGAATTTACTATTACTTTGTCAATTTACAATTTACAATTTACTTTGTCCGCCCATGTTGTCCTGATTTATCCCTCTATTGATTTATTTATCGGATTACATTCGGAAATGTGTGATTATCTGTGTACTGCTTTTCTATTATGCAATATTTTGTAATAGTGATTAACTATAGGACTTATTTTATTAATTTTTGCATTTTTATCTTATTTTACCCAGGAATTTAATTAATTCTTCCTGTTTTTCTTTCCCAGCCTTAAATTAATTGTTTAACAGAATTCTGTTAGTAAGAGATAGAGGGAGATAGACTTTAAAATTTTAATTTTTTAATCGTAATCCTGACTAAAGGGCTGTAATGACCAATTATGTGTGTAACACCTCGATAGCTTTTAAATACTGTCCTGTCTATATGTTTTGAAGCTTGCCCGTGCCTCAGTCTTACGTTTTCAAATATAACTGATGATAATCAGTGCAGAAACACGTGCTTGCTGTTTTAAGAATTTCCCCTGACCTGTACCAACGTTTTTAATTTCTTTTTTTATTATTTGGATTGCAATTTGGAGATATCTTCCATATTGTACTGATTTTGCCATTGGGTAATCTTCCGAAAATCATTCTTCATCCATCAATAACATTCTGCTATTGATTACGATACAAAGGAATCTTTTTGTGTGCTCCGTGGGCAGAATATTCTGTCACATCGCTACTGACATTATATTTTCTCCAGAGTTGTTTCGTTAGAAACTTGGTTTACTTAGTTTAGTTAAGTTAAGGTTAAGGTTAAGTTTAATAATCCACCTTCATTCCTAGAAAATTAAATTAAAGTAATCGTTTGACGTTGGTTATTATAACTTTTACTCCTCTAGGGAGCATAGGGCCGCAACAAGTTGATTCCAATGAGCTCGATCATCAGCGCGATGTTTGACTTCGTTCCACTGTAGACGTAGTTTGGATATTTGGTTGTGTTTTGGCATTTCCAGGTGTGTGATGGTCGTCCGATTCGCCTGCTACCCTGGGTGTTCCGGTCTATGGCTTTCCTTGCGATGTCATCTAGTGGCTTACGAAGAGTGTGCCCTAGCCATTCCAACTTGCATCTCCTTATTTCTTTCTCAATTGCTTGCTGGTTTGTATCTGACCAGAGTTGGGCATTGGATATTATTATTGGGGGCCAGTAATCACGTTGGTCCCACCACTCATGTATAAAAATTAAAGCATGCAACATAACTTATTCGTGAATCTAGGTCGTAAAGGGTTGTAATGACCAATTATGTATGTATGCGTCTCGTTATGTTAGACGATTTCCAAACAGGGTTAAGTTGGGCAAAAGCATATGTGCCCTATTAATGTGAGTGGCAACATCTGCTGAGGAACCACGGGATTTATCGATTATACTGTCTAGGTAACAGAAGCACTCGACTTCATCAATTTCCTCGCCGTATATTAGAAATTTTCGTTCTGCTTTAGCGTTTAACCTGAGTGTTTTGTTTTTGTGGATATTCATCTCCAGTCCACTTAGCTTTGCGGTTACGCTTACTTAGTAAGCATCGGGAAGTCCTGGACTTCCAATCTGTCTTGACGTTGGTTAAGGCCATATACAAATTTATACATACATATCTGCATGCGGTATTACATAATTGGTCATTACAACCCTTTAGTCAGGCTTACGACCTAGTTTCTCACAACACTTATGTTGTGTGCGTTAATTTTTATACATGAATGATGTGACCTACAGTTTAAAGTCGACTCCGAACGGCAGATTTTTGTGAAACTTTTCACGGCAATTTCATTTACGCTCAGAGATTTTGTCAAAAATCTTTATCATATTTCGTTTAGTTGGAGATGCCTGACCTGGGGTTTGAACCGCGGCCTCACGTCTAATAAGCCAACACATTACCTACTAGACCACGGCGACTTCATGCGGTATTATTGAATTAAATCCAGAAGTAGTTCTAAGATCCCATGGCAGCTTTAGTAGATTTTATCACACCCAAAAGCATTGGTAAACATTCCTTTTTTATTTCGCAAATTACCATTTAATATTCATAAGCTTATAATAGTTCATGCCATTTACTCATATAAAAGGCAAATCAAATCTATGGGCATATGCGTGGATTATTTTGCCTAATGAATATGTACTTTCGCTTACTACACACAAAAAAATTGGTTTGACAAGTATTAAAAAGGGAAATATGAAGAGAAACCAGAAGCAAATTTATGATTGACAGCTGGTAAATTCTCTTGACACATACATAGAATCTAATAAAATTTAGACACTAAATGATAATAAAAGATGACAAAATACAAAACACATTATTACATTATTACAACTTGCCGTTAACTAAAGGAAAGATTTTAACGGGCA
This sequence comes from Sarcophaga variegata, assembly GCA_932273835.1. Lineage (NCBI taxonomy): Eukaryota > Metazoa > Arthropoda > Insecta > Diptera > Sarcophagidae > Sarcophaga > Sarcophaga variegata. The sequence continues at coordinate 68,623,133 of OW026358.1, forward strand.
GATTAAATTGTTTTTCATTATTATAAGTGGACAATATGGTAGAAGTGAGTGTCAAGCTAAAGGAAAGATCATCCTATTGGTAACTTTTAAAGTGAAGTTTATGTTAGAACATACCATATTACATATTATTTTCAATATGGCAACTTCAAATGTAAACAAAGTGAGCAAATACAGCAAAAAAAAGAAGCCCGTCATTGCCACTGCGTTTAAATAAAACTTGTTTAGTTTGATCAGTTTTATCGACATTGCTCTGCCACTACCATATTTTTGATAAGTTAACTTTATTTATCTGTAAGTTGTAATAACGAAAATAAGTTAAAGGTGAATTTAAAGTTCACTTTAGCTAAAGGTACCTTTAACTTAACCCGTGTTTAACGGCAACTTGATATAATGACCCTTAATCTGATAAAATAAAAACATATACGACAGAAGAGAAAAATTATAAACAGTCAATAGCATATTCGAAGATATTTACTGAGGTTGAATCGATTGATTTGTGCAACTGATAGACATGGTAAATATTTGTTTCTTAATAAAACAAGATTCTGTATCCTAAACAAACAAGAAATATGTTGACGATTCAGCTAAGCCTCATGTAATAAAAAAGGTCAAAAGTTTCAGTGAAACGTAATCTATAATGAATCGAACTTGAGTGATTACAACTCGTTTCTCTTTTGTTTACAATTCAAATAATTTTGATTTTTGGAATCTAGGAAGGGGTTTAGTACTGGAACTGAAAGAGTTAAAAAGGGCAAAAGTTTTAACAAACATATTTATGTAGCATGTGTTCTGTTTGCAAGAACAGGGAGAAAAAATTTTAAAAAATGACCCAAAATCGTACACCATTTAAAAGTGCTAAACTTACCATTCAAACACTTTTTGTTTCGTGTCGGGGATGTCGTTGAAAGCAAAGTAGGTTTTCTTGTTTTCATATTTTTGACTAGATTTGAACGAAGCTGCATCGTGATTTTAGAAAAAAAAATACTTCATACATACATAATTGGCCATTACAACCCTTCAGTCAGGATTAAGGCCTAGCCTCTCACACCACTCATGTAGTAAGTGTTAATTTTATACATGAGTGGCGGGACCTACAGTTTAAATTCGACTCCGAACGACTGATTTTTAAGAGACCTTTCATGACAGTTTTATTTACTCTCAGAGTTTTTGCCAGAAATCTGCTGAGAGGAAGTCGCCGAAGAAATGTTTTTTCATATTTCGTTTTGATGTCTGACCTGAAGTTTAAACCGTGGCCTTACGTCTAATAATCCAACACACTACCTACTAGACTACTAAGTCGCCACAAATCACAGCAGTTTGGTGATACTTGCCACAATACACATACCTGAGCGGATTGAGGTTCATTTAACGCGGAGGTGATCACGCTATTTGGCCCCGTTAGATTTATTCCTGTAGAGTTTTCTTAAGTCACAGATGTGTACGGATTAGCCACAAGTCACAGCAGTAACATAATGCAAGTAATCGGTGAAGCCTGGTTTCTTCACTAGAGTGACGAAAAATTTAACAATGTCAGACATTTAATGCTTCATTAGTTCCTTTTAAACGACTTAAAAGTGTTGATGATATCTCACACACACTTTGTTTTGTGAAAATTTAATAGGAACGAAGCACTTAATAAAAGACCCTTTATATTGTTACGTTTTTACCTTTTAAAAACGTTTAAAATATGAGTTCGTAGATTGAAAATAAAATAAAAATAAATTTGTGTTTAGTTTTAATTAAATTCTTTATTGTTCGTACAATTCTGTGTGCCGCTGTTCACAACTTGATGTGAGCAACAAAAATTGTTTTGTTTGTTATTCCTCTTTATTTTGCGTAAACAATAACAAATGTTTAAAAGATCTTTATAATGGATATCTTCAAACACCGCACCTCTTCACGCAAGACTGACTGAATATTTACTGACTCCATTGCCTGCTTTGTCTTGCCTTTTATATCGCAGGATAAACAGTCGGATGAATGCTCTTGAAGGCCAGTGACCTCGCCTTCTCAAAATCTCTATAAATGTAAGCATGTTGTTTACCTTAGTGTTGTTGTTGCATTTTTGTTTACTTGTTTATCCCTTTTTATGCTGATATTTTTTGTTGTATTTTTGTTTACTTGTTTATCATGTAAACAAATTCATTATTTTTGTTTTTGTAGCTTTGTTTACAATTTAAACGTTGTAAAAGCTAAACACCATTTCCAGACCGTCTAAATTGAGGTGTATTAAGTTGATCGTTGTCAGGTTCTCGGGATGTTTGATAGTTTCCTGGTTCATCCAATATTCCATAGGCATCACAACAATTTTTATTAAAACCTTCGTTACTATTGTTGTCGTAGTTTTTTCTTATCTGATTTGTATGAACTCATATCAATTTTCCACTTGTAAGTAAAACGTTATACATGCCATTCCCTATTCGTTCAATTATCTTTCCAGGTAGCCAATAAGAATCTTTGTTGCTTTTATAAACTCGAGCATATACATTCTCTTGAACAGAAAAATAGGTTTCTTTCGCGCCTTGTTTCCTATTAAATTGAGTTTCCATGGCAGTATTTCTAACAACATCTTTTTTCGGACATGGTTTGATTAGATCCAAGGTTAAACGAATCTTTCTGCCAAATAATACTTCAGCCGGCGAAAGATTTTTAGGCGAATTTGGGTTTGGAGTCGATCTGTAGTTTTGTAGAAATGTCTGAAGATTTTGTCTTGTAGTCCCCTCTCCAGCCAATTTCTGAAGTGAACGTTTCATAGTGTCGACAAATCGTTCGGCTTGTCCATTGGACATCAGATAGTATGGGCTGGATTTTAAATGTTCTATACCGTTTCGAATTATAAAATCGTGAAAGCACGTCTGCATAAACAAAGCTTGTCGTTGAAACAAAACTTATATCAAAGTCATATGCCAGAAGCTTCACTGCCCAGCGCTGTAACCGATTAGCCTGATGAACTGCTATTCCAGACTTTTTCCCAAAAATGGCTAACAACGATTTATGGTCGGTGTGAAGTGTGAATTTTCTGCCATAAATCATTTTATGAAATTTCGTCACAGCGAATACTAGTGCTAGCCCTTCTTTTTCAATCTGACTATAAGATTTTTCTGAAGGTGTTAGAGCTCTGGAGGCATGGCATATGGCTTTAACTGAATTATCTGGATATTTATGAAATATACATGCGCCTAAGCCGTACTGAGAAGCATCAGCAGCAACTATTATGTCCTTTTTGGGATCATAATGTGTAAGTAAAAGCTTCGATGTTAAAACCTCTTTTATTTTCGTAAAGCAATTATCATGTTCTTTGGCCCAACGCCATTTTACATTTGATTTTAACAAATTATCAAGTGGACCTCGCAATTGTCTCATATTGTTGACAAATTTCCCATAAAAATTAACTGCTCCAAGAAAAGATGATGGTTTTGGCATTTGAGTAATTGCAGATATACGTTGTGGGTCTGGTTGCAGTCCATCTTGATTAATTACATAACCCAAGTACTTTACTTGTTCAACAAAAAACTTGCATTTTGAAAAATTCACTTTAAGGCCATAATCTTGAATGCGACGTAAAACATCTTGAAGATTTTTGTGGTGTTCCTTTTCATCTTTACCAGACACAAAAATATCGTCAATATATACTGCGAAATTTTCCAGACCCGCGAGCATTTTATCCATTATTTGTTGAAAAATGGCTGGAAAAGTTTTTACGCCAAAGACCATTCTGTTGTAGCGATATAACCCCATATGCGTTGTTATGGTTAAAAGATGTTTTGATTCGTCGTCGACCTCTACCTGCAAAAAAGCGTCCGACAGGTCTATGTGACTAAAGTATTTTGCATTTGCCAATTTTGAAAAAATATCCTCAGGGAGAGGTAAAGGGTACTGATGGTTTTCTAAAGCTTCATTTAGACCCGTAGAAAAATCAGCGCAAATCCTTACAGAGCCATTAGCCTTTTTAATTACAACTATTGGAGCTACCCAACCCGAGTAGTTCACAGGGGAAATATACCGATGTCTTGTAATCGTTTTAGTTCTTCTTCTACAAGATTTTTCACCGCATACCAGGCGTTTAGAACGAAAAACTGGTTGTATATTCGGTTTTATTACTAAATGAGCTTTTGTTTTCGTGCAGAGACCGAATTTTCCATCAAAAACATCTGGAAAACAAGACTTTAAATGGTTAATGGTTTTATCAATTGTTAATGGAGAACTTCCTTGTTGCAAATAGCATTAATAGGCAGGCCATCTAATTGAAGAGCTTCAATCCAATCTAGACCCAAAAAATTTAAATTTTGTATTTTCGTAACGTAACAAGTGACATATTCATGTCTCTTTCTGAATTTAACATTACAATCAAACTGTACTGAAAGTGGAAGTTTTCCTGTATCACTTCTGGCTGCTTGTTTAACTTGTACTGCGTTTGTAATTTGAAGCATTTTAAAGGTTTCTTCTGATATAAAGGTTATATCAGATGCAGTATCAAACTGCAACTCCACAAATGTATTATTAATTTCTACGGTTACGTATTTACGGTATACATTTATTTTGTTAACAAACGAAATACTTTTTGTTTCCACCTCAGGTTTGTTGTTTTTGTTATATTTTGATTTTGTTTTTGCGTTTTTAAAGTTTTTCTTGACCACACTACAATAACCTGCCTTGTGCCCAACTACATTGCAGAGTTCACATTTATATTTTTTGTCTGAGCATTCACGAGCGAAGTGCATTCCGCCTCAAAACCAGCAAGGGTATTTTGGAGTTTTTTTATTCTTTTTGTCTGTTTGTAATTGGTTAACATGTGGTTCTATTTTTGAACTCTCAATAAGTACAGTGTCTGTCTTTAGATTGAGTAGACATTGGCATTCTCTTGTCAGAGAATCTAATGTAACAGTACTACCTTCGTGATCTATTTTATTTAATAGTTTTGTTCGGATATCAAAATCTGCAGATGATTTCAAACCCATGACAAAAATTATGTATCAAAATCGGTATGGGAATCTTTTGTTGTTTGTAAGCAGTTATATCTTATGTTAAACTGAGACGTTTGGGTACCGAACAACTCTGTGAGTTTTAGTTACAGTTTATTTTTCCTTTGGTAAAATAAAATTGGTGTATTTATTGTGGACAACGGTGTTAAGTTTTCTTAACAGTAGACGCACTTTTGCTGCATCATCCAACTTAGCCGCATCGACTTCAAAAAGATCTTCGTATCTTGGCAAACCACATTTCAAAAGTGAGGTTATGTTCGTCGAAATTGAATTCGGTGATATTAGATGTGAGAGCTTCGACAAGAAATTCAACGTTATCGCTTTTGCCAATGGATTTTTCTTATGATTTAGCTGTAGTCAGATTTTTCATCAGTTCATGCAAAGCCATATTGTGCCGTTGCTGCTCCTGTTTCATTTTTACTATTTGCTTTAGCACTCCTTCCATTTTTGGGAAATTTTAATTTATGCGCTAAGCCAAGGTTTTAATTGTAAAGGGTGTTTTTATAGAGGTATAGAACTTTAAGTTGCAATAAAACAACGATGGATTATTCGATTGACATGAATTTTATTTATCCGAAAGATAATCTTGTGGCATTACATTTTAAATATGATTTCTGGCATATGACCGCCAGGGCGGATGTAGTCCAATCTGGACGTCCAATTTTCGATGACTCTTTCCAACATTTGTGGCCGTATATCGGCAATAATACGGCGAATGTTGTCTTCCAAATGGTCAAGCGTTTGTGGCTTTACCGCATAGACCAATGACTTTACATAGCCCCACAGAAAGTAGTCTAGCGGTGTTAAATCACAAGATCTTGGAGGCCAATTCACAGGTCCAAAACGTGAAATTAGGCGGTCACCAAACGTGTCTTTCAATAAATCTATTGTGGCAAGAGCTGTGTGACCAGCGTTACCGCTGGAAATTTTTAAGAAGTCGCACAAAAAGGGAATCTTTGAAAAAAAAGTCGCACAACATTTAAAAAAAAAGCAAATGAACTAATACTATAATAATAATAGATAAAAAAAAATACATTTTTATTGGATTTTGTAATGTACACTAACAAACATATAATAAGTTTATTTTTTAATAATTTTTCCAATTTTTTATAATAGAAAAAAATTTTTAGCCAAAAATTAATAAGCCTAAATAAAAATTTTAATTTTTTTAAAATTATTTTTTCCGTTTTATTTCTGGCTTTTAAATGTAATTTCATTCAAATTTATGAACGTTAGGACATTTAAATTTCAAAAATAAAAAATGCATTTTTAAATTTATAAAAATTCCATTAAATAAAACTTTTTTTGCTAACCCACTATATAATAATACAAAACACAAAACAAAACTATTATTATAACTAAAAAACAGTTCATTAAAAATAAATAAAAATTAAACAAAATTGCGTATTATGTAACAAATTTAAAAATAAAATAACAAAAAATATAATATATATTTTAAAATAAAAAAAACATTCAAAATTATACAAAATTACTAATTTTGTAATAAATTAAAAGATATGAAGTTAATAAGGTACATACATTTCAAATAATTACGCTAAGGTATGATAAGACTTAGAGTACATAGTATTTGGAAAATTTTTGTATTAAACAAACTGAGATCAAAAAGTTAAACATAAATACTAATTTTGTTACAACGGTTCATTTTAGAAGTAAATAGAAACATTTTGTAATAAGTTAAATATGATATATAGTTTTACATTTTATACTATGTTATTTATTTATATGTCATAATATATCACAATTTCATGAAAAAATATATCATAATGGAAGGCACATTTTTTATAACTTTATTGTTCAGGCATGGAAAATAAAAATTCTGAAATTTAGATTTTTTTTTCAAAACAAAACAACAAAAATAATCAAATTACACAAACTAGTTTATAGATTATTTAATAGACTAATCAATAGAATAGAATAGTTTATAAGTTAGTTTATATATTAAGACCACAGGAGTCAATATACTGGTCAATATATTATATCATATACTAGTATAATATATTTACTACTCTATAGACTATTATATATGTGGACTGGCCTATTATTTTTTAAATAGTCTATGAACTAGTCTACTAGTCTTTGAACTGGTGTGTTAAATAACCTATAAATCTACTCTATATTGACTAATCTATTAACAAGTCTATAAACTAGTCTGTGTAATTTATTCGCAGTTTTATGAAATACTTAGAAATTAGGATGCAGCGATATTTCTCAATGTCAAAAAGGACTATATTACTTAATTTTCCATGCTTCTTTTGGTTTATATATTTTACAAAATGAGTTTTAATATATATTTCACAGTTATATTAGTATATTTATATTCGATTAAATTATTTTTTTGATAAATTACTTCTGTACTTTTTTATAAGTTCATCGTCAGGCACCCAAATTTTCTAGGTCCATGTTTAATAAATTTTGTGCCGAAAGCATGGACTCGCATGTGTCCACTTTTAACATATTCGATAACTTATTTTTCATTAAAGTTAGTTACGAAAAAATTCTTTCTGCCGACGCACTACTATGTGGCAGAGTAAATACGTAAGTAACAAATTCATATAAAGTAGGATACAAATAATTATTAAGCCTATTTTTTAAATTACCAATTTTATGCCAAAATTCTTCTGGATTTGTAATTTTAAAGATATTTTCATATGATTTATTATTAATTTTGGTTTCTAATTTTTAATTCTTGTATAAATATATCAGGTTTACTTTTTCAAAAAAGGGGAAAAAAGGATCAAAAATCTTGAAAAGTGTCAGATTTAGTTCATTTTAGTAAGGGGGCACAAAAAGTGGCGGGGTCGCTGAAAAAGTGTCAAATTGCGACTTTAGTCGCTCAACGGTAACGCTGTGTGTGACATGTTGCGCCGTCTTGTTGAAACCACATCTCCTGGTCATCATGGTTATTCAATTCAGGAATGAAAAAGTTAGTAATCATGGCTCTATACCGATCACCATTGACTGTAACGTTCTGGCCACCATTGTTTTTGAAAAAGTACGGACCAATGATTCCACCAGCCCATAAAGCGCACCAAACAGTCAGTTTTTCTGGATGTAACGGTGTTTCCACATACACTTGAGGATTACCTTCACTCCAAATGCGACAGTTTTGTTTGTTGACGTAGCCATTCAACCAGTGCGCTTCATCGCTAAACAGAATTCGCTTATGAAAATCGGGAACAACGGTAATCTCGTTTTGGGCCTTTACGCCTTACTTGATGATCGTTTGGCTTCAAATCTTGCACGAGTTGGATTTTGTAAGCACGCAAACCAAGATCCTTCCGCAAAATCTTCCATAAAGTGGATGGACACAGATCCAATTCATGTGCTCGATGGCGGATGGACTTATTCGGGTCTTCCTCAATTGTACGCTCTACAGCAGCAATAGCTTCTTCTGTATGCACCGTACAGCGTCTCTGGGGATGCGAGTTATCAATAAGAGTAAACGTGGTGCGAAAACGTTCCATGGTTAATCGAATTAACTGCTCTGATGGACGATTTTGTCGACGATAAAATGGACGTAGTGCGCGATACGTTTTCCGCACAGAACCATTATTTTCGAAATAAAATTGCACTATTTGCAAGCGTTGTTCAGGCGTGAGTCTATTCATGATGAATTGCCAAACCCAAATGAGAATAAATCACTTGACAGCTGTTAAATCGGTCGCCATCTTGAAAAATAATGCCAACTTAAAGTTCTATACCTCTATAAAAAACACCCTTTATAATAAAAGCAACTTTTTTTTAATATTTAATATTTAATTAAATTTCTTTGTGTTTACACAGAAGAAAAAAACCAACTTTTTTGTCCTCGTCGCCACTATTGTAATTCTCTAATAATTTTATTATATATAATCCAATATTAGTAAAAAGCAACAGTTTCAATTGATTTTTTCATTTCCATTTATTACAGTTGAACTATGTTCAAACCAGTAGTCAGATAATCTGAAATAAAGTCGTCCGTTCAACATATTTTCATGGTAACCACTATCCAACTGAAAAATGCCTTCATATACATACATACGTACAGGATTTAATGTTAAAGTATAAAAGTTAATTAATCAAATACAATTCTGGTGTAAAAGAAAATGAACAAGAAAAATTAATTATCGCCTGTCGTGCTTTTTTAATTTCCCTCTTTTTTTCTTTAACTTTTGTATCATCTTTAGAGTCATTAATCACTTGGCTATGGTGTGGTGTTTAAGTAAAAAATCTGATTAAATTTTCGGAATGAGATCTTCATCCATTTCCATTTTTATAAATAGATAATTTGTGTCTCCTTGTGCTCTTATTCAGTTATTCACGGAAATATAAAATATTTGTAAACAGCTACTGTTTGGGTAGCACAAAATTATTTAATATTGAAAAAGAAAAAAATTATTTAACGTTGAAAAGAAATATCGTTTTTTTTTGTAATTGCTTTAAAAATTCAATTCTGCTTTATACGGTTTTCAGATATGCACCTTTATTGCGTAAATCGCAATAAACGCCATTATTGAGATCAATATTTCATATAAAGTTTCAATTTCAGTTAAGTTTCAATTAATAATTGCGCAATAAATACACAATTTGTTATAATATTGAGTAAAACTTAAAATGCAGGACTGTCATAAGTGCGTTTTGTCAGCATATTACAATTAACCCAACACTTTCTGTTGATATTTAACAACTTAAATGTCAACAACGACAAACAAACAAACAAAGAACCAGCTGTTTTGTTTACCAGCTGTCAAATGAATATTAAATAAGCAGCTCAACTGCGTATATTATTATGCCTGAACACTTAAAATATTGTACTCAATTAACCGAATATTTACTCAATAGAAGTGCATATCTGAACATAGTATTACAATGTCAGATTCTTCAATAACGTTGTTGAACACCACGTATCAGCCAAGCAAAGAGCCTTCTACATCATAAAACCACAAAAAACGAAGATTGACTTCGAGTTTTCCATGTGAACTTCCCCAACAAGACGGTAGAAAAAGTTATAATTGCCATAAAAAAATTATATACAAGTAAGGGACATAGAACTAAATATTATTTTATTTATTCTTCTAAAATTAAGAATTTTTATATTCTTTCAGTCATGTTTTTGGATTCCTTTCGTTAAAAATTACAGAAATTGTGAAATCATTGCAACATTGTTTACCACTCAATTTAGTAACCAAGAGAAACAACAAAATTAACAAAATCCTTCTTAACGAATTCAGTGTTTGCTTTTTGGTTTCTCTTTACTCCCCCTGTTGGTTTTTTTAATATAATGTCTTGAAACGATAAAATTCGAGATTGTGCAATAAAATACCAGCACCAATAATAATACGTATTATTAAGTGGAGAATAAATCTCCTGCAGCAACTACTGAATGAAACTCTTCCTCCTTTTTTCTCTTCGGTTGTTTTTTACAATTTTTTTAAGAAAACAAGAGACAGCAGAGACGGCAAATTGATATTAAATTGTACTTAAGTTCTAAAGCGATTCGATTGTGTTAATCACACTTGTATGAATTGATTGATTGATTGTTTGTTTGATTGATTGACTGATTGATGAATAAAAAAGTTATTTTTTGCATATGCTTTGAGAAGTACTTTGTGCTTTGAGTCATACTAAAAATTTCCAGGTTTTTTGTTTTTTTTTATGCCTATACCTTGGATTTGAACCAATTCTGGATGACTTCAAATATGTATATTATGGTATCAGATTGTAGAAACAAAAGCACAAAGCAAAAATTTATTTTTCTCACAGAGAGCTACCATCGTTTTAAGAAAATTACTGAATAATTCTTGGGTGAAATTTTTTGATACCTTTATGATCGCTGATTAAAATTTGATGCTAAAAACTAAAGATTTGTGTATACAGATTATATTATATTATATTATATAGGACAATTTAGAAATCTTAATATAATCAGACTAAGATGCAAAGTACTAATGATATGTAAAACAAGTGCGATTCATATGAAGTTACATCTGCTGATTAGAAGTAAACCATTACAGACTAAATGCTGGTTATGCTACTTCAGAATACATTTCGGAGATTTGATGGATAAAAGTTGAAATACCTCATATATCTTATGGAGTTATTTATTAAACACTGTTATATTGCGTATTATCAATATTAAATGAACACAGCAAAAACCTTAATTGGCAGTCGATTAAGGTTTCTGTCCATACCAGAAACTTGGAACTTAAATGACGGAGATCGACGCATAAATTCTTCAATCTTTAATAATACCGTGCGACAAAACCTTGCTAGAAAGAAGAGAGATGGGCCTTTAAAACAATATACATCTATATATTATTTGACTTAATATGCTAAAGTGTTTGATGATGCAAACTTGACAAATGCGAATTTTTTTCATATTTTTCAAGTTTGTCCGTTTATAGTGTCAGATTTTAATTAAAAAATTTAAAATAAGTGATGACATTCTGAAAGTGCATTATCTTGTAAAGAGATTGACACTTCGTTTGATCAAATCGGACAAAAATTACCATAGTTATTATTCAAAGAGTTTAACAGTCGTGTTATATTTTTTATATACATCTTTTTCAAATGAAATTTTATTTCAAAAATTTTCAGAAATTTTAATGGATCTTGATTGTTTATCGGCAAATGTGTCAATTTCACATTTGAGCGACCACCAAAAGTTGGCCAATGTTTGCGCAAAGAGAAATAATAATATTTGCAAAAAGCACAAATATTAGCCGACTTCTGGTAGTCGTGCAAACGTGAAATTGACACATTTTGCTGTAAACAATCAAGATCCATTAAAATCTCTGAAAATTTTTTAACTGAAAGTTCATTTGATAAGAGGACATATATAAAGGATATAACACGACTGCTATACTATTCAAATAATAACTACGGTAATTTTTTTTCCATCTGTCCCCTTTACAAAAAACTTTGGATTTTGAAAATAGGTTAAAAAATATTTGGGTAATAAATAATTTTGTCTGAAAAAAATCAAAAATACCCTTTTTGGCAAATAAAACAAGTTTTGAGGGTTCGAGAAATATAAAAAAAATAATTTTTGAGTTCTACTCAACAAAACTCACAACCTACACTATGTCATTAGTTGGGTGTATTTCGCACCGTGAATTAACCACTTCTTTCTTTTATATTTTGACTTTAGAAAATTGGTTGATTAGTAATTAAAAATTCAAATTCTACCACATCCAGTTGGACCACACTATATCCAACAACTGAAATCTCTATTAAAGTTTCGTTACTGATATTTAAACTTTGATAACTTGATATTTAAACTTTTATTTTGGTTATTGAAGTGATTCGTGATGAATGGCAGGGATTTTGTGACTGTGAGAAATAAAAATATTCAAAGATTGTACAGTTGTGATAAAAATTAGCACAATTGGGAGCTTCTCCAACTAAAAGTATTATGAGAATATTATTATAATCAGTTCTTTATATTTTAACCTTTTTTTAATATTATTTCACTTCACTAGCATAAAATGTTTTCGACACCAATCAATAATTAATCCAGGTTAAGCAAATTTAGGCCCATTATTACAACTTGCCGCTGAACTTGCGTTTAGTTAAAGGTACCTTTAGCTAAAGGGAACTGTAAAGTTACCTTTAACTTATTTTCGTTATTACAACTTACAGATAAAATAAAGTTAACTGTTTTCAAAAATATGGCAGTGCCGGAGCAATGCTCAAATAAAACAAGTTTTTTTTTAAAGCAGTAGCAACGAAGGGCCACTTTTTTTGTTGTTGTGTTTCCTCATTTTGTTTATATTTGAAGTTGCCATATTGAAAATAATAATAATATGGCAAGTTCAAACATAAACTTAACTTTAAAAGTTACCAGTAGGATGAACTTCCCTTTAGCTTAACGCTCACTTCTACCTTATCATCCACTTATAATAATGAAGAACAATTTATGTGCCTGTTAAAATCCTTCCTTTAGTTAATGGCGAGTTGTAATAATGGCCCTTAATATAAAGTTTTAACTTAACATGATAACAGTTGATCTATGTATATTTAGAATTTAAAAGTTTTATGTCAGAAATTAAATTGTTTTTAAAGCAAATTAACAAAAACTCATTGTAAAAAGCATTGGCAAATATGAAAAATGTATACATAACATACATAGTTGGTCAACCCTTCAGTCAGGATTACGTCCTAGCTTCTCTAACCATCTAACCATGAGCGGTGGGACTTCCATGACAATTTTTTGAGAAACTTTTCATGGCAATTTTATTTACTCTTACATTTCTTTGCCAGAAATCAGCTGAGCGGAAGAAATATATTTTTTTATACTTCGCTTTGTTGGAAATGTCTAACCTGGGACAGTGGCCAGACTTCTAGTAAGCCAACACAAGACCTACTATACTATACTATAATTAATACATACATACATAATTGATAATTACAACCCTTTGTTGTGTGCTTTAATTTTATACATGAGTGGTGGGACCTACAGTTTAAGGTCGATTCCGAACGACAGTTTTTTGAGAAACTTTTCATGGCAATTTTATTTGCTCTCAGAATTTTAGCCAGAAATCTGCGGAGAGGAAGTCGCCAAAGAAATACTTATTCATATTTCGTTTTGATGCCTGACCTCGGGTTTGAACACGGGCTTTACGTCTAATAAGCCAACACACTACTACCTATTAGACCAAGGCGAAATACTGTAATTAATGGACTATATAAAGGGCGATCAACAATGACTAATCCATGCGTCTGTGAGTAATAACCGCTTTTAAGCACTGTGCTCTTGAGTACTGAAAATCTGATCTTCTTTAATAATGACCGTGAAAAAAATTGTAAGCGTTGCAATGTTAGGATTTACTTAAATAAAAAGATCAATAACAATTAAATGTGAATAATTTCTTTTATATTAATGGCAATCATCGAATTCCCAATAAGTAAAGCAAAATTTAAAAAACTTAAAAAAATTGAGATATTATATTAAACAATAAAACACTGTCTTAATTTAGTAGACCTATTTACCTTGAACAGTTGAAAGTGCGGCCGTTTTTTTATGCTAATATATTCCCATTTGACATACACTATTTATCACACAAAAGCAGTTAATGTATGGAGTTTATTTAGATGTAGAATTGCCTACAAACTGGAAGCATCATACATAATTGCTTAATTGGCCATTAACAACCCGATTAATGGATTTCGGCCAGCCGCAACACATCCTTCTAGGCGCCTCTGCTTCTTGCGCACCTACGCCACTTGGTCACACTAATCGATGACAGGGCTTCCCCGATTTGGTCCTTCCAACGCATACAAAGTTGTCCCCTTCGCCGACTTCCGCAGATCCCCGCATCAAATACCCGCCTAGACGCCATTCGAACGACATGGCCAAGCTGGCGCAACCGCTGGATATTAATACGCTGCACAGCGTCTATGTCGTTGAGGAGTTCATACAGCTCACTGTTGGATTGTCTGTTTTTGCACACATTGTCAGCATTTTATTGCACTTGAATGTGTTCAACTATCGATCCTAATTTGACACAACACATGTTATTGTGTCCGTATGACATTTTTTGAATTCACCAGCTATACTGAATTTTTTTTAACTGTTGGTTGTTATTTTACACTCGTGCGATATTGGCACCATGATTTTGGTGTGATAGAATAACGATTGTGTTGTGCCGGAATAAAATAGAGAAGTTTTAAAAATGACCACAAAATCGATATTGTTAGTGATAGACTTAAAAATTTTACTTGAAAAGAAATTTAAAAAAAAATGATTTTCAGAAGCTGAAAGCTTTTTTCAATATATCTTTTGTTAATATATCTTTAATTTAATGTTTAAATAATAATACGTGTTAAAATCTTAAAATTTGGAGAAAAAAGTTTTTACCAATCAAAATCGGATATAAATTTTGCTATCGCAGTTGTTGTAAATTTTTGTAAACAATTTTTAAGTCTTGAGGAGATGATGGCTGTAACGTCAGCCTTTTTAATGCAAATGTGGGCACGGAAATTCTGTAGGTAAGATTCAGGGTTTACGGATAGAATCTGATCTTCCTCAGGTATGTCAAACAATATCTTCATATATTTTTTATTGATTAGCAGCATTTCGAAAGACGCATGTACGCACATTCGAGTTTTTGTAGTATTTTTTTTTATAGCCACAAGCACTCTGGTGATAGCCCCTACTTATGCAGTGCATTGCGTTGAAACTATGAAAATATATTGAAGGAGAGTGAAAAGAGGGAGTAATGTTTATAGACTTTACATTGAAATACATATGTATATCTATATTATAAGTGATAGTCTAGTAGGTAGTGTGTGTGAGTCCACGGTCCAAACCCCAGATTAATTTCAATATAAAAAAATATTTCTAGGGCGACTTCCTTCCTAAATGTCGACTTTAAACTGTACGTCCCGCCACTCATGTTTAAAATTAACACACATATCAAAAGCGATGTGAGAAGCTAGGTCATAATCCTGGCTAAAGAGTTATAATGACCAATTGTGTATGTATTTATGTAGCAGAGATCAGCAATGAGTATTCAAAAAGATGAGTAGAATCGAATCATACTCATAATTTCTTATATTTATACCTGTTCATACTTTTTTTAATATCATGCAACCTCTACTAAATATTTAGAAACTAATTAAGTCCACAGTTATTTCTTTATAAGCTTTAAGCAAATAAATTAGTTTTTGATTTATAAAGAACTGTGTGTAGACAAAAGAATTATATGTGAGGTAAAAGCAATCATTTTCTACAGATTTGATCAAAAACGCAGTTTTATTTAAGAGTATTATAAGACCTTTTGGACTCCAAATCTTATCTAAGATCGAAAAAAGATCGATCAAAAATCTTATCGGTAGTTATATTTCTAACCTATAATAATTTAAAGCCTGCACTCAGCATTATCTCTTGCGTATTTGCTATCATTTCCTTTCCACTTCTTATTTCTGTTGTATATATTGTATGCACATGTGTTGTATATTATTTTACATTGCGGAATTTTATAAATTTTCTTTTTTTGAAAACCAAATACGAAGTGGATTATTAAACAAGACATATCTCAACAATGTTTATGCGATACACACTGTATAAATAGATGCCACCCCCTGAGTGTAGGTCTTATGACAAAAAAAAATTGAAATGAAGTGGCCAAAAAAACTCCAACAAAGTTGTTTAAATTTTTAAAGAATAATTTTGTTTGAAAACAAATCTAAAAAGCTTTTGTAAAATATGAAATAAAAAATGAACTAAAATAAATTAAAATCGTTTAAAAATTAAGTCTATTTCTGGGAAAAATTGCTATCGTATCTGTTACTGATTCACGAGGGCTTTTTATTCATAAAATTTTTTAAGACAACAAAACAAAAAATCTGTTAAAACCATTTCATTATTATATGGCGTATGGGCATATCGATAAATGTACAAAATAAACATTCGCGTATTTCAACGTTCAATTGGTCAATTTTTAGTTTTGCTGCCCCTTTATTTGTAATAAATTCTTTACATACATATACATATACACTGGGTGTATACATACATATGTATGTAGTAAATACATTTTATTGTAAAAAAAACTGTTTTAAACAATTTATTTCATTATGCAATATATGACAATGATTTTTCTGATTGTCTGTTCACCGTTACTTAAATATTTTGTTTTTTTTTATTCAATGCATCTGGTTTCGATGCCGGGGCTTTGTTTGTGTTTGTAATTGTGCGTTTTGTCTTAAAAAATCAAACTGTTCGTGCATATGTATGGCATTCGTAAAGTGTTATTTATTGTTGTAATAAAATTCGTTTGCATTTCGTTATTTTATTTGTTTGCTGTACGACTGAATGGAAAATATTTATGCATATTGCCATCATCATACGTTCATTTGTTATTATTTTATTTGCTTTCATACGTTTGCAAGTGTCATGCACTTGTTTTATCTACAAACACACCAACAAACTTATTTACACACTTGGGTACACTGTCCCATTGTTATTGAAAATGCGTATTTTAGTTGTTAAATATTTGTGTATACTTGTGGTTTGTATGTATTGTATGTTGTATGCTGTACATGCACATACGAGTATGTACATGTGGTAAAATAAAATACAAAGATTTGTTTTGTGAAAATATTTAATAAATTCACAAAAAAAAAAAAATAACGAAAAGTATATATATACACTCAACAACAAAAGTATATTCGAAAGTAAGTTTTTATAAACAAGAACACAAACATATTGAATTATATTGTCATGTATGTACGTATATACATAAGTACTCTTATCAAATAGTAGACAAGCTTTTATCCTTCCAGAGATCAGCAATGAATCGTTTTTTCGCTACTCATAAGCACTCATTAAAGTCTAAATATAGTAAGTGAGTAAACAATATTGAAATTTAACTACTCTGATTCATTCGTTCTCACTACAACGTTGATTTATAAGTATGAGTACAATGAGTATGAGTACAACGGTGACATTAAACTCATAACATTCGAAATATGTTTGGTTCATACGCCTACTCATTCAGATTCATAAATTTAGAAAAATACTTATAATACTCATAAATGATTCGAGTATTTCAAAGTTGCCAAAAAAAAACTGGGAAATAACAAAACATGTCTTTACCAAAAGAACAGTGGACTCTAGGGATTGCTAATGTGCAATGGATGGCCATGTGATCTAAGGACACGTGTCCATCAGAGTCTAGCAATAATAAACGTACCTTCTTGCTACCAACGACATTGAGCTTCCCTATAATAAGTGAGGATCCAATTTAACTGAAGCATTCGGTAATCCTATGCTCACTGATATGTCGTAAATTTCGAGATCGGTAAGAAATGCAATTTCCTCGAAGACACATAGGAGTTTGATTGATCAGAAATTTTCCTGAAAAATTCTCAGCATTCACGAGCAAGGACGAACGTTGAAACGACGTTCATGAGAGGCTTAATCATAGCCTGGCTGTCCGAGTAAATCAATAGATTTTCAGGCAACCTATAAAACAGTTTAATATCAGCACTCTTAATAAATATTCCTCAAGGGTCCCATTGAGAACCTATTGATCTTCAGACCAGAATTCCCTAACTGGAGTTCTAAAATCGAATGTTCTATTCAAAACTTGTATGGAATCGACCCTAATGTGTCTGTATTTTTCCAAAATAGTCCATAGTCTAGATTGGGCCAGTGTTTTTCTGTATTGAACCATAATGCCCCGAACTCAGCAATCTGCCTTAATAGGAGGTCAGTGGGGAGCCAATTGATTATAGCAAATAATGCCTTGGTTTCAGAAAAGCTGATTGCCTATGTACTCTGTCTTCCAGTCGATAGGGGTGTTGGTGTTTACACGCCGTCCACCAGATACGTACACCATAAAGCAAATGGTTACAGTTTAAATTTTTTCAGCTTAAAAATATACAAGAAATGAGGAATACTGTTCTATTCAGAAAATTTTCTCTCAATTTTTGTTCCCATATTTTGATTAAACGGCTAAAAATTATGGGAGCTTCTGCCAAATATTAGAATAATTAAAAAGTTTAATGATAAAATTTGGAATAATTGTTTTTAAAATAATAAATTGTCCCCATTTTTTTACTAGGCATTTCTATGAAGAAAGCAGACTATTTGTTATGTTATGTTACTTGGAGGAAATATTGACATTTTGGCGTGGCACCTCATTTATTTTTTTAAAGTAATTTAACACATTAATTACAATTACACTATCTGACCGTCAAAATACACCCAGCTAATGATGTAGTGTAGGTTGTGAGTTTTATTGAGTAGAACTCAAAAATATATTTTTTTATATTTCGTGAACCCTCCAAACTTCCTTTATTTGACAGAAACAGTTTATTGGACTTTACGCATAAATTTATTGATTGCCCTAACATTTCTAAGCCGATGTCCAAAGTGTAAGCCTTATTAATAAGGAGAGGGGTAGGCCTTTAAAATGATATACATTGTATATGTATGTAATATTGGACTTTAAATGCTTTGAGGTTTTATGAGATAAACTTAACAAATGCGAATTTTTTCATATTTTTTCAAGTTTGTGCGTTCCTAGTAGTACACTTTAATTAAAAAATATGAATTAAGTGATAACCGTCTGAATATGCATTATCTTGTGAAGAGATTGACACTTCGTCTGATCAAATCTGTTCACGCTGGCCACCCTACTTTTAAGTCTTAGATATAAGTTTAGTTTAAGTGTAAAAACCACCCCTGTGTTTATATAAAATAATTGTGAATTGATAAGAATATACATGAAAAGAGATCATTACCCGATCAACCCCCAACCCGAAAGGTACGTTTATGTACAACAAATAAATAATATTTGATTATTTCAACTAATTATCTTTGTTTTATTTTACTCGCATTCTCGCAAAACATTTTATTTTATTCTCTCCCTGCTCACCCCCACATTTTGGTCCAATCGAGCCGGATCATCCCCTAAATAAAATAAAATATTTTGAAGAGAATACCTTTACAGATCGTCTCGAAGATCGCCATTCTGGTTATTTGTTTTTGGATAAACCACACCCTTAACACGGTTTGAATATTTTTATATACTTAAATAATTGCTTGATTTGTACAAGGTACGTAAA
The DNA here is from genome assembly GCA_932273835.1 of Sarcophaga variegata. Lineage (NCBI taxonomy): Eukaryota > Metazoa > Arthropoda > Insecta > Diptera > Sarcophagidae > Sarcophaga > Sarcophaga variegata. The sequence continues at coordinate 68,642,689 of OW026358.1, forward strand.
ACACATTTTCCTTTTTTTTCGGTGCTTTAATTAAGAAATTGGTGCTTATTGTGTTTTTAAAAAATAAAAATAAATATACCTAAAGTGCAAGTGTAAGAATATAAAAGAAAAGGAAAAGCAAAAAATAAACAAAACTGTAATATACAAACAACACTGTGCATTGATTTAGCCGTGTTGTTATTGTTGTATACTTTCTTGTAAACAGTTTATTGCTTTCTATGTGAAATTGTCAATTTTTACTAAGCCGCTGTTAATAATTTTCGATTGTTGACATTATTTTTTGCGTTTTTTTTTTTCGGCAATTTTTTATATTCTTACGCTTAAATTAAAATTATTTGGACTTTTTCGAAAAAGTTGCGATAACTTTTAAGTATATTTATACTGAGTATATATACAGTTTATTATAACTTAAATCTTATATAATATATTTCTCCGTCCACTTTAAACTTCGATTCCTTTTTTTTGAATTTTGTTTCGGAAATTTTCGCAAATTCTTTTGTGCAATTTTTAAAGTTTATCGCGAATATTTCTTTAAGTTTTGTAATTGAAGGTGATATTTTCACACAGTTCTGTTTGCACTTTCGTTTTCTTTTCGATACCCCATATTTTTTTGGAGTTTTTCTCAAACTTTTCTTTTATTGAAATTAATTTAAATTTTCAAACTCTCGATAAATTAACTACAAAAACCCGAATTGTAGCAAAATGGCCGCTTTGCGAAATTTAAATAGAAATTATAACCGCTTAAGCGATTTGGAAAGCTTTATTCAAGCTATTCCGCGAGAGGAACATTCGGTTCACTCTCTAGGTGTTCATCGGCAGGAGTTGACCCGTTTGTGGGAAGTCTTTCGTGACAGTTACGAAGACTTGTTGGAAAATGCCGAAGACACCAAAGTCTCAACAAAAGACGCGAAGGCCAAATATATGTCCGGATATACTTTGTATTTTCAATCCGCCTCATTTATTGACGGATTAATTTATAGCCTTAAGACTAAGGCCACGAAACCGATTACTGGCACTATCCCCATTAGCCTTCCCCCATGCGATACCCCAACCTTTTCTGGCGATTATGCGCCTTGGCCGACATTTCGAGATATGTTTTCGGCCATTTACGGAACTAACCCCCATATTAGCAACATCCAAAGGATGTATTATCTTTTGCAGAAAACGGAAGGTGAGGCGAGGGAAATTATTCGAACGTGCCCCATGACGAATGATGGTTTCGACATGGCTTGGCAGAATCTCGTCGATCGTTACGAGAATAAAAGAGTATTAGTCAATTCTCAATTGAAAACTCTTTTTAACCTCCCTTCCATTTCCAAAGAATCTGGCCCCTCTATTAAGAGTTTGCAACGAACAATTAATGATTGCATAACAAATTTGTCGTTGTTGGGCATAGAAACTAAAAATTGGGACATAATTTTTGTGTACATTTGCTCCACTAAACTCCCCGAACACACCCTGGGTCATTGGGAGCAATCTCAAGGGCCTTGCTCAGACCTACCAAAGTGGAGCAGAATGGACGAATTCCTGACGGCTAGATACCGAACTCTGGAATCAGTATCGGACATTATCGGCAGCCACAATTTTACCCAGGCTACTGATAGCCCTCGAAAATTCAAAACTTATGAGACTGTTGCCCCGAATATAACCCAAAGAAAATGTCCAGTCTGCAATGAAAATCACCCCATTCGTCTATGTTCAGTTTTTTTGAGAATGACGGTTAGTGATCGTTTATCAACCGTTAAAAGGCATCTGTGTTGCACAAATTGTTTGGCCGTTTCTCATGAGTCCAAAAGATGCCATAGCTCTAACGTTTGCTATATTTGCAAACAAAAACATCATTCGCTACTTCACCGTAGCGAATCTTCTACCCGGGAGAGACCAAGAGCTGAAACCAGCCTCGTTAGCACCTTTTCCCCAGGTCGCTCTTTAGAAATCCCCCGGCCTCCTGAGCAAAAGCGAAATGAAGTGGATAATGGCCCATCTACATCCACTGCTCGATCTTTTCAGAACTTCGCTACCCGACTACAGTCCACCCCGTCTTCAACAGTTCTGTTAGGAACTGTCCGTGTGAATATAGAATTAGGTCATGCCATTTTCTCTGCGAGAGCTCCAGCGTCTTAAGCTACTTTCATCTCTCAAAAGTTGCAACGGAAGCTAGATCTTCCGACCTATTCGGCACCTGCTGCCGCTGTTGTGGGCCTTAATGGCGCAGTGGTAGCAAACTCTAGAAAAGTCTGCATTATTTCTCTGCGATCTCCTATTGATCCATCCTTTAAATTGACCACGGAAGCGTATGTTGTGGAAAAACTTACTGGTCAATTACCCACATGCTCGTATGATGATTTTGATACTCGTACACCTGATCTCCCGGTATCAGATTTTAAATATACCCACATGGATTTGCTATTGGGTGGAGATTTATACCCCCAGATAATGCTTTCTGGATTTCGAAAGGACCCCAAAAACACTCTGATCGCCCAACGAACCGTTTTCGGTTGGATTGTGACTGGCAAAACACGTCAGTCAAATTCGTTATCCTATAAATCCGAATTCCCTACGGACTTGAGTCCTGGTCTATCTTGTAAGGGTTCATTTGCTCAAAATATGAGATTTGATTGCTACGGAGCCCCGAGATTAAAACCTAATACGAGGAAGTAATTGGGGAATCCCTTTCCCTAGACCACTCGCCGATCATGACTGTATTTTATTCTCCTCCAATTACCATTTACCCTATCATACCGTTTTTTAAGTCAGATAATTGATGTTTTGTTTTGTGCCTCCCGAATATCCACTAGATTCCAGATTTTTGAAATTGTCAGACGCCAGCACCGCTAAAACTCTGGGTTTACGTTGGAATGCGAGCATTGAAACATTTTGCTTCAAGCCAGCTCCAACGCCCTGTTTCTCTATAGTCAAAAGTTCTGTCTTGTTTCAAATAGCCAAAGCTATTTGACCCCGTTGGGTGAGTGGAACCTAAAATCGTAGTTGCTAAGATTATTTTATGCGACAAATTTGTAAAGGCAGAACAGATTGTGACGAATGTTTGGAACCCATGACGTTTAACAGGTGGCTTGAGTTTGTCGATGATTATTCGCACATCGACAGGATTAACATCCCCCGTTGGGTTAATTTGAACCCTTAGCGTGAAGTACATCATGCAATTTGTGGTGCTTCAGAGAAAGCATATGTTGCCATCCTGTATAGTAGAGTCCTAATCCCGTTTGGTGAATTTGTCACCCACTTGCTCGCTGCCAAAGTAAAAGTTGTGCCTGTAGAAGTGTAAACTTTACCCCATTTAGAGCTCTGCGATGCAACTCTATTGGCAAAAAATGGTATTTTCACTTCGTAAGAAGCTGAATCTTACCAGATCGGAAGCCTTTGTGGGACAGTTTCGACTATCGTTCTGTCCTGGCTTCAAAAACCCCCGTGCCATTGGCCAACTTTTGAGGCAAATCGAGTATCGTTTATCGTGGACCAGGTAGGCACTGACAATTGGAATCATGTGGAATCTCTACATGAAGTTGATACCCTATGATGACAGTTTTTTACTCGTCAGAACACTTACCCCAGAAATTTTGTTGTTGTCGTTCATCATGACAATTCACCCCATAAAGATCGGTTTTATTTCGTCCCTGATTCGAAGTGCGAGTGGCTGAAATTCGAACTGCCAATGGCGTTCTAATATCGGCAATTGAGAACCTCGTGCTGCTCCTTAATTAAGAGCAGAACTAATTCGATTTCTCGTTTTTCTCTGTTGGGTGTTGTCGTTTAATTTCAGATAGTATAGTACCGTGGGCTAATTACACCTCGAAAAAAGCTGGCAACAAAAAGGAACTCACTCACACCAAACGCAAAGGAAGAGCGCAACCCACAACCAGGCTCTCATGTCCAGTGTCAACAAAAATCTATATTTTTTATATTTACCACAATTTTGTTTTCTGCACACAATTGTAATATAAATTCATTATTACCCCGAAATGTTCATTTGTTGTCTGGCCAGGTAACTTCTCGGTCCTCTTGTTGCAATGTTGCAAGGGGGGCGGGATGTTCACGCTGGCCACCCTACTTTTAAGTCTTAGATATAAGTTTAGTTTAAGTGTAAAAACCACCCCTGTGTTTATATAAAATAATTGTGAATTGATAAGAATATACATGAAAAGAGATCATTACCCGATCAACCCCCAACCCGAAAGGTACGTTTATGTACAACAAATAAATAATATTTGATTATTTCAACTAATTATCTTTGTTTTATTTTACTCGCATTCTCGCAAAATATTTTATTTTATTCTCTCCCTGCTCACCCCCACAAAATCAGACAAAAATTACCATAGTTATTACTTAAAGAGTCTAACAGTCGAGTTCTGTTTTTCATAAATATATTTTTCAAATGAACTTTTAGTTCAAAAATGTTCAAAAGTTTTCATGGAGTGTCAACCACAAGTTGGCCAATGTTTGCGCAAAGAGAAATAATAATATTTGCAAAAACACAAATATTAGCCGACTTCTGGTAGTCGTGCAATTGACACATTTTGACGTGAAATTGACACATTTTGTGATAAAAAATCAAGATCCATTAAAACTTCTGAAAATTCTTGAACTGAAAGTTCATTTGATATGATGACATATATAAAAACTATAACACGACTGCTTAAATAATAACTTCGGTAATTTTTGTCCGATTTGATCAAACGAAGTGTGAATCTTCACATAAGTCACATAATGCACTTTCGGAATGTCATCACTTATTTTATACTTTTTAATTAAATTTTTCAATTAAGAATGGCCAAACTTGAAAAAATAAGAAAATAAATAATATTTTTCAAGTTTACTCCATCAAAGCTCATAACATATAAATTTAAACAAAATGTTTATGTATACCATTTTAATGGTTCATCTGTCCCCTTTTCAAAAAACTTTGGATTTTGAAAATATGTTCAAACATATTTGGATAATTTTGTGTGAAAAGATCAAAACAACCGTTTCTGTCAAATAAAACAAGTTTGGAGGGTTCGAGAAAAATAAAAAAAGTAATTTTGAGTTCTACTCAACCTAGTGAATAACTTAGACTATATAGTTACTCGGGTGTATTTTCACTATCGCACTGTGTTATTATTGTTCAAATTGTAATAGCAAATTAAAAATTTTTGTATGCTAACAAAAAAAGTTTCATTGTTTTTAAATTAAATTTTTTTACTCTTCTCTTTATTAATTTTTCCTGAATTTAACATTTATGCATTTATTTATACATTTATTTATCGTTAACTGGACTCATTCATAATTCAAAAAAAAAACACTTCATTGCTATTTCACATTTTCCTTCCATTTTGTGCCATTAAATTTTCTTTCTTCCAACATCTTTAACAAGAATTTGTGTTTTATTTTTGTGTCTAATATTTCCTCTTTTAAATAGTGCTGCTATGTAATGTAGGTCAGTTTAGAGAGCGGTCGAATTGCAAAACCACTCTTTAATAATTTTATTCGGAATTGCGTTTTTATTTGGTCAAATGCTTTAAGGATTTTTCCGCTGTCAAATAGCAGATGCCTTAAGCAAAACTTAACGACTGGCAATCGCCTTTAAAGTTGTGCGTTGATTCTGTTAATTTCGCTGTCGGCGTCTTTTTTCTTTGTAGCAGTCAACATGTTGCAGTCATCATGCTGCTGTCATCATGCTGCTAGCATCATGTAGCTATATACGCCAGTTACGATGATTGCTCTTAAAATGTTATTTTACCGACAGTCGTTAAAAACAGAGTTTTCGATTTAACAGTAAAGGTAACATTTTTAGCTCTTTGAAGGTAATCGCAGTGTTTTTATTTTATGTATGTTATTTTTTATGCATGTTATGTACATATACTGGTCAATTTATTTTGAACACAATATGATGCTATTGCAAATATTAATTTTACCAGATGAGTTGCGGAATTTCCAAATATGAAAATTCAAATTCGATGCGGAAACGTAAACTAATTATTGAATAGAACGTTTCAGTTTTAGAGTTTTTTACGCTACCGATTAAATATTTTATACATTTTTACAATCCTTCAGTCAGGATTACGACCTAGTTTCTCACAACATTTATATTGTGTGTGATAATTTTATAAATGAGTGGCGCGGCCTACAGTTTTAAGTTGATTCCAAACGACAGATTTTTGAGAAACTTTCATGGCAATTTTATTTGCTCACAGAGTTTTAGCCAGCAATCTGTTGCGAGGAAGTTGCCGAAGAAATATTTTTTTGTATTTCGTTTTGATGTCTGACCTGGGGTTTGAAACGTGGCCTCACGTCTACGGCGATTTTTACTGTAGAAAGCATCAACCTAATGGACAAAATTTTATGCTATAAATCCAAATATTTACATATATAGAGAGTATTGTTATTTTAATAAATTTAAAATCCAAAAAATGTCTTAAAAAAATTTTTTTAACATTTCTTCAATATTCCCCATTTCACATTCCACTTAAAAGAAATGTTCAATAATGGTCTTACAATACAAGTATAAAATAAATTTATTCATTTATAAGCTTGTAAGATTTCAAGATAATTGTAAGTATAAAAGCCAAATCAAACTTTGTGCACGCTTATCTAAAGCCACTTTGACATATGGTATCCTAAGCGTATAAGTGTTGGGTTTTTGTGAATGAATTATATTGTCTCACGCATATGTGTTTTTGCTCCTTGACAACTTACACAAAAAATTTTATTTGACAAGTATTTAAATGGAAGTATAAAGAAAAAGAAGAAATGAATGTTTATGATTGACATCTGCAAAATACTTGTAATCAAGCATAAACATAACGTAATAAAATGTAGACATTAAATGATGTGATATGGGATGTCAAAATGCGGAAGACAATTTTGTCACGATAAAATGAAAACACATACAAAATACAAAAAAAAAATTATAATCAGAAAATATAATATGTGTGAGATAATACCACACTTAAACAGATGGAGTAGATTAATGATGTCTATGCCTATAATTCGATTGATTTATATGACTTGGTAAATCGTAATTATTTATAAATATTCTAAAGAAATAAACAATTAATAATATTTTTATGATTTTAATCAAACAACACAATATTAAAATAATACATATGTGCAATTCACACAAGCCCTTGTATCGTTGTATTCATTGTATTGTTGGACGAATATACAATAGTGTATGCTTGTTGTTGAAAATCCGACACACTTATACAAATTTTTTCATATGTTTTTGGAAGTTGTATAGGTTTTGTGCTATCAGTTTATGTAAATGTAAAGAAGAATAAAATACAAAATATTTTCTATGTAACTTGAGTCAACAATTAACATATCAAAATTATAATTCTTCGAACAGATAATTAATTATTTTACTTTCTTCCGTAATATTTTTCATTTGCTTGAAAATCAATTTATGAATACTAGTGTATGAGAGTTTAACTTTTTACTTAAAGTTAAACTTATTACCACTTTTTATTTAAATGACACTGAAGTTTTAATAGCTTTGTTCGAATTTTATTCCAAGTGTTAATAATAATTAAGTTTAAACAATAATAATTTAATTCTGAATACAAGTCTTCTATTCGCAGCAAGGCAGTAAAAGTAAATGACTTTAAAATATTATTCTAAATAAGAGCAAACATTAAAATAATCAAAAAATGTGTAACAGTAATTAATTTTCTTTTTTGTTCAATCTTATAACAAACGCATATTACAGACATTCTAACAAATGTATTAACATACGTACATACATTTGTATTAACGCAATGCAGAAAAACTAGTATTTTCATAATTTGCAATAATATCAATTATGATAAGATTAATACAAAATAAATAACAACAACAACATGTTAATATGCGTGAAGTATTATGTACTGTTCACACTAGCATTGAAATTGAAGATAAGCAAAATTAAATAAATGAAAGAAAAATTACGTAAATTATTAAAAATAAAATACAAATATTATTTTATTAAAATTGTTCACCAAAAACTAGTCTTATGGTTTTTTGACGTTTGGAATACGAAATGCATAGCATTGAGCGTTCACAAAAAAATGTGTATTCAATACAACAAAGAACTGGCCAATAATTGTGTCATAATTGTATCTCTACAACCCTTCAGTCAGGATTACGACCTATATTCTTACAACTCTTCTGTAGTGTGTGTTAATTTTTTACATGAGTAGCGAAACCAACAGTTTAAAGTCGATTCCAAACGATAGATTTTTCGATGAATTTTTCATGATACTTTTATTTACCCTCAGAGGTTTTAGCAGAAATTTGCTGAGAGGAAGTCGCCGAAGAAATTATTTTTCATATTTCGTTTCGTCAGAGATGTCTGACCTGGTTTGAAACGTAATCTTATATCTAATAACTATAATAAGTACTTAAAAGTTTAATACAATTAACAAAATGAAAAGTTCGAATAAAAGTTGTTTTTCCATTTTAGCCGGCTACATTATGTCACAACCATCCTTCGTCTAAGGCGTTGGACAATATCAGATAAGATGTTCTGTTGTCTCCTTTTCCTGTTCGTCGTCACTGCTTCTCCAGAGTTTTTACCCGCCAATATACCATTACAACTGCTATAAGGTTCCTAAGATGGACTCTAGTCAGTTTGAAAGCAAATTTTCTTCAGCTTTTATTCGTTCAAAGAAAGATTTGTCTGATCTCTGTATATGTAGATTCATTTCGCGTTTTTCCTGGGCAAATAAGTAAAACTTGTGTGAAATAATTTGATTATCACTCTTCAAAGGAATAATAATCTTATATATTCATTCGCATTTTCCCTTTTATCATTTCACTGTCGTATGCTTGGCTATTTTGTTCTGTGATTCTTGCATTCTTCGACAATCTTAGATGTGATGCACACACTCTCTAGGGACCTAGTGGCTGCTTTAATGTCCGCAAAGATGCGTATATTACCAGCTGACATACCACGATGTCAGGTTTGTACAGAAGCGGTCTATATACCCACTATTTCAGCTTGAATAGAATTACACTCAAAGGATAATCTATGATTCGATTAGTGTGTACTTGATTGACATTCTTTGCAAAGCGTAAATCGTTATCATTATCGAGTATCTTCGGTATTGTGATAATAAAAACTGAATCGAAAGCGGTTTATAAATTCTCAATTTGTTGTTTCAATTTAATTCTGATTTTGTCCTTTACCTATGGGTTTTAAACTTTAAATTAATTTGTATCGTTTCAAATTGTGGCTTAGAAGTCAGCCTTCTATACAAAGTGATTCCAAGGTACTTATCTCTATTTTGCAGCTATTGCTGTATTAAATCCATATATTGCTACCATGCCAACAACTGTAACTGGCAGATCTGCGGTAAAAATTGTATATTATTCAGGTCCTAGTACGCTATGTACCTTGTGGTATTCCGTACATAGCTCTGAAAGAAAAAATTGAATGGAGCCAGTAAAACTTTTTTATTTCAAATTAATACTGGCAAACAGCTTGCAAGAAAACCATTTTTTTTTAAATTAAAATAAATTATTGGCAATAATTGTTGCTCTTAAAATGTAATTACTCATTCTCCTTCTATCTAAAGAAGAAGAAAAGTTTCTTCATCTAAGAAATATATATACTGTTACGAAAATGGAAACAGTGTACATAGTTTAACATTAAAATGAGCAAAAGCTACACAAACAAATACAACGAACTTGTTACAAGTAAACTAACAACACCAGTATGAAAGAAAAGGGGATAGACAAGTAAGCGAGAACGAAACAACAAGCAATGTGAACAAAATATACAAACAAAAATGAAGTCGCGATAGAGTTCTTGAGAAGGCGAAACCATAAACGTTCGACTTCAATAACGTTCATCAGACTGATTACGTGGGCATATAAAAAGGCTGCACAAAGCAGGCAACGAGTAGTAAGAATTCAGTCTATCTTGTGTGAAGACGCGTTGCGAGTGAATAGTATATATATAGTATATAGTGAATAGTCGTGGTTTCAAGATCGCCGTTGAATATATCTGCGTTGTAAGCAAAGAATAATAGCGAACAAGCAATTATTGTTGTATTCATCAAGTTGTAAATAGTGACACACAAAATTATGCGAACAATAAGGAGTTTAATTGAAACTAAACACAAATTTTTTTTTTTTTGTTTGCAACCAACGAACTCATATTTTAAACGTAAGAGATTTAAAAAATAAAATTCTAATATTTTAATTTGTTTTATGGCTCTATCATGCTTTAAATATCAACGCAACTAATAATAAAGGAAAAAACGTGTAATTATTTCGTTGTACATTTAACGAGTGAAATCGAGTGTGTTGAAATGGCTGGTTATAAAATGTTGAATGTTCGTGGTCATGCAACTTTGGCTTTTAACCTATTATGTTGACCCTTTCACAGCATTCTAGTTCATTTGGCACTCTAACACTATTGTCTGGTTTTTATTTTGTCCCCCCCTTTTTTATTACACTCCAGATATAAATTACTATGAAAAAAACCGCATGTACATGTACTCATAACTACAACTATAATTTAAAATGTATGTGCAAGAACAATACACGTTCAAGATAACAAAATATTATAAAAATTTGTAACATAAACATGGTAAAAAAGGGGGTAAAACGCCATGCATGTATTTATTCCCCATCTAAAGGTATTATATGACCATGCATGCAACATAAGCGTGCACGTTACTGCAATGCATCGGAATGCAAAAAATTTATTGTAATTTTTGATTTAAAGCAGGAGCTGGTGAATGGAAAATGTGTGTAAATTAAGTGCTAGTTTGTTTTTGTAAACATATTTCTGAGGTCACTGAAACCAAATGCAAATACTTTTTTTGTATTACCACTCAATACAACAAAGGGCCAGAAAATCCGCATAAGTGATGCAGTATTTGAACTTAAAATGGACATAAGAAATGTTTTAAATGAATGATGGAATGCCCCCACGTGAAGGGTGTTTTTTACAGAGGTATAGAACTTTAAGTTGCAATAAAACAACGATGGATTATTCGATTGACATGAATTTTATTTATCCGAAAGATAATCTTGTGGCATTACATTTTAAATATGATTTCTGGCATATGACCGCCACGGCTGGCGCGGATGTAGTCCAATCTGGACGTCCAATTTTCGATGACTTTTTCCAACATTTGTGGTCGTATATCGGCAATAATACGGCGAATGTTGTCTTCCAAATGGTCAAGCGTTTGTGGCTTTACCGCATAGACCAATGACTTTACATAGCCCCACAGAAAGTAGTCTAGCGGTGTTAAATCACAAGATCTTGGAGGCCAATTCACAGGTACAAAACGTCTAATTTCGGTCATCAAACGTGTCTTTCAATAAATCTATTGTGACACGAGCTGTGTGACATGTTGCGCCGTCTTGTTGAAACCACATCTCCTGGTCATCATGGTTATTCAATTCAGGAATGAAAAAGTTAGTAATCATGGCTCTATACCGATCACCATTGACTGTAACGTTCTGGCCACCATCGTTTTTGAAAAAGTACGGACCAATGATTCCACCAGCCCATAAAGCGCACCAAACAGTCAGTTTTTCTGGATGTAACGGTATTTCCACATACACTTGAGGATTAGCTTCACTCCAAATGCGGCAGTTTTGTTTGTTGACGTAGCCATTCAACCAGAAGTGCGCTTCATCGCTAAACAAATTTCGCTTATGAAAATCGGGAACAAGGGTAATCTCTTTTTGGGCCCATTCGACGAATCTACGCCTTACTTGATGCACGAGTTGGATTTTGTAAGCACGTAAACCAAGATCCTTCCGCAAAATCTTCCATAAAGTGGATGGACACAGATCCAATTCCTGTGCTCGATGGCGGATGGACTCATTCGGGTCTTCCTCAATGCTACGCTCTGATGGACGATTTTGTCGACGATAAAATGGACGTAGTGTGCGATACGTTTTCCGCACAGAACCATTATTTTCGAAATAAAATTGCACTATTTGCGACCGTTGTTCAGGTGTGAGTCTATTCATGACCAAACTGAGAATAAATCACTTGACAGCTGTTAAATCGGTCGCCATCTTGAAAAGTAATGCCAACTTAAAGTTCTATACCTCTATAAAAAACACCCTTTACTTGAATCTAAAACTGCCAATTCGATTCCGATGGACCACGAAATTTATAAGACTATAAAATTTAATTAGTCATTAATCTACAGCGACAAAATTATTGGGTATATTAAAACCTGAAAGACCTTCAGCTCATTTTTCGAAAAGGCGTAGAAGTTGTAAATTTATCATCTGATCCGAGTAGCACATTATCAAAGCGAATGATTCTGTTATCTCATATTTGACCGAAATACTAAATAAATCTGTAATATCTATGAAATAAAACATAGGACGAAACACTTTTTTCTAATGTTTGTCTGTCACGGAAGATAAAAATGAGAAGAGCAGTAAGAAAGACTCTACAACTTTTCCTGTTACAGCTGCTAGCAATCTGCGTGAAAATTGTTAATATTTTTTCTTCCAAACTACTAATACGGTTCTCTATTCCAAGTACTACCATCTTTTTCGATTAACATCCTATTGTCATGTTAGCAGCTGTCAATACTTGCGCCAGGTCATAAGAGAAGCTTCTGTTTTTTTTTTCTTCAGAATCTTCAGTAATGGGAATATTACATATATACATATGTAAATATTTAATCGGTCATTACAACCTTTCATTGTTGAAACTTGGTCTGATAAGTTTAATAAGCTAACATAGTACTTGCTAGACTACAACTTCTTCAATCAATATCAAGAACAGAAAATTCAACTTTTTCACTTTCATCCAACACTTAACTTTCAATTCCTTATCAAATATCATAAATAATGTATTAAAAGTTCACAGAATCTTTCGAAAACTTAAAAAAAAAACTACATACACAATACCAAAGAATACCTGGGAAAGTTTTATGTATCAAAAATGATATGATATGATATGATGAATTATGAAGTTTATAAATTTTTTAAGTCCTGCTCAAAATTTACTTTTTTTATTTGATTTAAAATAACGGCAATCACAATACTAACGAATTAAAAAAAATATCAGACATCTAACTTTTTCTGAATTAAAGTTATATAGTGTCAAAAATTGAAATGTATCATTTTTGATACAAAGATCGATCTACGGTTAAAGTATACAGAAGTCCCTATTCCTTCTTTGATGGCAAATTTTTTATCACCGGGCCTTTTGATCAGGTTTGAAAATAAAATGAAAATAATACGAGGTTGTTAGACCACAGTCGCCATAGTCTAGTAGGTATGCTTAATAGACGTAAGGCTACGGTTCAAACCCCTGGTCAGACATCAAAACGAAAAACGAAAAAATATTTCTTTGGCGACTTTCTCTCAGCAAATTCCTACAAGAACTCTGAGAGTAACTAAAATTGCCAGAAAAAGTTTCTCAAAAATCTATCGTTCGGAGTCGGCTTTAAATTGTAGGTCCCGCAACTCATGTACAAAATTAACACACAGATAGTTGCGAGAGACTAGGTTAAAATGCTGAATTTTGAAACTCACAAAAAAAATTAAAGTCATCATTGTTTGGTTTGATTTTGTAAAATTTTTTTCAAGGCCGAAAAAACAGCATTTGTGGAAGGTTTTGTTAATCGAATTTTTGAGAAAAAAAGGCACTTGTGAGCTATAGGTTATCTTTGAAAGTCTATTCAAAAGATCCCGCTTAACGCTGTTTCAGTATTACGCGGTAGTATTGGGATTCCACTAAATCGCACATTGTATTGATACTTGTTGTATATGTGTGTAAATGAAACGGCCATGCACCAATTAAAAGCGAAGCGCTATATAGCGACGGTGTATACTATGTATCTTTTTCAATGCTCTTTTGTTAGCCTATCCAAAAGATTTCAACTGTATTTTCCGGAGTAGTACAAACGCTGTTTCGTTAACCTGGAACTTATTGGAACGTATCCGCCGCGTTAAGCGGGGTCTTACTGTATATCGAGTGGTTTGTGCATTTCACACATGGTGATTTTGTTACGCAACGTAAGAAACAATCATATGGGTTTAAAAACCAAAAATTGGAAACACTTCACTGACGCAAGAAGAACTGGCGAAATTAATAGATGTGACTTACATTGACGTCTTAATCTCAATAGGATTTATTCAAAGGCAAGAAAATTGGATGCCAAATGAACTGAAGCCGGGAAACGTTCAAAGGAGATTGTGCATGTCTGAAATGTTATTTGATCGTTTTAAAAAGAAATCATTTCTGCATCGCATTATCACTGGCGACGACATCTTCCAATAATTTCCAAAATAAAACAAATTAAATACACCCAGGTAATGATATAGTGTAGGTTTTGAGTTTTGTCGAGTAGAACTCAAAAATATTTTTTTTATATTTCATGAACCCTCCAAACTTCTTTTATTTGACAAAAACTGTTCTTTTGGACTTTGCGCACAAATTTATTGATTACGCAAACATTTCTGAACCGCTGTCCAAAATTTAAACCTAACTAGAAAGGAGAGGGATGGGCCTTTAAAGAGATATACATACATATTATTTGACTTAATATGCTATGAGTTTTGATGAGGTAAACTTAACAAATGCTAATTTTTTTCATATTAAATTAAAATTTTAATTAAAAAATATGCAATAGGTGATGACATTCTTAAGTGCATTATCTTGTGAAGAGATTTACACTTCGTTTGATAAAATCGGACAAATATTACCGTAGTCATTATTTAAAGTGTCTAACAGTCGAGTTATATATTTCATATATGTATGTCATCTTATCAAAAGAACTTTCAGTTCAAAAATTTGCATAATTTTTGCTAGATCTTGATTGTTTATCGCAAAATGTGTCAATTTCACTTTTGACCGACCGACTGGTATGTAGCGTGTTACCTTATTAGACGTCAGACCAAGATTCAAACCTCAGGTCGGATATTTCCACTTTATAATGAAAGGTTATAATGACCAATTATGTATGTTTGTATATATGTAATATTCCTGCTGCTGAAGACTCTGAAGAAGAAGAAAACAGACGCTCGTCTTATGAATTGACGAAAGTATTGACAACCAAAAACATGACAATTGGACGTTTATCTCTAAAGATGGTGCTACTTGAAACAGAGAACCGTATGCCTTAAGTAGTTTGGGAAGAGAAAATATTACCTTAAATGTTGTATAGTCTTCTTACTGCCCTTCTTCATATTTATAACACGTGACAAACAAACATTAGAAAATGTGTTTCGTCCTATATTTTATTTCATAGATATTACGGTCAACTATGTACGTATGAAATATCATAATCATTCTCTTTGATAATGTGCTACTTGGAAGTAACGAAATATTTACGCCTATTACGCTTTTTCGAAAATTAAGCTGAAAGTCTTTCTCAATTATTATTATGATCGTTATAAATTTCGCAGTCCACCGAAATCGAATTGGCAGTTTTAAATTCAAATATATGCTACGTGCGTAGCGACTACTTGCAGCCGTATTTGGGGAAACCTGTATTCGGGCAACCAGGGAGAAATCAAAGGGAGAGCATTGTTATTGATATAATCGATGTTCTATTGCAACCAGAAACTTTTTACCTCACATGACGTTGACAACAAATATTTCTAACGAAATATAACAATGATTTGTACCATAAAGTTTCAGCCAGCAATCAATTGAGAGTCTTACTGATGCGAGTGATAATAAGCGGCCCCATATAAACAATTAGAAACCTAAAAATCGCC
Source organism: Sarcophaga variegata (assembly GCA_932273835.1). NCBI lineage: Eukaryota > Metazoa > Arthropoda > Insecta > Diptera > Sarcophagidae > Sarcophaga > Sarcophaga variegata. Next base: position 68,658,382 of record OW026358.1, read on the forward strand.
ACAAAGCAAGGATGCTAGATGTCAAATTATTACCATTTAAAAAAAATAAAACTAAACTGACATGAAGTGTTTGACTTTTACGTAAAAATCTATGCATCATGTAAGAAATTTTGGAGTAAATTTCATAAAAGTGATAATAAAATGTGGTAATTTAAAATAGTTTTATTAATATGAATTAAAAAATAAATCAGAATATTAAAAATGTGTTAAGAAGATTTATCAATAATCGTGACAATTCTATGTTACTACAAGTATGTATCAAAAGTGATACATAAGCTAGAAATATGAAATTTTATTAAGGCTCGATCTACGGTTAAAAAATAAAAAAAATTACTGTACCGTGTGTGAGCTGTATTGCTTACAAAGATATTCAGTACTCCATGTTACCATAATTTGAGGAACACTATATTAACTATATTAACTATTATATTAACACCTCAAAAAAAAAGTTTATGAAAATTTTATACACATGTATTGTCAATTAAAATATTATAGAAGCACAGATCAATGCAATTGAGACAATTTTTAATTTAAGAATTCCAAACTGACACACACTTGGTTTGATAAAGCTCCTTAAACATATTAGTACCGGGAGCTTCATTTTTGGTACATTTTCTAACCAAACTTTTTCGAACACTAACATAATTTATACAACAAAATATTGAGGTAGACTTTTCAAGTACTTATGCACGGTATTACAATTTTCTTATTATTATTTTTTTTTTTTTGTAAAACATATTCACTTATATTCATAAAAAAGTCTAATACCTGCAGACATTTATTTCATGGGCCTAGCTTAAGTCATGAAAGCAACATTCAGTTCACAATTCGTGGACACGTAAACTGATAACACAATAGTGCAAATAATCACTTGTACTCAGTTGAGTGTTCACAATAACGGTGATGTAGCCGTAGTAAGTTATTGTTCGTCATCGTCAGACGTATAGCCATTTTATTAAGAAATATTTAAATTTGTTTGTTTGTTTTCCAAATACTCGCAATATTTATCAATAAATGCCGTTTAAAATATTTTAATAAAATTTTGTGATATTTTAATGTTTATTTTCTTGGTTTTACAATTCACACAATATTCGTAAACAAATACACACAAAAATATTTTTTTGGTGTTTGTTTAAAGTAAGTAGGTATACTCACAGGTCGTAGAGGTGGATAGGAAGTGTTTAATTGTAGGATGTACAATGCAAATATACTGTTGCGAAGATGGAATGATGTTACATCGTTTAACATTAAAATGATAAACAAAAGCTACAAAAACAAAAACAATGAACTTGTTTACATGATCAACAAATAAACAAAAATATAGCAACAACATCAATATAAAAAAAATTCATAAACAAGTAAACAAACAGGCAACTATAACACTGCAAGTACAAATGTAAACAAAATACAGAAACAACAATAACGTACACAACATGTTTACATTTATAGAGATTTCACGAAGGCGAATTCATTCTCCTGTTTACCCAGCGTTATAAAAAGCAAGACAAAGCAGGAAACGGAGTCAGAAAGAATTCAGTCAGTCTTATGTGAAGACTTGTTGCCCGTGAAGAGAATAATCTTGGCTTGAAGAATTCCGTTATAAAGATCTGTCGAACAATTGTTATTGTTTACGCAAAACAGTGAAAAGAAGAATAACTAATAAAGCAATTGTTGTTGTTTACAACAAGTTGTGAACAGTGTAATGGTTTATTTAAAACTAAACACAAAATTTATTTTTATTTTATTTACAGTCTACGAACTCATATTTTAAACGTTTCTAAAACGTAAAAAAGTAACAATACAAATTGTTTTAAATCGTTTCTTAAAATAACAAAAAACCGGGTGCATAAAGTATCGAATTGAATATACCAGTATTTCTTGGGTTCTTCGTTGGTATTTGCCGCCCTTCACCCATGACCAAGTTTTTCTATTGACTTTTGTTTGAGGATTAGCGACAACGCAACTGCTCTTCCAAAATATCTCCGAAACAAAAATTTAGGCAGTCAAATATAAGATACAGTTTGACAACTTGCAAACTATGTCTGCGGGGTTCCGACAACTAGATTATTTAACAAAAGTCTGAAGATATGTTATTCCACTCACTTCTTATACCTTCATTCAATTGCTTTACTAATTTTAGAGTGGATTTATACCGAGGTCTTCGATAGAACTTACGTAGTTTTTGGTTAAAGCAACGGTCATTATAATCCAATTTAAATGTCTTCCACGAATTAAAACCATTCAACAAGTAACATAAACATAAAGGAAAAGTACAAAGTCATAAATTTCTAGATGTATGTATCTGATCGATTTTTAAATAAAATTATGTTGAAATGGATACATTATGTTCATAATTAATACAGTGTCGGTCAAAACATATTGGACAGAAAATTGTGATATACTGTGTCTTCAGAGAAAACAATACTGATTGCTATCACAGAAGAACCGTAAGGCACGCCTAAAATTTGAGAACACTTGAACTGGACAGTTGGACAATGGAACACTGTTTTGTTTTCCGATAAATCCAAATTTAATTTTGTGGATTCTGATGGAATGAGAAGAGTTCGAAGGCCTGTCAGTAGCAGACTAAATACGAAGTATTGTTCCGGAACAGTTAAGCATAGAGGTGGCAATGTTATGGTGTGGGGTTGCTTTTCTGGGGAAAGCTTAGGACCTATACAAAAAATCGACGGTATTATGGACAAACAAATGTATAAAAATATATTGCTGGAGAAGATGTTGCCACATGCCCGTGATAAAATGCCACGCCAATGGATATTTCAACACGACAACGATCCGAAACACACAACCAAATTGGTGAAAGGGTTTTTGGAACAAGAAGGCGTTAATGTCATGCAGTGGCCTGCACAGTCACTCGACCTTAACCATATAGAAAATTGATGGGAAATAGTAAATAGAAAGGTAAATCGGGAAACGGCACAACGGGATCCAATCAATTATATCAAGCTATAAATGAGAATCTTATTAGTTCTATGCCGAAAAGATGTGCCGAAGTTTTGAATAATCGCGGTTATGCAACAAAATATTAGATCATGCTGCATAATCCAATATGTTTTGTCGTATGAATTTTTTATCCTTATTTACCTTTTTGTTTAATTTTTAATAATATCATAATAAACACTGAAATTAAATTTTATTTTTAACTATACTAGGGATGTATTTTTATTTTAGTATGTATTTGTTGTTTCTAAAATATCTAATTTCTTTTAAATCGTACAAAATATTATAACCTGAATTTTGTCCAATCTGTTTTGACCGACACTGTATGTAAAATTCATAATTACTAATACGTGACGTATGAGTGATATTTAATACCTTTAGTTTCATACACTACATGATAAAAATATTTCGTTGCATACTTTACAGCGTAATTATTCATGCACAAGTAATATGATGCGTATGAGCAATATAAATCAAATTCAATTAAATATAAAGTATACCGTTAATATGGAATTAATAATTTTAGTGGAATTTTTAAAATTTAAAATTTTTAAATTTGTACCATTGAATGGATTCCGAATGGAATCATATCGGGACTTTATGGGACAGCATCAAGCCTGTGGGACCTTCTGTATGCAAATCACATCTTTAGATTAGTAGCAGTATGATCGGGTGTATTGACTTCTTGGAGTGTGGAGTCACCAGAAAGTTTTCCTTATTCTATCTTGGTTTGCGAAAAACATTAAAAATAATTTTGTTTTATTATAAAATAGAAATAAATTTATAAAATAAATATAAAAAACATTAATTATTTTTACAAATTATTACCTTAAATTAATATATATTGGAGTACATGGACCTATGCACTACGCACTGTATAATTTTCTCTGTAGCAAAACTGTTGGCAGTTAAAAATTCTGAGTTTTTGTTCCATAGGTGAACCTAAATTTCTTAAAATTTATTACGGTACGTTGCTTTAAAATCGCTCCATAACCTCATTTGTAATATATTACGTTGTTTATATTGTGATATTTACTGCAATATTTGCATATATAATCAATTCCTCTAATGTCCATAGGACTCCTATGATAGGAGCATAAGGCGAGTTAAGAATTTGATAACAGTGTGTGTTGCCAAACCACGCTTCTTATATAATTGATCGGGCTATTATCGAAGTGCCCTTTAATTCCACGATATGACCATATTTCATTGGGTTACTCATGAATACCTTCTTCGAATGGAGTTTTTAGAGTTTTATACAATAGTGCTTGATATAGGAGCAGAAGTAGCTGGTTGCTTAAACAGTTCTGTTAAATCTCGGGCTCATGAAAATAAACCAGAAACAAATCCTGGATCCATTGTGCCATTGCGCCATTCGTCCAGTTTGATTAAACGATATAAGTTGGCCTTGATGTAATCTAAAATAAATTTTAATTAAATTTCGTATTTTTTTGTAGTAATAAATAATGTTGTGTTAGGACTTTTCATTTTCATTATTTTTATAAACGTATTGAAATTTGGCAATTGTAAAGAAGCCATCCATGTTCTTTCGACGCTTTCTGTACATTGAATGTTTACATTGACAACAAACATTTTCTTTGCCGCACAATGAACAATGACTTTGCGAGTGCAACAGCACTCGTTTATTCCTTCTCGGCCACAGACTCTTCAAAATCAAATTCAAAGTTTAAAGGTGCAAAAAGATGTATTAGCGAATTGAATTAAAAGCTTCCAATCCTTTGTTTCTTCAAACTTTAACGTGTATCTTGCATTACCACTACATGTGTGACGACAAAAGGCAATAAGTGTCAGTTCGCCAGCCATTTGAACATCCATTATAACTTTCTTTATTTGTTGATGTAGAAATTGGTGTTGTTGCAGTTGTTAATTTGAGTTGACACGAAAATAGAGAAACGAAATTCAATTTAGAAAATGCCATTCAAAAATTAACTCTAAAATGTAAGGAATATATGAGCAAATAAAGTAAGGACTGAATGACTGAATGAATGAAGTAACCATAAGAAAATACCAAAAATTTTCTTTAATGAAGAATTTTATAGGCACTTGCTATTTTGAATTTAAATGAAAAAAAGTGTATGTGAGGTATCACCAAAATTTTTTATTCGTTTAAACGGCCTATTGTGGCAATTGTTATAAAATATAACACCGTTCAACAATACCCACCACGACTTCTCTGGGTGGAGCGCAGCCGAAGTGTTCAATTTCCAATGACTCTAGCCGTAAATCAGGCTGAATCTGATTGATAGCATAGATCGAAAAAGGTTTAACGGGGTCAAATCACAAGATTTCAGTTTACTGATTCGGCTAGTTCACATCACCTCCATGCATTCAAAACACTCATGCAAAATATATAATGCAGCATGAGCTGTGTTGCATATAATGACGTCCTGCTGAAACCGGTAATCATCTATCTGTAGAGCAAAGATCTCAAAGTAATATGGACCTGCGCCGCCGTCAGCTCTAAATCCGCAAAAAATTGGCATGCATTCGACTCTCTTGAATTTCATGTGGATTTGTATCATCTCAAATTCGAGAATTTTGTTCGTTCACATACCCATTCATCCTGGAATGGAACTCGTCGCTGAAGACAATTATTAAATGAAAATTAGGAACAATTGCCGAAAGCTCTGGAGACCATGTTATAAAAATATTAAAGAAATTAATTTTTTAATTCGACGATTTGTTTCTTTTTATTTTTCTACAATCTATGAACTACGAAGATAGAATTGATACTACTACTAGTACACTTACACCTCTCAAAGAACATGCCTAGTGAGATAATCAGATGAGGAATCGTTGCGATAGTTTAATCCTAAATCGGCTACTGCCTTACAATTTAGGGGAAAATAGTTGAAATAAAGATTATCAACAATATTGCGAATCCAATATCAGAATATATTGAAAGAAAATATATTGTTACGTTTTTACACTTTTAAAAATGTTTGAAATATGAGTTCGTAGATTGCAAATAAAAATAAAAATAAATATGTGTTTAGTTTTAAATAAATCCTTTTTTGTCCGCACAATTCTGTGTGCCATTGTTCACAACTTGTTTTGAATAACAACAATTTGCTTTATTTGTTATTCTTCATTACACTCTTCCACGTACACATTAACAATTGTTCGTTAGATCTTTACAACGGAGATCTTCAAACCACGATTATTCTCTTCACACGCAACTCGTCTTAATTGAATTTTACTGATCCGTTGTCTGTTTTGTCTTGCCTTTTATATCGCTAAACATGTTGTTTACCAATTATGTATGTGTGTATACATGTAATATTCCTGCTGCTGAAGACTCTGAAAAAGAAGAAAACAGACGCTAGTCTTATGAACTGATGAAAGTATTGGCATCAACAAACATGACAACAGGATATTTATCGCCAAAGCTAATAGTACAGAGAAACGTATGTCTATAGTAGTTTAGGAAGAGAAAATATTATCAATTTACGAGCAGATTGCTAGCAGATGTTTCTTGGAATGTTGTAGAGTCTTTCTGACTGCTCTTCTCATATATATCTCACGTGACAAACAAAAATTAGAAAAAAGTATTTCGTCCTATGTTTTATTTCACAGATATAACAGAAGGATAATATTTCGGTCAACTACGTACGTATGAGATAACAAAATCATTCGCTTTGATAATGTCCTACTCGGAAATGATGATAAATTTACAACTTCTATGCCTTTTCGAAAAATGAGCTGAAACACTTTCAGATTTTAATAATCCCAATAATTTTGTCGTAGTATTTGAGTAACTAATTGAATTGTATGGTCGTTATAAATTTGGTGGTCCACCGAAATCGAATTGGCAGTTTTAGATTCAAGTACATGTTACGTGCGTAACAACTCGTTACAGCCGGATTTAGAGAAACCTGTATTCGGGCAACCAGAGAGGAATCAAAGAAAGAGAGCATTGTTATTGATGTAATCAATGTTCTGTTGCAAAGGGAAATTTTTTTACCTCTCATGACGTTGACAACAAATTTTTCTAACGAAATATAACAATGGTTTGTACCATCAGGTTACAGCCAGCCCTCGATTGAGAGTCTTACTGATGCGAGTGACAATAACCTGCCCCATCCAAAAAATTGGAAGCTTATAAATCGCCACAAAGCAAGGGTGCTAGATGTCTAACTATTACCATTTAGAAAAAAATAAAACCAAGCTTACTTAAGTGTTTGATTTTTAAGTAAGGAAACATGCTGCAATGTACATTTTGGCGTAAATTTCATAAAAGTGATAATAAAATGTAATAAATCAAGAATAGTTTTATTAATATGAATTAAAAAAAATAAAAATATTAACATTTCTTATTTTTTTATTTATTTATTTAATAGATATTTATATTACATATTTACAATCTTAGAGATTAAATATTACTATATTATCTATATTTGGCATAACATGATAGTTGTGAGCCAGATTGGCATATATAAAGCTATGAGTTATTTCATTTATTTACGTTGTTTCTAAATTTCTTAGATTTTTTTTTTTTTTTTTTTTTTTTTTTTTCATACAATTTGTAATAAAGAGGTTATTAAATTCAATAATATACAGAGTTTATTCAAATTCATTTAATAATAGTTTCCTGTATTTAAGACAAATTTCCAAATATTTATATAATGTAAAGTAATCATATTCAGCACCATTTAATATATTCAGAACTTCATTCAAATCTAAAGTAGTTTTTCCAAAATATTTTAATCTGAACTCGTAGTATATTGGACAAATTCCAATTAGGTGTAGAGTGTTTTCTGTAGCGTCTAGGTTACAAAGTGAGCACAGGCCAACTGATGAATTTTTGAAGGCCCTGGCATTAATATCTAATAATCCACCTCTTGCTCTTATTATTAAACTTGCAGCTCGAGAAGACAAATCTAAAGCAGAAAGGGGTTTCATGCAATAATCAACCTGCGAATATAAATCGTGAAATTGAGAGTTTCTTGCGTTAGCCAATAAATCTTCTCTTTCCTTAGTTGATAAAAGGTCTAGAATTTGTTTTGAGTATAAACATATAGGATTTTCAGCATTGTCGGGTACAAATTTAATATTTCCACGTAAAGTGATCCATTCCTCTGCCCAATACGTCTTTTTTGCTATTACCTTTTCAGCTAAAATACGTGGCAATCTGCAACTAGGCATGTGCAGTGCTTTATTAATGTAATCAAAGTGGAGCTTTAAAGTATTAACGTATAAAGAGTTTAAGCCAGTTTCAATATAAAGCATGTAATTTGGTGTGTTGCTTGGTAAATGAAGCATCTTTTTTATAAAAAACCTAAACAATTTTTCAACTTCGTCATATTTTTTAAAACCCCAGATTTGGGCTCCGTAGAACATAATAGATTTTGATGCTGCATTAAATATTTTTAGTTTGTTGCTGTTTGAAATTTTGGGGTGGTTTATGTACCTTGCCCATGTTGAAGAAATCGCCATTTTAGAAGTAGTTAATTTATTTTCTATATGTTTTTTGAAAGACAAGTTGAAATTAAGGTCCATGCCCAAATATCTATAGTTATTAACGATTTCTATGTCATCTTCACCATAATTCCATTTTAGATTATTCGATATTCTTGTTCCACTGCGAAATATTAATATTTTAGACTTAGCAAGATTTACCTTTAGGGACCAAATGTTGCAGTACGTATAAAGTTTGTCAATCATATTCTGTAAAATATTTGGCGAATCAGATAAGATGACAATGTCATCAGCGTATAGAAGAATTTTTATAGGTTCATCTACTACATTTACACCACCAGGTAATGCTTCAGCCAGGTCGTTAAGGTATAAAGCAAACAAAATAGGACTAAGTATACATCCCTGCTTCACACCGTTGTCTACACTGAACGGATCAGAAAATGTGTTACCATAAAGTACTTGACTTGTGTTATTTTCATAGTAAAGTTGTAAGATGCGAATTATCTTTGACGATAACCCCATACATGATAATTTGTAAAAAAGAGAATTCCTTGGTATCATATCAAATGCGCAGGAAAAATCCACAAAGAAAGCGTATGTGTTTTTGCCGTTAAGCTTATTTAAATGAACAATATTTGCGAGATTAAAAACGTTATCAATTGTAGAGTAGTTTTTTCTAAAGCCTGCCTGATACTCGTTTAATATGTTGTTGACATCAATCCAATTAGTTATACGGTTTAAGAGAATATTATTAAAAATTTTACACAATGTGTCAATTAACGATAATCCTCGATAATTTGTTGGACTATTTGGATCTCCTTTCTTCAAAAGCGGAATCAGAATTGACGTTTTAAAGCTGCTTGGTATGGTTTCCTTTAAAAAAATTTGGTTAAGCAGACAAAGAATTTCGTTTACGAAACAAACGGGAGCATATCTATAAAATTCATAACTGATGCCATCAGAACCTGGAGCTTTGTTATGTTTTAATGAACGTAGCACTGAAGAGAGCTCATAGAGTTCAATTGGTGAATCAAGAAAAGCATCAGTAAAACAAGGCATACACCATTGTAATAAATTTGCTTGTTCTGTGTTTTCGAGCATAGTACTAAAATGTGTATGAAAGTCTTCTGATGTTAAGTCACCCCTCGTAATGCACGTTCGTGTTTTCATACCATTTGACAGTTTCCACCAGGCTTTACTGCAGTTAACAAAATTAAGTTGTTCTAGATTTTTTTCATACAATTCAAGTTTACTATTTTTGCATATTCTTAGATATTTGGCTTTGGCAGAAAGATACTTTGCCTTGTTTGCATTTGTATGCTTTTTTCTATACTTGTTAAGAAGTTTCATCATATTTTTTCGAGAACGTGCACATTTCCAATTGAACCATTTTTGTTTTGGTTCAAAGCAAAACTTATTGATGGTAGTAACATTAGCTTTTAAGATTTTGTTTTTAACAGATAGTACCATTTCATCAACAGAGATATTTGGTGTAAAATTTGTATTTCTAGTAAGAATCGTTAAATTTTCTGAGTACTTTAACGCAAATTTATCGTTCCATCGTATTCTTTGAGGTACTGAATCGGCTGCAGCTCTATTGTAAGACATTGGAACAATTAGTTTAAGTACAAGCGGCATATGGTCAGAGTAAGGTTTACAAGCAATACTAAAATCATCAACGAAGTTCAAAAAACTCTGAGAACCAATACAGTAGTCTATAACAGAGCTACCACTTCCGCCACAAAAACTATATTCACCCTGTTCGTCACCAACTGTCCTACCATTAAGTACTATGCCTCCCAAGTTTTCAACTAGATCTATAAGCCTGCTTCCTTTTGCATTACATGTTGTGTCTTTCGAGTGTCTGATCTTAAATATGTGGAAGGTTGTGTAGAAGGTTAGGATCTAAAATTTGCTCATCACCTACACGTGCATTCAAATCACCAACTATGCAAAAATTTGTGGGAGAAAGTTCTAGTAAAAAATTTTCAAACGATTCAAAATCCACGTTCCAATTAGTGCAGTTTAAATAGCGGGGTATAAAATAAAACAAATTACCATCAAGATTAGCTGTTAGTAAAACGTTATTATTTGCATGAATCGAAAATTTTAATTTAAAAGCTTTTTGTAATTCCTTTTTGAAGCCATACAAGCATCCACCGCTAGCACGACCAGCATTATGGGGTTTCTTTGCATCAATCCAATATAATTTGTAATTTTGAAAGTATGTAGTAAAAAGTTGTCGTTTTTCAGCTATGACATGAGTTTCAAAAAGGAAGAAAATATCGAATTTATTTATAAAAGTTACAAAATTTCCTAAACTAAGAGAACTTGCAAGGTTTGCTACATTATATGAGACTAAACGGCATGTGTTGTATTGCTATTGTGCAGGGACATTTGTTGAGGTTGCAGCAACATCTTCAACATTATTGTTCATATTTCGAACTGTGACATCTATAGAGGAATTGGCTTCAGACAATAAATTTCAAGCATCATCATTACAATTAGCAACTGCTTTTCCCATGGCCCAAGTGTATCTCTTGTTATTAATAAAAATACAGAATTCACCTAACCTGACCTTCAAATTATTTTGAGGATTTGCAACAGCTTTATTTATTTGCCTTAAATTATATCTCACATTTTGTTCTTCATTGGTATAATCCTTTTGAATGAAAATCGAACCATCATTCAAGTTACCCTTGGCAGCTATTACATTGATAGCTTGCATATTTGTTTCCAGTGTAAATAAAAATGTATTTTTCGATGGCAATTTACGCGCATTTACAACATGTATGTTAACCTTAAGTACGTTGGTACATAATTTAGTAAATTCATTTTTAGCTTCATTGTTACTATTGCTATTTAAACCACTAACAACAATATTTGCTGAACGAGTCCTTCGATCAATATATTCAAGGCGGGTTGTAAGTTTGTTGATGTCATTTCTTAGTTTAACGTTTTCTTCTCTAAGTTCCTCAATTTCTGTTTTGATTGATACAAGGTCTTCCTTTCTGGTGACATCTTTCAATTTTGCATCTAAAAGGTTGCAGAGCTTATCCCAAGAAAATACATCAGGAGTAGTTTGATTATCCATAATATTAGTCGTTAATTGCTTCTTGTTATTATTATTGGTTAATTGTTCCGGTGATGACAAATTTCTGTGGCGCTTAAAACTCATTAGTTTTTTGTTTTTATTTTTTACTAAAACTACAGTCTTTTCGTAGCTTTGATTTACTATGAAAGTAGCTTTTTAAACCCTGGTTATTATTTTAGCCTTTTTAAACACTGGTTATTATTTTATTTAAAAAAAAAGTAAGGGCATACTTTTAGGCATACAGTGATATAAATATAATACGAGGCAATCTTTAAGTAATATCAAAAACAGCTGATAATTACAAACAAAAAAAGGCGCAAGTTACAACAATATCATCAAATATTTATACCAAATCCAGTTGAAAAAATCCATCAAAAATGTTGAATACTGACTGTATTTGTACTGTACTCCAACAAACTGGTATGCAGAATTCACAGATAGTTTATATTTCAGTGGTTTAGAACGTGTAACTATTAATTTAACTTGTAAAATAAACGAAATAATAGCACAGCTTAAGTAATTCACGTTTTGACATCTTAAAAGCAGAGTTGCCAATCAACATTTCTTAACAAAATCTATCAATAATCGTGACAATTCTATGTTACTACAAGTATGTATCAAAAGTGATATTTAAGCTAGAATTAAAAAATTTTTCAATAAAATCTCCCAAAAAAGTAAAGGTTATTAATAAATTGCAAATCGTTACATATGCATATACACTTATACACATAAGTGAATTAGAAAATAAAATTACATACAATAATCGATTATTATGAATTATCAGTACTTCCAATGTAATATAGAATTCTAGAGTTACATTTTAGTAAATAATTACACGGTGCTACAGTGAAAATACACCGGAGTAACTACATAGTCATAGTTGAGCAGAACTCAAAAAGAATTTTTTATATTTGTCGAACCCTCCAAACTTGTTTTATTTGACAAAAACGGCTTTTTTGATCTTTGCACACAAAATTATTGATTACCCAAATATTTTTTAACCTATTTTATAAATCCAAAGGTTATTAAAAAGGGGAGAGGTTAACCTTTAAGACGGTATACAAAAACATTTTGTTCAAACTTGTATGTTATGAGTTTTGATGGGGTAAACTTGGAAAATATTATTTTTTTCTTATTTTTCCAAGTTTGGCCATTCTTGATTGCAAAACTTAATCAAAAACTATAAAACAAGTCGACGCCTCCATTCTATAATGTTCTTGCATTTCTATTCTACGTTCTCTAATTTAAATACTGTCAAAATTTGGTTAAGATGCGCCGATTCGTTCCGAAGTTATAGGGAAAAATCTCCTTAGAATACACATATGGTCGTATGTCGCATGAAAAGTTTGAGAGCTCAAACTCAGAACACACTTTTTCGACTTAGAATGTTATAGAACGGAGGCTTCGAAGTGTTGATATTTTTAAATTTCATTATCTTGTGAAGAGATTGAGACTTGGCTTGATAAAATCGGACAAATCTTTCAGTAGTTATTATTTAAAGAGTATATCTGAGTCATATTTTTTACATATTTTGTCTTATTAAATAAACTTTAAATGAAAAATTTTCAAAATTTTTAATGGATCTTAAGTGTTTATTAAAAAATGTTTCCTTTTTCCGTCGGCTCAATTCACATTCGATTAAGATCAAATTCGCAAAGCGAAATAATAATATTCGCTAAAAACGCAAATATTAGATGACTACTGATAGACGTTCAAACGGGCAAAGCGCAATTTTTCAGGTACACCATCAAGATCCATCAAAAATTTTTAATATTTTAAACTTAAAGTTCATTTGATAAGACAACATATAAAAAATATGACTCAAATGTTATACACCTAATTCTGTTTTTACACGGTCTTTTTTTACACGGTTTTGATATAACACGGTTTGAAAATAAAATATTTTTAATTTTTATTACACGATTTTATTCCATTTAGCACGATTTAAAATTTTTTGTGCTTAAATTTTTTTTGTCAAATTTAATTTTTTGCAAAGTATGTTCATATCACAAATTTAAGGGAATTCCCTTTTTGCGCGACAAGCAAATTTACTGGTCAAAGCAAATGTAAATGGCACAAATTTAGGGGAATTCCCTTTTGTGCATACAAGCACAAAGGTCAGAGCAATTGAAATGTGTTAATATTTTGTGTTTGGTAAAGAAATATTTTATTGGCAAATTTGTTTTTCTATCGTTACATTAAATTTAACGCATTAAGATGAAAGGTAAGCCAAAAAATATTTTATATTTATTAAGTTATTTATATTTTTAATTTTGTTAAATATTTTATGAATCCCTAAAAGAAAATATCAAATACAAAACTTCTTAAAAAAACCAATCACCTATTTTTGCATACGATCAGTGTCTTTTTTTACACGGTTTTTTTTACACGGTTTTTTCTGGAACCAATCTACCGTGTAAAAACAGAATTAGGTGTACTCTTTAAATAAACGAAGTGTCAATCTATTCACAAGAGAATGATCGAATTCGATTCACTTCAAAGAGTTTAAGAAGATGATCTTGATGACATACATTGAACCATTACATCTTAAAATAAAAAAAATTAAAATCAATAAAACTTAGGCAACGTACGTCAGCATTATGACAGATGTCTTCCTATCAAAACCAAGCTCATCAAATCCAAACAACAACCGTGGAAAAGCACTACAAGTGCTCATATTTGACAACTAAAATGTCAACAACGACAAACAAAAAATGGCGACCGAAATAAGAACAATGTTGTTGAAACAACCAGCTTTGTTGTTTACCAGCTGTCAAATGATGGCGTATATTATGCCTAAACACTTAAAATATTGTACTCAATTAACCGAATATTGACTCAATAAAAGTGCATATCTGAACATGGTATAATTGATCGAATTTGCAATATGATACGCTGACAAACATTGATTTTTTCGATTATCATCAAACCATATTTTTAGTATATTTTGTTTCAAACTATTGGTTTCAAAAAAAGACTTCCCAGAGAATACCTCCAAATGTCGAGAGTTCTGATAGCGGGTGTAAGATATTCAAGTGTTTATATGGACACTCATTTTCATGAGTTTTTATTGGTATCTTTATTGCTAACAAACTACTATAATAGTTATTATAAATTGTAGTTTAAAAGTAATTCCGCTTTTTGAAAGAGTTGAAAGTCGTGCTTGACATAAGAGGACATTAACAATATGAAACCCTCTGCAATGAATGGGGTAAAGATTGTTACGAAAAATGAAACAGTGTGCATCGTTTAACATTAAAATGAGCAAAAGCTACACAAACAAATACAACGAACTTGTTACAAGTAAACCAACAACATCAGTCTAAAAAAGGGGATAGACAAGTAGGTAGATAGACAACAAGCAATGTGAGCAAAATACACAAACAACAATGAAGTCGCGATAGGGTTCTCGAGAAGGTGAAAACCCGAACGTTCGACTTCAAGAACCTTCATCAGACTGATTACGTGGACATATAAAAAAGAAAAATAAAGCAGGCAATGAGCAGTAAAAATTCAGTCAGTCTTGTTTGAAGACGCGTTGCGTATGAAGAGAACAGTCGTGGTTTGAAAATCGTTGTTGTAAAGATCTACCGAACGTTTGTTAGTGTGTACGCGAACAGAAGTATAAAGAAGAGTAACGAATAAAGAAAATTATTTTTGAATTGTTGTAAATAGTGGCACACAAAATTGTGCGAACAATGAAGAATTTAATGGAAAAAACACATATTGGTTTTTATTTTTGTTTGCAATCAACGAACTCATATTCTAAACATTTTTAAAAAGGTAAAAACGTAACAATACCCATATTTTTTACCAGATTGTCGAAAATAAAACTCCTACCAAATCTAGAATTAGAAAATGATATGATACAAGATTTTGAACCAACAAAATCTAAGGTGCTGCAATTAAAAAAAATTGTTACAACTCACAATGTGTAGTTGTACACTGAAGATCACTTCCGAACCAGGATACATATTTTTCGAGAATGTTTTTAATTTTTCTAAGATTTCTTATTTTTCACCTAAATGAAGATTTTCTTAAATTTTCTTCTATTAATTTTAGTTTACGGGAATTGTTTTCTAGTTTAAATGATGCCATCGCAGGCAATATGGAATTATTTTTGTAACGTAATTTTCACAAATTCGTAATCCTTCCTATAGATGAAAAGTAAACCCTATTTTCTCTCCACCATTTACCACTTATTGCTTACTAAACATTACTTTTTTTTCTGCTGAGCATAAAGGGAAGTGTTCGGTAAACTTTATGTGTTTTCATACAAATATTGTCGGCCATATTTGCCAGTGTCAGCTATTATTGATTATTTCAGTAAATTGTGCACTTGACGGAAGTTTGATTAAAGAATTTCTTCTTATGATTTAAACGAATAAAAGGTTGACAGATATTATTGAGTATATTTTGTTTTATAACTTTTTTTATTTTCTTTTTCTTTTAACAAATTAAATTAAAACGTAATCAAACAAATGAAATACAAGTGCGTCAGTATGTATACATATTTTAGTATTGCTAGAAGTCAGGATAGATGGTGAACCTCTGAATTAGGATGAACTAAAATTAACGGTAGGCAAAGCATGCGTAGAATTCAGGTCTTGGAAGTTGAAGTACCAGTTCCCCTCAGGATGTATCTACATCAGATATGATTGGGCATCACTGTATCGTCATCGTCTCCGGTGATAAGATTGTTATGCAGTTTACCCCATAGACATTTTATGTGTTGTGTGACGTGTAATTTTTTAGGTATTGAATATTTTTTAAACTTGTTTATGAATTTTTATATTTTTATTATTATTTATAAAAGAAACTTCCAATAAATGTCTTTCTTCACGGAAGGTAGTAGGTACCAGAGATCAGCAATGAGTATTGAAAAAGATGAGTAGACACGGATCATACTCATAATTTCTGATACTTATACGCATATATATTTATTTTGATATCATACTCATACTATTCATAATCAAAGTTTGAAGTACTCATCATAATCGTACTCATACTTAACAATACGCATGATGTTGTTGTTTTCGGCTCTCCATGACTCAACACTTACCAGAATCACAAAATAAGTATAATTCGCGTACGAACACTGCAATACTCATTTGAATCATTTATGAGTATTATAAGTATTCTTCTAAATTTATGAATCTGAATGAGTAGGCGTATGAATTAAACATATTTCGAATGTTATGAGTTTAATGTCAATAAGAGTACAACGATATTCATTGCAACCTGTACTTATAAATCAATGTTGTAGTGAGTACGAATGAATCAGAGTAGTTGAATTTCAATATGAGTACTTATGAGTAGCGGAAAAACGATTCATTGCTGATCTCTGGTAGGTACTTAAATGTATTGATACTGCAAACCATAGTGACATGACAAACCAATATTTGATGCAATATTATTGCTTTAGTCAACGTAGTTGGTGACCATAGTTTCAAACTAGATGAAAATTACATAGTATTTTCAGTTCTTTAGGATCACGGTTGATCATAAAATATTATTGAAGAAGATACAAACCCTTTTTAATTTTTCTAATTCAGCTTGTTGGAAGAGGTATTCCTCAGGGATATATTTTAGGGCCTCTTTTGTTCTGTGGATATGTTAACGACCTACCTGATGTCTTGTATAATTATAACGTACACATGTACGCTGATAACTTTCATCTTTATGGAAGAACTCTTATTGAGAATATCAAATTTTGTATAGATTCGATCAAATATGATTTAAAGAAGAATTAGAAGTCGCCGTAGTCTAGTAGGTAGTGTGTTAGCTTATTAGACGTAAGGCCGAGGTGGAAATCCCAGGTCACACATCAAGACGAAATATGAAAAAATATTTCTTCGGCGACTTCCTCTCAGCATATTTCTGGCAAAAACTATGAGAATAAATAAACCTGCCGTGAAAAAGTTTCTCAAAAATCTGTCGTTCGGAGTTGACGGTAAACTGTAGATCCCGCCACTCACGTATAAAATTAACGCCTACAACATGAGTGGTGTGAGAAGCTAGTCCGTAATCCTGACTGAGGGGTTGTAATGGCCAATTATTTATGTATGATTTAAAGAATGCAATACACTTTGTATAAATCCTTCCAAATCTAATGTTTATTGCTCTCTAGACCCAAGAGAGCATGTGTTGTGCCAGATATAATTACGAGGGGGAATAAAAAGACTTAGCTTTACAATAATATAGCAAGATATGTATTTATTAAAGGACGGCGCGTCCATATCTCACACTTTTCTTGCGAGATATTTGGAATTAATTTCGATAATCTCTTGTATATTAAATACCTTATTTTCGTCCATAAAATTATTAAATCAAAACAGCCTAAATATTTATTTAGCAGGATTAAATTTGCAAGATATAACCGTATTAGGAAATTTATCTAACATAGATATAAGATTATTTTGTCACAATGCCAGTATTTATACAATACCACCAGTCGTTGGGATTCTTTACTTAATTATATTCAGAACTAAGGTTATGCAATTAAGTCAAAAAGGAGTTGTACAATCTGTTTAAGTAGTTTTTTTAGTTGTGAAAATAATAGAAATAATAGAAATTAGAAGCCGCCGTGGTGTAGTAGGTAGTGTATTGGCTTACTATTCGTAAAGCCCGGGTTCGTATCCCAGGTCAGACATCAAAAATGAAATATAAAAAAAAAATATTTCTTCGGCGACTTCCTCTCAGCAGATTTCTGGCAAAAACTCTGAGAGTAAAATAAACTGCCATGAAAAAGTTTCTCAAAATTCTGTCGTTCGGAGTCGACGTTAAACTGTAGGTCCCGCCACTCACGTATAAAATTAACGCACACAACATGAGTGGTGTGAGAAGCTAGGCCGTAATCCTGACTGAAGGGTTGTAATGGCCAATTATGTATGTATGTATGTATGTGAAAATAATACCAACGCAAGAATATACGAGCTTTAAAAAACCATAACGAATGATTAGACGTAATTTTAAGCTTATTTCACCAGACTGGTAAATCATTAGAATCACAAAAATAGCTGAAATTGACGGCAGCTTAGCAACTATCCTACGGGTTGCCAATTTAGAATCATTAACACTTTCTCAACGAAAACTGGAGAAGAATATCGTTGTTTAAGTTTCCCGGCAATATTTTTAAAGAATTCTGCCTTCTGGTTTCGGTTTAAATACTCTTGGAGTTTAGTTTAGAATATGGTTATGGCCGACAAAGTTTTAGTATTTTATTAAAACACATCTTAAGACACACATCTTAAAACACATATGTATTTAAGATAGAAAAGCAAAAACAAAATATTGTTACGAAAATGCAAAAAACAGTGTACATCGTTTAACATTAATGTGAGCAAAAGCTACACAAACAAATACACCGAACTTGTTACAAGTAAACCAGCAACATCAGAATGAAAGAAAAGGGGATAGACAAGCAAGCGAGAACGCAACAACAAGCAATGAGAACAAAATACACAAACAACAACGAAGTCGCGATAAAATTTTCAAAGTGGCAAAACCACGAATGTTCGACTTCAAGAACCTTCATCAGACTGTTAACGTGGGTATATAAAAAGGCAAAACAAAGCAGGCAACGAGTAGTAAGATTTCAGTCAGTCTTGTGTGAACACTCGTTACGTGTTAAGAAAACAGTTGTGGTTTGGAAATCTCGTGTATTCAAACGAACAAGTCAAGTTGTAAACAATGGCACACAAAAGTAGTGAGAACAATCAAGAATTTAATTGAAACTAAACACCAAATTATTTTTATTTTGTTTGGCAATCACATTATTGAAAAGGTATAAACGTAATAATATATTTGAGCCACAGTACATACATATGTTGATAGCTGGTGAAAATAAATACACAGAGGGGTAATTTATTTTTTACTTTAATAAATAATACTGGCTTGTAAAAATTTAGGATGAAGACTTCCATATATTGCTTCTAACACCTCCTGCACAAAGGTTCCTTTGTAGTGTTCTGTAATAATATATCTGAGAGTTATACATAATATTAGCCGTGGTGTTAAAGCAGCTCGCTTCTCTGTGCCCCTTTTTTAGGCCATTGCGCACTTAGTTGTAGAAAAAATGCATTCTGTTTTATAGTAGTTCAGTTGGATGTTCATAAAATTTTACCATTTCTCGAATCTTCAAAATCATTCATATGAAATGCGAGTGCAATGTTTGAAACCACCATCGTTATCTTTCCATAATACATTTTTTAGCAAATGATTCTCCAAATTGTGTTTCATACTTTTAAAAAGTAATTACCATATAAATACATACCATATTTATGTATGTAGTAAAAAACTTAAAAACCATGTTGGAAATAAATAATGTTTTCTTGACGAAAACATCTTGAAAATAAAAATTGGGTGTAGCCTACATCACAACTATCAATTTTGACAGATGATATCCGTGTGAAAAAAAAATTGAAAGAAAATATTGAACATGAAACTCTAGCCTTAGAATTTCATCTGTATGTGCATATTTGGTGGTTACTTTTTTGGTTGTATGGTGGAGGTAATGTTAGTCTCTAACATGCCTGTCGTTACAAAGTAATTATTGCTTGTGTTGCCATATTCATGCAGAAAACAGAGTCGAAATTTGTTCATATGAATTTTAACGGATGTAACGGTAAGAACATGTTGAATATTTTAAAGTGCTATTTTCAAACTGACATTTGAAGAAGTGATTGAGGTTAAAAAGGAAATTTATTTCTTTTAATTGAATCCAGAAATGAATATTAATATGTTGTGTATTTATACATAAATAAATATACACAAATGTCAATCTGGAGATCAAGTGCAGAATCATTCTTGCCAACAGGTGCTACTATGGCCTCCAGAGGCGATTGAAAAGCAGAGACCTCTCTCTCGTCAAAACTAATACTCTACAAAACACTCATCCTACCCGTTCTTCTTTATGGAGCAGAGAATACTATTAAGCACTGATGCAGCAGCCTTAAGAGTATTCTAGAGCAAATTCCTACGTAAGATGGCGATAATTATCGCATCCAAGCCAATAGTGAGCAGTATGAGCTTCTCAACGACATGGACGTTGTACAGCGTATTAACATCCAGAGGTTGCATTGGCTCAGCCATGTCGTTCGAATGGAGGAGGCTGCTCTGGTGAAACGGGTATTTGATGAGGAGATTTGTGGAAGCCGGCGAAGATGACGACCTTGTTTGCGTTGGAAAGACCAGATCGAGGTAGCCCTGTCATCAATTGGTGTGACCAATTGGTGTAGGCGCGCAATAAACAGAGGCGTTTGGAAGGATGTGTTAAGACCAGTTAAGTAAGTAAGTACGTATCATTTTTAAAAGAATATGTCCTAACAATACAAAGAAGTAAACATGATTATTGTTAGTAGTAGGTAGAGATATACTTATCGATATTAAACTGTACAAAATTTCGAAAACATTTCCCTTTTAAACTTATGTTCTTAAACTTATGTTTCTGTTCTTCGACAAATGAAGAGCTAAAGATCATGTAACTGAAATGCCTATACCTATAGGAAACAGAACAAAGCACTCTCTAAAATCCAATTATATCATGACCACCTTGAAAAAATCTTGCTTTGAAGCATTTATGAATTTTGTTATAGTAAGTTTTTAATGTCGACTATACTAGATAATATCGGAAACGAGTGCCTCAAAAGATATTTACATCAGAAGAGGTATGTGGAATGCACAGTGTAGTGTGATTTGGTTGCCGTAATTTCCTATGCAATTATTAGTTATTGAGATTTCAATATTGAGGGTAAAATACACCCGAGTAACTACCTAGTCTAAGTTGTTCAGTTAGTAGAACTCAAAAACAGTTTTTTATGTTTCTCGAACCCTCCAAACCCGTTTTATTTGACAAAAATGGATTTTTTGATCTTTTCACACAAAATTATTGATAACACGAATATGTTTGGACCTATTTTAAAAATTCTAAGTTTTTTAGAAAGTGGAGAGATTAGCCCTTCAAATGGTATACATAAACATTTTGTTCATGGCCCTCGTAACACTAAGGGCCAGTAAGCGTTAACCGCTCGGGTTAAAGTAGAATTGTTTATAAAATAAGTAACATAATAATAAAATCTCAGCAGATTTCTAGCAAAAACTCTGAGAGAGATCCTCTTAAGCAGTCTAGTAGAAATAAGGGTAATACTAAATGCCAACTACAGTAGATTGACATCGGCGCATAGAACAGCAACAGACACATACTTTTTAGATATT
The DNA here is from genome assembly GCA_932273835.1 of Sarcophaga variegata. Lineage (NCBI taxonomy): Eukaryota > Metazoa > Arthropoda > Insecta > Diptera > Sarcophagidae > Sarcophaga > Sarcophaga variegata. The sequence goes on from OW026358.1 coordinate 68,680,091, forward strand.
AGGAGTAAGGTAGTTAAATAATTATTTGCTAGAAAATGAAGAGAATTGAATTTGCCGTTCTCACCACCGCCTTGATACTAATATAGATCAATTTACGTTTCTGCTCTGTGGAAATGTTACTGGAGATTTTAAGATGCCGCCTGTATAGCTTAGCGGACCGAAACACCAACGGCTATGAAAAATTCTTCGACAGACAAAATACCATATTACACATTGGATGACCTTCTTACAAGTAATCTAATGATTGCTTCAGGTATAACTTTGAGAATAACATTGAGAAATATTTGGCCAATTCACACAACTTTGTATCGTGTATGTTGTATTGAATACACTTTTTGTTTGTGAACGCTCAATTGTATGCTGTATTGTGTATTTCGTATTCCAAACGTCAAAAAACGATAAGAAGGAGACCATGATTTATAATTTTATTTTCAAGCAACAAAATGAAAAATATTACGGAAAAACTAATTTTTAAATAATTATCTCTGCGAACATTTATAACATTGAAATGTTAATTGTTGTTTTAAGTTACATACAAAATATTTTGTATTTTTATTCTTCTTCTTGATTACTCGCATTTACATAAATTGATAGCACGAAACCAATACAACTTTCAAAAACATATGAAAAAAATGTGTATAAGTGTATCGTATTTTTATATGAAAATTATTAACAACAAGCATACATAATTGGCCAATACAACCCTTCAGTCAGGATTATGGCCTAGCTTCTCACACCAAGCATACACTACATACACAACAATACAATGAATACAAGGATACAATGGCTTTCGTTAATTGCCCAATTGTCAAACAAATAATTTGTTCCAGCTTACTACGTTAAAAGCCGATAACCGAATACAACAAACCGGAATACACAACCGAATATGGTACAGAGGAAATAATGATGTTTTGCTTATACAGTGAACTCGCGAAAACGTGAACACTCGAAAGTATGAACGTCTCAGAAACGTGAACAAATTTGAAAGCTCTAAAACGTGAACACTTTTTTTGTTTTTTATCTGTTTTTAAATTGGGATATTCCCGAACTACAGTTTATTTGTTTGTTTACTTATGTTTGAACTTCTTTTTCATTGTACTCGTTTATGTATGCTTTGACCTGTTAGTTGCCTAAAGCGTTAACTTTAAAAGATAAAGTGGATATTCTTGAGCTATTGCAAAAGGGTTATAGTGTTAGTGGCTTGGCAAGAAAATATGGAGTTGCAAAAGCAACTGTTTCTTCCATTAAAAAGAAAAAACGGGAAATTAATAATCGTGTAAATAATACAATTTATGGTACTGGAAAGCGTAAAACATTACGTGCATCTGAATTTCCAGGAATGGAAAAAGTCTTAATAAGTGGCTCCAGGCGCAAAGATGAAGCGTCGGGGACTCACAAACTTAATCTACTGGTATTTGGAAAATCTAAAAATCCACAAAGTTTCAAAAACTTTACTTGTCCAGTGAATTACAAATTCTCCAAGTCAGTATGGATGACATGTAACATTATATATATATGACTGGTTTCATCAATGTTTCGTTAAAGAGGTAGGTTTCAATTGACAAATTTTAAACTGAAAACTTAATTTTTGGCTTTAGGTTACTTACTTCTTGACTAATTAATAAAAAAAAATTTATTTAAAATAGTGTTTAGCATTTTTACTTATTAAAATATAATTTTTCATATTAAATAGGGTCATTTTTTGTTTTAAATTTAGGTACTCGATAACGTGAACAAACTCGAATATGTGAACTACCTTGGTACAAATTAGTTCACGTTATCGCGAGTTTACTGTACTTGGATGATGAACCATTTATAAACCTAGACCATATTAATTTTATCCCTGGGTTGTGAGGCTTACTATTTAACGTCGATTCTGAATGTCAGATTTGAGAAACTTTTCATGGCAATTTTATTTACTTGCATAGTTTTTGTCCCGGGGGTTGAATCACGGGTTTGTCTAATAAGCCAACACATTACGTAAAGCTTTTATTTCAAAAAGCTTCATCTGGCAAGAGTATACTCTAGGTATACTTATATAAAAGTATTCGAATGCAAAGGTATGAATGTACCATACTTATAGCGGAGACAGAGGACAGAATTAATTTTATTTAAAAGCTTCGCTAATGTGAAAAAAGTTTTGTCCTCGCAGAGGACTGTTTTTGCATTTATTTCGATTAGCAGCTTTGCTGTTGTTGGCGTGACTAAAGGCTTTTGCTTAATTTTCGAGCATTGCCATACTAAAATAGTTAAATTCAGTATATACAGTGGACAGCAAAAGTCTTAGTGCGGCAATATGTTTTAACAAAAAAAAAGTCCCCACAGGCTTAATACTTTTGCACAAAGTCCCGATATGACTTTTGTAGGTCATTTGAAAGAACGGTTACGTAATCGCTAAATCTCAAACAAAAGTCGACCTAAGAACTTGCTCATGGTGCCACCAGAAAACACAAAACAAAACTTGTATATTCAATACCAAATGGGTTAAATGGAGTGCTTGACCTTAAAGGATATTCTACTAAATAAAGGGGGTAAGCTCTTCATATATTAGGCCTGTGAATTTTAAATTTACTCAGGGTTCTCCTTGGGCGTACCTATGGAGTCATCTGAAACTTTTCCTTATTTTTCTCTTGTTTTATGAAAAATATTAAAAAATTGTTTGTTTTATAATAAAACAGAAATAAATTAATAAAATAAATATAAAAACTATAAATTTGTATACAAACTTTTGGCTAAAATTCATGAACTTGCTACAAAATATTGCCGCACTAAAACTTTTGCTGTCCACTGTATATATATTTAGCTTGATTTCGTGCGTTAGCGTTAAAGTAAATGGACATTGCGAGGATGAATAAACGCTGCTCATGCAAATTAAGGCTGTATGAGTACGGCATACACCACACACAAATTCTAACTGTAGTTTTTCAAACACACACGTCTTCATGTTGTCGTAATATCGATCGTTTGAAGGGATATTTGCTGGTGATTTTTCAGTGTAATGTAAAATAAATATTATGAATAAATATTAATTATCATAGAACTTTAAAAACTTAATTACATATGTATGTCGACTATTATGACAATATGAGATGTATTTTTGATTTTCTTAATGGACCGTATGTGATACCTAGGGGCACTTATGATCCGATCATAATAAAATGTGATCACAAATGATTCACATTCATATTAAACATGTTCATGTCGAATTTCATCGAGGTAATAAAATTTTTAAGACAATTATAATTGCTAAACATATTTTCTTAAGGGGCCCCATTTTGGACCAAGGGGCAATTATGGACCGACCATAACAAAATTTGGTAATATGATTTAGATTTACAAAATACATGTTCATACCAAATTTCATCACGATACCGATGTTTTTAAGTCATTTATAAGCGCAAACGTGAATTTCTAAAGGGGACTTTATATGGGGCCCAGGGTCAATTGTTCTCCGATTTCCACCAAACTTTACGCCATGATTTGCTAGTACACAGAACTGATCCATGCCAAATTTTGTCATGATTGTTTTATAATTACCATAATTATGTGTAAATAAGTGCAAGGCTAGGCGAATCACGGACCGATTTGAACCAAAATCAGTTGGGTTCATCCTTGGGCCTAATTATTACTAACGCTATCAAAAAATTCCAGCCATTAACTCATAAAACATTATATTAATTTTGGCCAGATTTGCAGGCAAAATGCCCCTCTGTGCGTTTTTCAGCAAGAAACCCCTCATTGTAAAAGCCATTGGATATATCATATTGGATTTACCTTTGTTACTCTATTTGTAGGACTCGTGTAAGTTAATTTAGTGCGGTGATTTAATATCGAATTTCTTTCAGTATATGTTCCCTACTTGCCTAAGCGTTAGGTGGAAGTAAAAAAGAATAATTCAATCGATAATTTATGTCTCGTGTGTTTACTACAATATTAGTGACGAAACTCCTAAAGTTAAATTTAGTATATTTGTTTATATTTCTATTCATGTTCTACTTTATTCAATTAATATTGACTAACAATTAATGAATTTACATTAGTTGATCAATGCTTGCGGCTTGTGTATGATAATTGCAGTTTTAATTACTCAACATAATAATAACACTATGCGACAAAATACAAAAAATTAAATACACTCGTGTAACTACCTAGTCTAAGTTGTTCAGTTAGTTGAGTAGAACTCAAAATTACTTTTTTTATTTTTCTAAAACCCTCCAAACTTGTTTTATTTGACAAAAACGGTGACAGATGAGCCTTTAAAATGGTATACATAAACATATTGTTGAAACTTACATGTTATCAGTTTTTATCGGGTAAACTTGGAAAATATGATTTTTTTTTTATAATTTTTTCCAGTTTAGCTATTCTTAATCGCAAAATTTATTAAAAAATGAAATAAGTGATGACATTCTGAAAGTGCATTATCTTGCGAAGAGATTGACGTTGAGTTATTAATTAAGTAGTATAAATAAAGTCATGTTATATTTTATATATGTCATCTTAACAAACGAACTATCAGATCAAAAATTTTAAAAAGTTTTGATGGATCTTGATTGTTTATCGCAAAATGTGTCACGTTTGTACGACAACCAAAAGTCGACTAATATATGTGTTTTTTGCAAATATTATTATTTAGCTTTGCGCAAACATTGGCCAACATCAAACAAATCAAACAATCAAGATCCATCAAAAAATCTGAAAATTTTTGAACTAAAAGTTCATTTGCAAATATATAGTATATGAAAAATATAACTCGACTGTTAGTCTCTTTAAATAATAACTACGGTAATTTTTGTCCGATTTGATCAAGTGAAGTGGCAATCTCTTCATAAGATAATAAACTTTCAGAATGTCATCACTTATTTCATATTTCTTAATTAAAGTTTGCTACTATGAACGAACAAACTTGAAAAAATATGAAAAAATTTGCATTTGTCAAGTTTACATCATCAAACATATTAGCATATTAAGTCAAATAATATATATATGTACATCGTTTTAACGGCCCATCCCTCTCCTTTCTAATAAGGACATCGGTTTAGAAATGTTTGCGTAATCGATAAACTTGTGCGTAAAGTCCAAAAAAACACTTTTTGTCAAATAAAACAAGTTTGGAGGGTTTAAGAAATATAAAAAAAAAACATTTTTGAGTTCTACTCAACAAAACACGCAACTTATACTATGTCATTAGCTGGGTCTATTTAATTTTTTTTTATCTTATCGCATAGTGTAATTACCCTCATTTATTTTCAATACATATGTTGATTATTATCAATCATATTCACATGTATAAATAAAAAAAATTTTAACATCAAGAGAAATTGTTTTACTAACTAAATTTGTATTTATTTTTAGAACAAAGAATTTATCAAAAAATCATGAATTGGGCCAGTTGTGCCCTGAATGTTTGTTTTCGCATATTTATTAAAAAGTATTGAACGTGTATTATTCATAACGAAATTGCTGTAGTAGGAGGAATATTAATGATAACCACATCAAAATTCTGTCTTTTCTTAAGCTACATGGCGACACATGAAATATAACTGGACAAATTTGCGTATGCAATGTATCCATCCATTACAGAGGATTAATGTAGAATATTCCTCGAATTTCTAGGGGAGGTGATTTTAACGCCAATATAATTTCGGGGAATTCGAAATTATTACGTAATATTCAGAATAAGTTTGTATGTCATTTCGAGTGGGCAATCGGAAATATTTCGGTTGTTATTGCCTTTGGAGTGATCGGAAATGTGTCCAGAAAATGTGTTTAGTTGATATGTCACCAGACTTGACTACAAATTATTCCCCTTATTATTATTGCATTTTCAAACCCTCATAATTTTATGGCAATCACAACAGACTTATGAATATGTAAGTGTGGTGAACTAAATATTTTAACCATGGACTCATCAATTGGGGAATTTCTTCATTACAATATCAGCTAATGAGCGAATTTTAATCATATTGCCCCTGGTAGAACTAGCTTTACAAAATGGATATTTTTCTTCTATGTCTCTACAACAGAATTTTTGTCTGGACATTGATTTTTAATTTCACTTCAATGCCTAGATCTTCATTATAGGACTAGTACAAATCCTCTCTGTATAATTTGGGATACCCAGACAATATCGACATGTAAATGAACTTTTCGAAAGTTTTGCCTGTTTTTTCTTTTCTATTGAAATAAAAATTTGAATTTGTGTTAATCACTTCGTTCAAAAACTTTTCAAATATTTTTCCTGGGGTAAGATTTTAAATTTTTTTCTTTGCATCTTCTTGTCTGTGTAACACATTAGTGTCGTCTCAATTCGTGAAACCTACAACTAGAAATCCAAACTAAAATATTTTATTCTTGGTAATCGTATTCGAATTGACCAAGTGCTTACGAGGTAAACGGGATAAAGTAATAAAATATTTCAGTTTGAGTGGAAAGAAGGGAGTAAATGCAAAATGGATTAGAATCAATTCAAAAGTATCAAAATGTTTTTCAGTAAGGCTTTAGGCTTAAAAAATAGGGTGACCAATTTGTTTATTATATAATCATAATGACAGTAAGAAGTAAATTCGAAAATAATGAATAAGAAAATATAAAAGAACTGTAATAGATGATGACAGAAAAAGAAAACGAACAATAATTAAACAATTAAGAAAGGCTTGAAATCTGTAGTAGATGATCTCCACTAATACCACTCTTTGTAAAAATAGACTCAATAGCCAATATTTAACTCATGGAATTTTTGATAACTTCTGCTCGAAGTATTTTCCGCGGTTCTCACTCGCGTCTTTGCTAAACCATTAAAACAGTTTCTTCTCTCGACACGGTGATTTTGGGTAGTGGAATCGTCGTTAAATAATGTACGAACTCTACGAGAGTCAGCCTCCAAAAGTTCCGTTTAAGGTTACACATTGCACCGTTAAAAGGATCCTCAGGTTAAAATTATTTTGATAAAATAAAGACAAGCGTAATTTGTTGTGCGTCCTGGGTGAAAATCAACTGCAAGCAACTAACATCTGTGTTAGTGGCTTTCACAAACATTTTTCCATATAATCGATGTGGACATCACTTAAGATTTTGATTGTGAAGATCATTACAGAAGTTTCTATAACTCTCTAGAGCTATGTTTCTGATTATCCTAAAATATTATGCGGCAGATTTGTTATTTGGTATCCGAAAATGTGTCGAAGGATCAACCGTCTTAATAGTCCATGACCAAGACTATTTCTAAGAGCATGTATTCAGACTCAGGCTTCATTGCAAACCTACTACTATTGCAGTAACCTCCACAGTTAAAAATGAGTGAATATGTTAAATGATTAAAGAGTATTAAGGCTAACTAAGGACCAATTTAACGAAAAATACACGTGACTAAGAACTTAAGAATTTCTATCTCCACTTATTTGAATACTCATCGCATCACTTAGGCAAAGCCACAGATGGGAAATAATAGATTTTTTTATAAGGAGATTGGAAGTTTAGTTGCTGAAAAAAGAAGGTAGCAACAACACAGATCCCCCCATAATAAACTAAGACATAAGGAAGAGATAAAGGTGTTCAACTAAATATAAAAAACAGCGTCTCTTACAAAATATTTGGAATTTTTATTTAGATTTTTATTCTCAAGTCTGGAAATGATACATAAACTTAGCAAGGATTATACGAAACCCTAGTCGTGCTGCTCTAGACTTGCTATCAACCATGTGTAAACTATATGAAAAGCTGTTAATGGCTTAACTAATGCCATTGTTCCAGGCTATATGTTTAGATCAAAGAAAGGAAACCAGCGCTATTGAGAAAACCGAAAGATTGGTGCAGGCCATAAGAAGACCATTTGAACTGACGTGTTCTTAATTTCTTTTTGTTTGCGTTTTTTAAACATTCTACAGATGGTCTGTCACAAATGTACGATTCATAACCTGAAATTAAATTTTCCTATTGGGAAACTATGCTATCGACTGAAAGTTTGTCGTTAACGAGTTCGACTATGTAACAACTTTTCATTAGGACGTTTGCTACACTTAATTTGAAAGTCATCGTCATCTAGTAGGTAGTGTGTTGGCTTATTAAACGTGAGGCCCCGGTGTCAAACCCCAGGTCAGACACCTCCAACAAAACGAAATATTAGAGAATATTTCTCCGGCGACTTTCTTTCATCAGATTACTGGGAAAAACTTAGGGATCAGATAAAATTGTCATGAAAAGTTTCGCAAAAATCTGTCGTTCGTAGTCCACTTTCAACTGTAGTTCCTGCCGTTCATGTATACAATTATAATAAGTGGTGTGAGAATCTAAATCGTAATACTGACTGAAGGGCTATAATGACCAATTATAAATGCGAATGACACTAAAGGCTATATTTCGATAAAATTTTCGAAAGTATTTGTTCATATCACATCACCCATTGTGCAGGATTCGAGTACCACAAACGTAATACATACATACATACATAATTGGCCACTACAGCCCTTCAGTCAGGATTACGGACTAGCTTCTCACCACCACTTATGTTGTGTGTGTTAATTTTATACATGAGTAGCGAGACCTACAGTTTAACGTCTATTCCGAACGACAAATTTTTGAGAAACTTATCATGGCAATTTGTATGTGCTCTCAGAATTTTTGCCAGAAATCTGCTGAGAGGAAGTCGCTGAAGAAATATTTTTTCAAATTTCGTTTTGATGTCTGACCTGACCTGAACGTAATCGTTTGCTTAAATTATTATAAAGAATCTTTCTATCAGTTTTTAAGTTAATTTCATGTCAGATGGGATGCAGACAATAATTATGAGAAAAAACTACGCCGTCTACACAAGATTCATTATGTCAGTGTTCCTTAATCGTTGATTTGTCAAACATTGTATATACAATATAATCTCGTTGTAAGAGATAAAAGCCATACATATATGGTATAAATGTATAAAATAATAAGAATAATTTTTTTAAATACCAACTTTAATGTATCTCAGTAAAGGGGAAATGTAAATATGTTCTCCTCTATCCTTCGTACCTCATTGACATTCAGAGACATGCCTTAGCATTGGAAATATATTCGCATAAAAGACACACTTGCTTTAACAATAATATGATAATATTTGTTATAAAAGCGAAAAGAGAAGTAAATTAACAAAGAACATTTGAGAACCTGATACAAACTTGATATGATATGTTTACGTGACGTTTCTAAAGGAGGACAATTACACAAAATGTTGCTTTAATAAGACACAATTGAGTCATTAGAAGGAAAGAAAAGAGAAGGAGGTAATATGAGAGTACTAAGCCGCAATGATAAATGAATTTATCAAAAATATTTTTGTAACATAACCTGCCTAATAACTAGAACACCACTTAATGAATACCTGGTTCTTGGGTGAATAACTACTTCCTTAAAATTGCTTTAAGCGTTTCTATGAGTGCTTGAGTTTGAGGAATATATTCCAGAGGCGAAGAATATTATTATAAAACACGTTCAATTTTCATTAAAAAAAATCTTAATTTTTGAAAATGGGACAACTATTGGGTCTTTCGCATCTGAAATGTCTAATTTTTCACAACTCTGGCATGTAAATCAGTCTGAATTTGAACAATGACAAGGATTATGTAGACTATGAGGATTTCTGTGGTTTGTGGCTTATTCGCATAAAATTGCGAATTTAAAAAACCCACAAGAATAAGTCTAAGGGGTTAAATCAAACGATTTGGGTGAATAATTCCCACACCATTACGCATGATGACCATATCTTCAAATCATTCCTACAGAATATACAATGTATCAAGAACTGTGTGACCCCTAACATCGCCTTGCTGAAAATGCATGTCGTTTGTGTCCAGATCATCTAATAATGGCTTAAAGCAGTTGCTAATCATCAACATATAATGCTCGCCCTTGAGAGTGATGAATTGGTTAACGTCTTGCACAAAGACATAATGGCCTATGATGCCGCTGGCCTAATGCTTACGTATCTCATATGGATTAGATTAGATAAGGTTAGCGGTTAGCTTGTCGTACACAAGCACGTTATGTCAAGTTATGTTAAGTTGTGGTACCCAGTGTTAGGTAAGTCAATTTGTCATGATCCGTTAGTGATGGGTGTGAACCATCCCGAGCTCAGGATAAAACCAGCCAGTGCCTTAGTGGTTGTCTAGAAGTGCAGGACACTCACATACATGGTGTAGTATCGATTATCTTTCTTCTACATCATGGCAGCTTCTTCAGTACTCCTGCAGACCAAACTTGACAGCGAAACTGCCAATAGCCCAGAGCCCCATTAGAATTCTTGTTAGAGTGCGGACCGTTCTCTTGTCGAACTTAAGTAGTTCCCTGGATTTCCTGCTGTCCACTGCTGGACGCAGTAGTTTTTGAATTCGGCAACCAGATATATTGGACTCATGTGGATTGGTATCGTTCCAGATTCGAAAATTGTGTGTGTTCACTTACCTATTCATGTTGAAATGGATCTCATCGCAGAATATGATTTTTCGTTGCAAATTAAGCTCCGAACAGAACTCCTATTTTTACAAAACAATGTTGTATCGCTCCATGATTATATGGCAAAGCAGACCGAATAGATGACAGCTAATATGACAGATATAGCTTCAACAAGATGTCAGTTACCAACTGTCAAAATTCGGAAGGCCCAATAAATATTACTAGAGTAACTTTGTACCTGTTGCTGGACAATGCAATATTTTTACGAAAAATCGTTGAAATTAAAATGACATATCAGTGGAAATCATTAAAACTAAAATTGTTGTTTCAATTTAAATTTTTATTAGATTTGTACTAGGAGCTCTAATGTTTAGAAAATTGATTTTCTATTACAAATTATACTGTGACAATTTGGGCATTGCAGAGGAATTCAAAAATTACTTTAGAGAATACTTTAATTCCTCACAGCATTAGTAGGTTTATATGTGAGCAATTCCTTAACTATTCGAGACGGATTAATCAAATTCAAGTCATTGATCTTCGAAAAGGTTTTGCATACTTGGGAAAAATTTTTCAATGAGTTTCTCTCTAGATTGTATAAAAATTATGCAGAAATATTTTCTCAGATGGCAATGTAACCAAAATTTTGTTGCCTTCCATAAGCGATTAATTAATATTGCAAAGTGCCTTCAAGGATTTGATAATTTCAAACACTCAGTAATTTTAACAGCTGGTGTTTATATTGAGATAATATGTTCACTTTGCCTAAAGGCTTTAGCTAACAACATCACTGAATAAAACTAGACATCTACTGTAGTAGATTTCATGTTGTCATGATGCATTCAACGCACGGGAATTAAATAATTTAAGGGACACGCTTAAGCAGCACATCTTGATAAAATGTTTTCTCATAGCCAGAATATGAGTCAAACTCACCATCATAATACTGTGCATATAAGTTAACAATAAAGTTAACAACAAAATAGTTTCTTTATTTCTCTTATTATTTTTATTGACTTTTTTTGCAAGTGCAAAAATTATGGGTTGTTGAACTTAGTTGAACAACAAAACTGCTTATCAATCTCTTTTACTTTTATTTAATGTCAATAAACTACTTACTTTAACATAATTCTATTTAAAAACACTTTTTGCTTACTAAACATTTTTTTATTAATTCTTTTGTATTTTTAACTATAAGCACTTTTGTAAATTAATTTAAGTTATAAATATTACATTTTTTGAAAATAAAGTTCAGTTATAATAAAACTCAAAAGCAAGAATAATATTTTTTATTCTTAATTGGCGCCCAACGCAAAATTTCGTTAAAATATCCTCATAGAGGATTAGTAAAAACGAAAAATATCGTTAAAATATCCTCATAGAGGACTAGTAAAAACGAAAAATTTCTTTAAAATATCCTCATAGAGGATTAGTAAAAACAAAAAAATAAAAACAGTGAAAAAATATCCTTGCAAAAGGATTAATAAAAAACTAATAGTGAAAAAAATATCCTTGTAAAAGGATTAATAAAAAACTAATAGTGGAAAAAATATCCTTGTAAAAGGATTAATAAAAAACTAATAGTGGAAAAAATATCCTTGTAAAAGGATTAATAAAAAACTAATAATAGTGGGAAAAATCCTGGTAAAAGGATTAACAAAAAAACTAAAAATAGTGAAAAAAAAACATCCTTATAAAAGGATTAAGGAAAAAATATCCTTGTAAAAACAATAAAATATCCTCATATAAGGATAATAATAAAAAAAAAAAAAGTTGTGTGGAACAAAATTAAAAACAATTCGTTAAAATTAAAAAGGAAAGGAAAAATTCTTACAAGACATAGAAAAAGAAAAAACAATCTGCTATAAGTGAAAAAATATCCAAAAAAACAAGAACGAATTGCCGAAAAAATTTAGAAGAAAAATACATTGCAACAATTACAACCACCTCTTTGTCTTCAACAACAACAGCCAACAACAGCAACATCTATTGTCCTCTAACATCATCATCATCAGATAGTCATCAAAAATCCAAATATGATCATCATTCTAACGTAAGCGAATAATTTATGAATATTTTTTTTATAGTAGAATGTTGTAGAAATACAAATAAATATTTTTATTAAATTGGAATTTAAAAATTAAACAAAACCTAAAGAATTTAATGTAACAAAGTGATATAAAAACGGAAAAAGTAACCTAAAATACCTAAGATAATTTTTCTAAATAAGTTTTAAGTAATTTTTATTATATTAATTTAAACCTTGAAGTAATTTTTTAATAAATCTATTTGAACGTTATATTTCTGTCCATTCATTATATAAATTTTTGTAAAGAGAAGAGGAAAGATTAAAAAAAAAAAAAAAAAAAAAAATATCAAACCCCAATAATCTCATACGACCGGCAGTTTTAAGCCAACAAAATCCTTCAGTAGGTAACCCAACTGTCCCGACAGGATTAAACCAGGACCAGTTTAACCAACTGCAGTTAACCTTGTTAGATTCTCTAAAACAATTATTTTTGACTGAGGGCAAGACTTTAGTTAACAATATCATTAATCCTTCGCAAGAATTTGCAAACCTACCTGGCCAAACAATAGACGTACGATACAGCAATAATTTAGAAGATTTAGAGAAAGTACCCGATGTAGTGAAGAGCTTGAGAGAGTTCTCAGGTAAACACGCTGAATTTAGTTCATGGAAAAAAAGCATAGAGAGAGTACTAAACCTCTATGACAAGTCCCAAGGAACACCTAAATACTACGCCATCATACTTACAATTAGAAATAAGATAGTCGGCGAAGCCGATGCGGCTTTAGAAGCATATAATACACCACTTGAATGGAAAGCTATTGCGGCGTATTTAAATCATCATTATGGCGACCAGAGAGACCTAAAAACTTTAGAATACCAATTGCTTTCACTGGCCCAAGGCAATTTGTCAATCAATGACTTTTATCAATCAGTTTACTCTCATTTGACCCTTATTCTTAATAAAATCTCATGCATTGAAGCAAGTAATGAGTCAATTAAATTACTGACTCAAACCTATAGAGAGAAAGCTTTGGACACATTTGTTAGGGGTCTTAAAGGCGATCTCCCTAGATAACTTGGCGTTCGTGAACCCAAAGACCTGCCTCACGAATTGTATCTCTGTCAAAAACTGGATAACCAAACGAATCGAAATGTTCTATAAGGTCATCACGCAAAAAACTCAGCACCATTAGTAATATCTCCTAAAAGACATATAATGCACCAATCCCCAAGACCATTTGCACCTCATTTGACATATTCCCCACAATACCCACAAAAGCCACAATTTATACCCAATTTCATGCAACGACAACAACCGAACTTTAACCAGAGACACTTTCAGCAAAATGGTAATGTTTTGCCTCCACGGCCACCCAAGCCTATGTCACGCCCGGAACCAATGGAAATAGATGCGAGCCTAAGGACAAAACAGGTGAATTATATGAATCGCCCAACCGAAGATAGTAAATGGAAAATGCCCCCAACAAATCAACTCGGACCTCCGAACACAACCCATGGATCACTCACTGCAACAAACTTCGATTAATCACGAATCAGGAACAGATCTATGGGAAGAAGAAAATCAACAATATCAGGAAGATCAGGTCGACTCCACCACAGTAGATTTTGAAGACGATATAATAACGAGTCTAAGTGATATTCATTTTTTAGAATGAGGAGTTCCTCATTGCCTTATTTAGAATGTAAAATGAGGAACGGAAAAATATTAAAAATACTTATAGATACCGGCTCTAATAAAAACTACATAAGATCAGGAATAATATTAAAACCAATAAAAAATGAATTTCCATTCACTGCAAACTCGGTAGCAGGTAACATCAAAATTACCCATCACACTAAGGCTAATCTTTTTGGTCTTAATAATACGATCAAATTTTTCATTCTTCCATCACTCTCGTTTTTTGACGCCATTTTGGGCAATGATACGCTCAAAGAATTATCCGCCGTAATTGACACTAAAAATAGTATTCTGCGAATCAAAAATTCCAAATTTCAACTGAAGCAATTTCACTCCCAGAGTATCAACAAAATTAATGTTCAAATGCAACATCTTGACACTCAAACGGTAAATGAACTTTCAAACGTGTTAGGACAATTTTCAGATCTCTTTTCCGAACCTGACGAAAAACTAACATACACCTCAAAGGTAATGGGAGAAATCCGTACAACCTCCGATACACCAGTTTACAGCAAGTCATATCCTTATCCAATGCACTTAAAGGATGAAATTAATTCACAAGTGGGAAAATTACTTAACGATGGCATAATAAGGCCTTCCCGATCACCGTACAAATCCCCTGTATGGATTGTCCCGAAGAAACTAGATCAATCCAACGAAAAAAAATTCAGAATGGTAATAGACTATCGTAAGCTTAATTCTGTAACCATTGCGGATAGGTATCCAATACCGGAAATAAACGAGGTGTTGTCGCAGTTAGGAAGGAACAAATTTTTCTCAGTCATAGACTTGAAAAGTGGTTTTCACCAGATTCCCTTGAAGGAATCTGATATTGAGAAGACCGCGTTTTCAATAAACAATGGTAAATACGAGTTTACTCGTCTACCATTCGGTCTAAAAAACGCACCTTCCATTTTCCAACAAACGTTGGATGATATTTTAAGGGAACATATCGGAAAACGATGCTTCGTCTATATAGACGACATAATCATATTTAGTAAAGATAAAGAAAGTCATTTACAGGATATAGAAATTATCTTCAAAACACTTCGCGAAGCAAATATGAAAGTTCAAGTCGACAAATGTGAATTTTTAAAAAATAACGTCGAATTTCTTGGTTTTATCGTGTCAGAAAATGGCATAAAATCAAATCCGGCAAAAATAGAAGCCATCACCAACTTCCCTGAACCAAAGACGTTAAAAGATTTAAGATCTTTTCTAGGCCTTTCCGGCTATTATAGACGTTTTGTCAAGGATTACGCTAAACTAGCGAAACCCTTAACAACCCTCTTAAGGGGGGAGGGAGGACACGCGTCCAAAACTACTTCGAAAAGAACACCGGTAAAACTAAATAAAGACGCGTTAGAAGCATTTGACAAAATAAAAGCAGCGCTTACAGAGGAGGTATTGCTCCACTACCCAGACTTCACCAAAGAATTTCAATTGACAACAGATGCATCAGAATATGCTATAGGAGCTGTCTTGTCTCAAAACGACCGACCAATAACGTTTATCTCCAGAACCCTCAGTAAGGCTGAAGAGCACTACGCCACTAATGAGAGAGAAATGTTGGCGATTATTTGGGCTCTTAATTCATTAAGGAATTACTTATATGGTTCAGCCAAAATAAAGATATTCACAGACCACCAGCTACTAACATACGCGTTAAGCAGCAAAAGTAACAATAATAAGATGAAGCGATGGAAGTCCATTCTTGAGGAACACAACTACGAATTACATTATAAACCTGGTCGAACAAATGTTGTCGCTGATGCCCTATCACGACCTCCTCAGATAAACTCAATGACTGCCACAGTTCATAGTGATAATACTTCATCTCACCATCTTATTCCAATAGCTAATGAACCAATAAACGTATTTAAAAATCAAATTTTCCTAAAATTAGGCCCATGCTCTTCATATGAATTTCAAATAGTATTCCCTACTTTTCACCGGCATATCCTTTATGAAACCAACTACACGGAAGAAAAATTAATAGCAATTTTAAAAAAATATCTAAATCCTTCAGTCATAAATGGATTAAATACTACTGAATTTGTCCTAGGGAAGATACAGGAAATTTACCCTGCAAATTTCTCTAATTACCGCACTAGATTTGCTCGGAAAATTGTCACTGATTTGATAGACGAAGGAGATCAAGAGAGGGAAATATTAAATGAACACCAAGGCGCACACCGCAATGCTGCTGAAAACAAAAGCCAACTGATTGAAAGAGTTTATTTCCCGGGAATGAATGCCAAAATAAAAAGGATAGTCAAACAATGCAAAATTTGTAAAGAACAGAAGTACGAACGGCATCCAATCAAACCACTAGTCAATGAAACGCCAATTCCCGAATATCGTGGACAAATAGTTCACCTCGATATCTACCTTACTAACCAAAATGTTGTATTAACAGCAATAGACAAATTCTCAAAGTATGCATCAGCTAAAATCATCAAATCTCGATCAACGCAGGACATCAAAGAACCTTTACGCGAAATATTGGTGAGCCTCGGACCACCCGAGAGGATAGTCATAGATAATGAAAAGTCGTTAGGATCCGCACCGATAAAACATATGTTAGAGAATCAATTCGGAATAATGATATTTAAAGCTCCACCGTACATGAGCAGTGTTAATGGACAAATCGAAAGATTTCATTCAACACTTTCGGAGATAATGCGTTGTGTAAAAGCCGAAAAAATCCATGATTCATTCAAAGAATTGCTAGACATATCTATTAGCAGGTATAATTACTCCATACATTCTACCACGGGAAAAGACCAGTGGATGCATTTTTTGGAAGAGTAAAGCCAGAAAATGTTATGGAGGAAAGGAAGAAGCATATGAAAAGATTGAAAGAAAAACAAATAGAAGAATTAGCTTTCCATAATAAGAATCGAACACAGCCCAAACAATATTCCATATATGTAAAAACAAATAAAAGGATAGGAACTAAGTTGTCACCTAGATATAAAGAGGAAAAGGTTGCAGAAAATCTCAATAATACTATAAAAACAGTTTCGGGTCGAATAGTTCATAAAAGTTTAATAAGGACATAAATTTTTCTCTTCTCATCTACAGATTATTCATACAAGTCGTTTGTGCTGAAATACAAATTTTGGACTACTCAAATTCCGAGATCGTGACATTTCAGACAGGACGAGCACTCATACAAAATGGAACCTTTAACTTAATTCACATTATTGACATTGAGACCTATGAACGGGAACTGAGACTTATCAACGAACACATCAATTATGAAATAGAGAAATCCAATCCACTAATGCCGTTTCTACAGCACGAAATATTAGAACTAGGGAAACTTATAGATCGAATTAGACCCTTCGGAAGGACTAAGAGATCTATAAACGAAATAGGCACCGTATGGAAATGGATCGCGGGTTCACCTGACCGGACAGGCTTAGAGATTTTGACGGACAAAATAAATGATAACTTAGAACAGACTGAAAACCAAATTGTAATAAATAGACTTTTTGAACGAAAACTAAATGAACTGACGAATTTAACAAACGATATAACTAATTACTTACAAAAGGACAATAGGGAAAACACTGCGGCACTAGGGTTTAAATTCGAATTACAAATACTTAAAGAAGGAATGTCTAACATAGAACAAGCACTGTTATGGTCAAAAGCAGGTATAATAAATTCTTTCCTCTTCTCTCATAAAGAAATGGAGATGCTGGACGAATTAATTTTAGAAAAAATTTTCCTTTTAATAATCTAGAACAATGTCTAAAATTCGCCAACGTCAAAGTTGCTTCGAATAACTCTATTCTTTTATATGTTATAAATCTACCTATAGTTGATAAAGTTGATTGTGAGACTATGATTGTAAAACCAATAAAGATAAATAGTGAAATTCTTAAACTAGATTATGAAACTATAATGACTTGCAAAAACAGAATATTTGGAATAAGAAAACAATGCGAGAACTATGATGAAATAAATTTGTGTAAGGAAAATAATATCCAAGATATAACCAATTCAAGTTGCATACCGAATCTCCTCAAGAGTATCCCTTCCACTTGTAGGAAAAGCAACAATTTAGATATCCCCTCCTTAGAGCTAATTCAAGATGGTCTGTTATTATTTAACAAATATAATGGATCGATTCTTATAAACGGCAATCATATTAATATAAATGGCACCTTTGTAGTGCAATATAATAATGCCACGATAATCGTTGGTAATCTTACATTTTCGCACTATGGAAAACAGTCAAGCAAACCATTGCCCGCTATTCTGAGCTCGTTGCAGTCCAATCATTATTTCGAAGAATCCTTATCTCTTCAACTTGTTAAAGAGCTCCATTTAAATAACAGTAAAACTATCCAATTGATTAAGAAAGAAAATAATGTAAATTTATGGGAGAGCACAGTAGCCATAATCATATGCGTGATTATTATAATCAAAATAGCTCTCAAATTTGCTACCAAAATGAAATACAAAATTAATTGCAAGAAAAATAATACTTTACCGATCTATTCTGAAATTAAGAAACCAGAGATAGTAGAATTCAATGGAACGGAAGATTGCCAAACATGTTTTACTGCAAACGGGGACGTTTGCATTTAAAGGGGGAAGAGTTAACAATAAAGTTAACAACAAAATATTTTCTTTATTTCTCTTATTCTTTTTATTGTCTTTTTTTGCAAGTGCAACAAATTATGGGTTGTTGAACTTAGTTGAACAACAAAACTGTTTATCAATCTCTTTTACTTTTATTTAATGTCAATAAACTACTTACTTTAACATAATTCTATTTAAAAACACTTTTTGCTTACTAAACATTTTTTTTATTAATTCTTTTGTATTTTTAACTATAAGCACTTTTGTAAATTAATTTAAGTTATAAATATTACATTTTTTGAAAATAAAGTTCAGTTATAATAAAACTCAAAAACAAGAATAATATTTTTATTCTTAATTTATACGCATATCCGTACATAAAGTCGATTCCGAACGAAAGATTTGTGAGAAACTTTTAAAGGCAATTTTATGTACTCTCATAGTTTTTGCCAGAAGACTGCTGAAATAGCCGAAAGAAATATATATTTCGTTTTGTTCGAAATATCTAAGCGGGGTTTAAACTTCGGGCTCGCGTCTAATAAGCCAACTCACAATTTTTTGAATTGTTATTTTACTGCATAATTTTTTTCTTTTTTGAGGTAAAAAGATGGATAATTGCGGATTATTTGACTTTTACAAGCTGTTCGTCACTTTTTTCCGCTTATCTTAAAGATTTCATCCTGGTGCTTCTTATTTGCGCATGTGTTACCCGGTTGATTACACAAATCGGTGAAATGCGTTACTCAATTTGGTATTTCCAACGAAGACAAAGTCGATGCTAATACGCTGAACAACCTCTACATTGTTGAGGTACTTTTACAGCTCATTGTTGGTTCGGATGCGAAAATATTCGCAAATTCGCACTGGTCTTGGTCTCCTGTGTAAAACTTTCTCCCGAATATCCCTAAGGTAGAAATTTTGGTGAGTGTCCATTCTCATGCTTCATAGTTAAGCAAGAGGAGGATGAGCGACATGTGGAACAATAATTTCATCGCATGAGAAAGGTCTATGCTATTCCATTGCTCATTGAGACCATAATAGCAGCTGTTGGCAAAAGTATTCCCATGCTTGATCTCCAGACAGGCAATATTTTTCTTTGTAACATCGGCGCCAATATTAAAAAATTCATCAACAATATCGCAGGTATAGCTATCGACCGAAAGTTGCACGAGCCGCATGTTTCTACTTCTCGGCAATAAAAAGTTCGTTTTCGCATTTGTTATAATTAGACCCATCTTGGCAGTATAGCATCAAAAGTGTCAGTAATATCACGCATATTAAGTCTTACGTCATCGATGTACACAAGTAACTGGACAATTTTGTAGAAAATAGTGTCATTGCCATGAACTACAGCCTTCAGCAAAACACTCTCCATGATAAAGTTAAAGAGTTCTCATGTTATAAGCTCACATTGTCTGAAACATCGCACGGTTTCGAAAAGGTTCGGAAATGTCCTTTCCAAACTTTACCAATTCGTAAGAATACCAAACTCAGACATTATGACAAATACGAGTTGCCTTATTCAACTATCAAATGCTACCTTACATTTGACAAAAAGATGGAGTGTGTAGATGTAGTCTTCATAGGTCGTCTTCAAATTTTAATGTAGCGAAAATATCTGTTTGATGACTTTCTTATCTTGTCTCAATCTGTACAATCAGTGTTGTGGCTAGTCGCTTAAGTAGTTCACACAATTCGTTCGTAAGAGATTTTTAACATTTTGTTCGAACAATTCCTTAAAGAAATGTCATACACAAAAGCAAACAAATATTTTATTACTTAAATTTGAATTCTCTTTAATATTAATGTTTTATTTTCTGTCAGTTTATTTATGTAATTGAATCTTCACTATAAAAGGGAACTGACAATTATTATATCAAATCTTAAAACTAATAACAATAACTAAGACCCGCCAGAGCGGGACTAAATTTCATAGAATCTTAAATCAATTTGACATTTTTATCGCTCCTCTTCTAATTACGTCCACAGTGTCCCTTCTCCTTAGTCGGATATGGGCTTCTCTAGATACTCTTCAGCATATTTCGCGATTTCTTCTCTAACCGTGGGCACGTTTAGGTCTTTGTTTATGTTCGAATTTTTTAGGTACCAAGGGGCGTTCGTCAGCAGTCGCAAAATAAAAAAATAATATTGCGGCTTTGTATTCTATTAATGTTTGAAGACGATGCAGTACCCCATAGCTGTATTCCGTAGCATCAGATTGGTTTTAATATTGCTTTCTATAGAAGAAGCTTGCAGTCCAAGCTAACTGTATTATCCACTTAACCTTTAATTTAATCTGTGCTAACTTAGCATCTGTGTGATTCTTCCATGTTAGTTGCCGGTCAAGATGTAAGCCCAAATATTTAACCCCCGTACTCTGAGGTATTATTTGATTGTTTATTTCAACAGGTGGGCATGATTCCCTACGCAATGTGAATGTTACGTGAGTGCATTTTTGTTCGTTGATCTTTATTCTTAATTGCTTTAACCAAGCTTCCAGCTGCACTATATGGTCATGCAAATACCGAGATGCTTCCTGCGGGTTGTTATCTACGCTTAGGATGGCTGTGCCATCAGCGAAATTCGAGGTAAGGGCACTGCTGCATGTTGACATATAGGAGGTATATATTAAATATAATAAAGGACCTAAGATGCTTCCCTTAGGTACACCGGACTTAATTTTCTGGGGTTCGCTTTCATAATCGCCTTCCTCCCCTCTAAATTTTAGTTCTGATAAATAACTTTGTAATAGGTTGTAGACATTTGGTGGTAAATCGCGTCTCAATTTATAAATCAAGCCTTTATGCCATACTGTATCGAATGCCTGACAAACGTCGATAAAAAGAGCGGAGCAATACTTTTTTTCCTCAAAAGTCCTTCTTATGGCACTCACTATTTATGAGTTTGTTCGTTTATGCTGTGCTTGTTTAATATTTATTTTTAATATTTAATATTAATGCTAATGTAGATTAGTTTTTTGTTTTATTTTTCCTATTCTAAAACAAATATCAGCAGCTCGTCACATTAATTACTTTTGTGGCATCATTATCCAATAAAACATTGTGCTTATCACTCTGTTGGTGGGATATCATCACAGTTGATTTACAATTGAATTTCATTCAATATGATTTTCTTAAAAAAAAAAATAATTGCAAGCATAATATTTAACACTTACTATCTATTACAATGGCAATAATAACAATAAATAAATGCTACGTGTTGAAGTTAGACACTCCCTTTGGCATTGTTTACGACCAACAATACTTATCTTACTACAGTAAAACTGTCCGACCATTTCAAGGCGTCTGCTCTCAACGAGTTTCTTTTATACACTGAAGTTGTTTTTGATTTTTGTTTTTGAAAATGTTTCCATTTAAAAGCAAAAGTTTGTTATCATTTAAAACAACACCCCCTGTTCTTGTCCTTTAAGAAAAGGAATCTTAAAAGGAATCTTAAACGGAATTTTATGAACAAAAAGCTTAGAGTACTCTCTGTTTGGGAAAAGCTTTTCATTTGATCAGAGCTATTGGAAAATATAAAAGCATTTGTCGTGCGATTTGGCCTGTGAAAACCGATTGTATGTTCATAAAAAATTCGATTAAAATTGCTGAGTTGTCTTCCTATGGCTCAAAAGGAAACACTTTTACTTCAGGTTACAAACGCATCATTTTATTATTTATTACGTGCTGTAATTGAAAATACAGTCAAAATTTATCTCCTGACAAATACCAATGTTATCTAAAATTTGATTCCAAAATTTTATAATTAAACGGAACTCAACAATACGTTTTTGCAACATCAGAATGTAAAATTATTTAATAACATTTGGGGCCTTTGTATTCTAGTGGGTAGTGTGCTAGACTAATAGCGCGATTCCCAACATAGGCTCTGCTCTGTAACTCTACGCGGAGCTTAAGGTCTAAGCTACTCAGCTCTTAATAATTATAATATAATTTGTAAATGTATTTTTATAAATAAATAAATATTTAATTATTTTACTGTTTATCTAGAAAATATTATTAATCCTGTAACTGTTTAGAACACAAAAAAAATATATTACATTCGCATTATTATTCAAAGAATCCACTGAAATTATTTACCATGAGAATGAAATAAAGGTCTTATGAGAAAATGTACATTTTAGAACATTCGGTAACTTGTCAACTTAATTTATGTTCACAAAAAATAAACAATTCTGGGGAAGTACCGTTACAAAATATATATTTTATATAAAAATATATGTATATTTTCTAAATAATCAACACGCAACATTTGATTTTTGTCATAACTGCCAACTTTTACAGGCAGAATCGTATTACTCTGCTTATGTCGAGTATACTCGTTTTTTGCTGGAAAATAATTGAGAAGGCAGAAAGAAAATTAAACAGTCAAAAGGTTAAATAACTATTGAAGTTGGGAAATAGTTCCATCATATTTTTCTCTTGTTTCATCATAAAACAAATCTTCAAATCAATTTCTGCGCCGGAAAGTCTGTGCTGTCCTGAGTATGCCTACAAAATACAATTTAATCCAGCAAAAATTTAATTCTACAATTGGGGCCAATTGCTTTTCTTAAAGTTGTCAAATTAGCAAAGATTCAATCGCTCTTTTTACATGTCATTTTCGCTACAAAAAATGGGATTGTTTAAGTAAAACAGCTGAAAATATGTAAATTTATTTTATAATTCTATTTATTCCTGTCATGACTGCTATCCTCTGCACATTCATGACGTTGTGTAAATATCATTTATTTGTACCTTTGGTTTGAATTTTAAAATAACTTTTATTTGCTTTAATTAACGCAAAACGTTTAAAATATTTAAATTTCTGAATTTTTTTCAACCTCAACAAGATATTTCTTCTGCGTCAATATTGACTTACTTACTTACTTAATTGGCCATAACAACCCGTTTATCGGATTTCGGCCTGCCGCAACACATCCTTCCAGGCGCCTCTGCTTCGTGCGCGCCTACGCCAGTTGGTCACACCAATCGATGACAGGGCTTCCTCGATTTGGTCCTTCCAACGGATGCAAGGTCGTCCTCTTCGCCGACTTCCGCAGATTCCCGCATCAAATACCCGTCTTGCCGGCGCATCCTCCTCCATTCGAACGATATGGCCGAGCCAGCGCAGCCGCTGGATATTACTACGCTGTACAACGTCCATGTCGTTGAGGAGCTCATACAGCTCACTGTTGTATCGGATACGGAAATCATCGCCAACTCGCACTGGACCGAAGATCTTGCGCAGTACTTTTCTCTCGAACACTCTCAAGGCCGCTGCATCTGTACTTAATAGGGTCCATGCCTCTGCGCCATAAAGAAGCACGGATAGGATGAGTGTCTTGTAGAGTGTTAGTTTTGTCGTACGAGAGAGGTCTCTGCTACTCAATTGCCTATTGAGACCATAGTAGCACCTGTTGGCAAGAGTGATCCTGCGCTTGATCTCCAGACTGACATCATTTCTGGTGGTAACGGCGGAGCCAAGATAGATGAATTCCTTGACCGTATCAAAAGTATAGTTATCGGCCGTAATCTGAGAATCAATACGCCGCGCGTCTCGACTCGTCGATAACATATACTTTGTTTTGCCCTCATTTACTGCCAAACCCATCTTGGTAGACTCGCGTTCAATAGCACTAAAGGCAGCAGTAACATCTCGCTTCGTACGCCCTATGATGTCAATGTCGTCAGCGTACGCAAGCAACTGGACACTTTTTTGAAAAATAGTGCCACTGCGATGCACTCCTGCCTTTCGCAGAACACTCTCCCTGACGAAGTTGAAGAGGTCGCATGATAAGGGGTCGCTTTGTCTGAAACCTCGCACGGTATCAAAAGGCTCGGAGAGGTCCATTCCTACCTTGACGGAGCTACAGGAATTGCTCAACGTCATTCTGCAAAGCCTTATCAACTTCGCAGGTATACCGAGCTCAGACATTGCGGCAAAAACACGATCCCTTATGGGGCTATCAAAGGCAGCCTTATAGTCGACGAAAAGATGGTGTGTGTCGACTTGTTTCTCGTGGGTCTTTTCCAGGATTTGGCGTAGTGTGAAGATCTGGTGGATGGTGGACTTGCCAGGTCTGAAGCCGCACTGATAAGGTCCAATCAGTGTTTTGACGAGTGGCTTCAGTCGTTCACACAATACGCCTGTAAGAACCTTCAATCAATATTGACTTTTCACCCTTAATTCGTTAAACAATTTGTACTTTCAGCGGAGATTATTCGCATCCATGTTGGTGTCTTGAGCTCCTGCTGTGGGTATATTGGGGGTTCCGTGTTTGAACAAACGGGTTATAGGGTAGGGTTTAGTATGTGGGGTAAGAAGGGTAGGGTATATAATGCACAAACCTTTTATATTTTAATTGTGTATATACATGTGTTATGTTAATAAATAAATATTAGTGTTGTGTTATTTGTATGTATTTTCAAAAACGTTATAAACGTATTTATTTGTATTTGTTTTATAATATATGTAATTTGTTCACAATTGTTCAAAATATGTTTCTAAGTCTGTTAGTGTTCACAATGTTTGTTATTTCACAATATTATTTATTATTATAATTAATTTTCACTATATAATTTAGTTCACATGCGTAAGGCTTGTTGGGTAGTTGTTTGTCGTTGTTTGACGATCGATAATCAACTGAATTACCAAGATCTTAATAATTATGTTGAAGGTGTTGATGAAAGTGTGTATGATGATGTATATTGTGAATGTTGATATGTGTTGGTGATGTTATTGTTATTGTTTGTTAAAGATGTTTGTGTTGTCCTATTGGAAGTCAGGATTAGGGTTGTGTATTTGTTCACTCGTGTGAACAGTGTTAATAATACATTTGTGTAGCGTGTGTACATGGTTAATTTAATCATATTTTCGCATTTAAATTTATATTATATATATAATAGAACACATATTTCAAAAAGCGTTCGCGACTTTTATTTTTGAATGCATCCAATGCATTATGATGCCTGAACACCATACAAGTCATAGTCTTGCGTAGGCTACTCATTCTTTACGAATTCTGGCTACTTCACTAGTTACGTCCGACAAGCGGTAGGTGGGTTACAATAGAAGTTGTTCTGTAGTTTCAGATAAAAGCAGTTCACGTAGAGAATGGCAACAGTAAAATTAATCAGAATATAAAATCAGACTTAAAGGAACGTCTAGACAGCTCTTACAAATATCATTGGGAGATTTTGTAATTACATGATATCCGAATCATATATAAAGATTGTATCCTATGACTTAAATATTGTATTTCTTCAATACTAATATCTAGGTTACATTAGGTTAGGTTTGAGAACGTGTACTTGCCATTGTACTTGTACAATACCCAGAGGTCATAAAGGCCCATTGTAAGATGAGAGAGAGACTGAATAGTAAAGGAGATATGGAAATGGAAAAATCAGAAGAGGCAGGAAAGAGAAGATATAGGAACGGAGGTAAAAAGATGAAACACACAAGAGAGAGTGACTATAACCTTGAGGCCCTAGCACTTCTCAATCAGCTCAACCTTTTATTTTGGATCTATGGAAAGTTCTAATGTCCCAACCTTCAAAAAAGCCCATGCCCAGGGTCATTAACCTTTATATACTGAGGGTGGATACTTGCAGAGGAGGTGTTCCCTGCAGTAGCCCGGCTGGGATGTATTCCAAATAATTTGCTGATATCTAAACTAATGCCAATATTAAATGCCATTATGAGAAGAACCTTTCTAGCTACGTTTCTCATGTTTTTGACAGATTATGACATAAAGGCCTGATTAAAACACTGAAAGCAAATTTCCCATTTAAAATTGCGACGCTTCTAGAAAAATTTTATTCACTTCAAATTTGCGGAGAAAATTAAAAAAAAATCTATGAATGTGGCTGCTTTCTAATACATCTTCTTCTCCGGATTTACATTACATATTTTGAACAGATTGCCAAGACTGACTTTCCGAAGAAATAAAAAAAAATTTGGGAATCGTTAAACAAGTGTGTAGAGTGAAAATAAAATGATTTTTTATTCAAAAACCTGTACTTCATTCAGAAAGCAAAGACACCCTCGGCAACAGTTATTAAAGAGTAATTATTGGACTAAAGATTGGAATTCTTCAGACACAATCTGAATTCACAACGCCCGTCATATGGGCAAATACTACCACGTGTTGAAAATGCGCCAAAAGTACGGTTGAGGTATGCAGATATCAGACTACATAACAAATCTGGTATTCAGTTGAATTGTACGAATAAATATCAGAAATTGTTTTAAACTTCCAGACGATAACAAGTGAAAATTGCATTGTATTTAATAATTTTAACAATACGATTTGCCAAGTATTTCAGCAGGCATGTAAAAAAAAATATAAAAGTTAAGGTATAATCATAAGTACGTCATCATCATTCGACTTACTTGATTTTATGGCATTTTCATTTGCATTTATTTTCATTTTATCCAAATATTTTCGTATCATGTTACATATTGATTTTTATTTCAACCTGTTTTTTTATTTTAGAATTTAATCTAATCAATCATTTCTTATTTTGCTTTTTCTAAATGACCCCATTATGGCTTATTAAAGTGTTCGTTTCTATTATTGTTTGCTTTAGAAACATTGCGCTCGTGTTTGAATTTGATTTTCTTTCTTTATTTTTTAGCATAAAAATGTTTTTCCTTTTTTTCTTTTCTACAGTGTGCGAAATTAAAATAGTCGCATTTAATATTTCGGTGTATTATTCAAATCAAAAGAACTTTATTTTTTTTTGCCAAATTAATAACATTTTTCAAACTTCAATTAATATATGTGTTTAAATTATAAAAACAATGATAAATTAATACATAATAGGAAAACAAAGTAAAATGTATGCGAAATTTAAATAAGACGCAATTAAAACAATATAAAAATTTTTAATTCCATTTAAAGTAAAAAATAAATTAATAACTGATTAATATTTAGTAATCCCTCCTCTATTTTGTATAACACCAAATATACGACTGGGCATTGATTCAACTAGATTTTTTAATATTATAAGCTCAATAGCTAGCCAGGACTGTAGAATTGCCGTTTTGAGCTCACTCACTGTGCAAAACAATACAGCTTTCCGTTGCTATAAGCATTTCTTGACATGATTCCCCAAAGATTCTCTATCGGATTCAAGTCCGGACTTCTAGCAGGCCAGTCTAGAATTGGGATTGAAGCCGATGAAAAGAATGCTTTTGAGACTTTCGAGACGTGGATGCTAGCGTTATCCTGCTGAAAAGTCATGTCTTTATCCAAATTATCTTCTAAATAATTTACTAAAACATATTCCAACATTTCCACGTAGGTTTCGGAGTTCATTTTAGTAGAAATGAAACACAACTGAAGCTTCCCATAGTAACTGAAACCGCCCAATACCATTATAGTACCTCCGCCAAAGTTTCTGCTCATTCTGGGTGCGTTCGGTGTTTGCAAATCATGCCAATAATGACTGTGTCCATCCGGGCCATCCAAATTGAATTTTTTTTCGTCGGAAAAAATAATGTTTCTTCATTCCTCTGTCCATGACATGGTATATTTGACAAATTCCAATCTCCGCGATTTATGAGAGCATGATAACGGTGGGATTTTGGGTGATTTCTTCCATTTAATGTTACAGTCAGATGATAAAATTTGTTAAACTCAACGTTTTCCTACAGGTAAGCCTAATTTCAGGACAATTTGGGAAGAATAAAGCTTATTTTTAGTGGCCTCTTGTTTAAGTTGACCAATTTGGCGTTTGCTTAGTTTTGTGTTTCTCTTATTTTTCTTTTAGGCCGTTGAGAAAGTGTATTTAAACTTGAGAACAGAATCACATTACCTGACCAGAGATAATCTCGTATTTTTAACTTAAAACTGTAGATTTTTTTCAAATATTTCAACATCAAATATTTCGACGTTAATTCAAACATGTGAAAAATAAGAAGGACATCAAAGCGGCCCATAAAAATTTGATAATAAAGTAAACTGCTCTAACTCTCAGCTTATATATTTAATAATAAATTATTTCATTACGCTTTTATTAAATAATTGTGTATATTTTTAAATTTTTATAAAATTAAAACAAAAAGTCTCTACGTAAACTAAAAGCCATCCCATTCTCTATCCAAAATATAAACTTAATAAATTTACGAAAATGGAAAAGGTGTTATCGTTTAACATTAAAATAATAAACAAAAGCTGCAAAAACAAAAACTATGGACTTGTTTACATGATCAACAAATAAACAAAAATATAGCAACAACATCAGTATAAAAAAGGGGGATAAACAGGTAAACAAACAGGCAACAACAACACTGCAAGGACAAACGTAAACAAAATACACAAACAACAATAGCGTAAACAACATATTTACATTTATAGAGGTTTCGCGAAGGCTGTCATTCTCCTTCGAAAGCATTCATCAGACTGTTTACCCTGCGATATAAAGGGCAAGAAAAAGCAGGCAACGCGATGAGAAAAGAATTCAGTGTTGCTGTAGTTACCCATACGTAACGTAACGTACCGTAGCGAACGTTCTCTTTTTAGCATAAACAATGTAAACGATTACCGAAGCGTTCTCTCTTGTTAGCAAAACGGAACGATCTGTAAAAACAGAATACTCCCACGTTTTTACGTGACATTTAAACATGAGAGATAATGAGCAGTGTTGCCACGAAAAAAAATATTGCAACCAACATTTGTGACAAAATTACCAAACAAGGAAAAATATAACCAAAATTAAATTCGCATTTTTTTTATTTTATTTTTTTCAAAGTTAAATTATAATTGAGAAAAAAGAAACAAAAAATAACATAATATGGGTGCCCTGGTAGTCTAGTGGGTAGTGTGCTAGACTATTTGCGTGAGGGTCTTGGGTTCGATTCCCACCAGAGACTCTGGTCTGTGACAATACACCGAGCATATGGTCGAAGTTACTCCGCTCGTATATAATTAGAATATAATTTGTAATTGTATTGTAATTAATAAATAAATAAATAAAAAATAACATAATAAAATTATAGTCTTACTAGTTAATTAATTTTAACAAACAAAACAAAAGCTATTTTTATAAGAAAAATAATAACCAAATCCGGAAAAATCTACACATTGAACAACAAACGGCAACACTGATGATGAGTCTGTATACCAATTTCTTTGCATTGTGTTGTGTTCATTTGTGTGTTGCTTTGTGTTCTGTTTCGTTTTTATTTACATTCTTCGTTGACATATGTCCCGTTTTGAACGTTTCTATAACTACACAAACGTTTTTAAGGCTACGTACGTTACGATTTTACGTTTCTTATGCTTGGGTAACCAGGGCATTACTCTTGGGTAACCAGGGCATTAGTCTTGTGTGCAGACGCGTTGCGTGTGAAGAGAGTAATCGTGGTTTGAATATCTCCGTTGTAAAGATTTAACGTACAATTGTTAGTGTTTACGTGTAAAGAGAAATAACAAACAAAGCAAATTGTTGTTGTTTACATCAAGTGAACAGCGGCACACGGAATTGTGCGAACAATAAAGAATTTAATTAAAACTAAAAACAAATTTATTTTTATTTTATTTGCAATATACGAACTCATATCCTAAACGTTTGTAAAACGGTAAAAACGTAACAATATTTTTATTAAATCAAAATATAAATGCTCCACGTAAACAATAGCCACCCCATTCTCTATTCCAAATATATATAAGAACCTAATAATAATGATAAAAATTACTAACTTACTTAATTGTTCAACCCCTTAGTCAGAATTAAGGCGTAGCTTCTCCCAAAATCAATGCTGTGTGTGTCAATTTTATCCATGAGTTGCAAGACCTACAGTTTAACTCTGTACGACAGATTTTTAAGAAACTTTTTTTTTTATTTTACTCACAGAAGAAAGAAATATTTTTTATTTTTATTCCGCTCTTGTCTAACAAGGCGACGGCCTAAATTTATATTGTTTTTGGGTCTATACAACTCCGCGTCTTTCGTACAAGACTCCAGAATTCTTTTTAATTCACAGGAAGACATACAACACGCCTTTTGAGAATTCCTCAAAGGTGTTTGATAGAGTTAAGATCGACTGATTGGAGACGCTGATCAAGAACTTTTCAGCGGGTGTCATTGAGCTTTTTTTTTTATAAGTTTATCGGTATGCTTAGAGATATCGGTTGTATATAATTCAGATTTTTCTGCAGTAGCTGATAAGTTAATACTTAAAATGTTTATATAGAACTGAACAGTGATCGTACCAACTATTCTATGCACTATTCGAACTCCCTTAGTTACCATACAACGCAATACCATCACGGATGCATTGCCGAACTTTAAAGTTGATATGCCTTTTTTTTGTTTGCAATGTTTTTCCCAACTTTTCCCAACATTATTCCATGCAATCCGACATCAGACAACTACATACATTTGGTTTCACTTGAGTAAATGCCCTACTCGTAGTCGTCTGCTGCCCATAAAGCATATTTGTTTGCATGCAAAATATATCAGATCAACTTCAAAGTTTGGCGGTGCATTCGTGATGGTATGCGTATTTATTTATCGATAAAGCATATATTTTTATTTAGCTTAAAATCTTTTGAATTGCGAAAAACGCATATTCGTTAGTTGTCCAATGGGATGGGTATTAAAAGGATAAAAAATTTGTCTTTGATAATCATGTCTATTGATGGTGGAGGTTCTACCGAAACCTTGTATTCCTTCAATGCATTGAGCCCTAAACCAGCCTCTTCCCAAATTGCCAATATCAGTTTAATTGACTTTATCAGAAATGAGTATGAGACTAGGGGATACTGTAAAATTGTTTTATCACAATAGGATCTATGGGCCCTAATTCACCTTAACTTCTACCGACATACCTATTTAATTGGTCGTTACAGCCATTTAGTTAGAATTTCGACTAAGCTACTCATACTCTCGAGTAACGAGATCTACAGAGCTTTTTCCAAAACAATGCTGAGAGGATGTGGTCGAAAATATATGTTTTTTATTTTCTTTTTTTACGAGATTTCAGAGCTTTCAAGATTTCAGAGCTCCCGTGTAGTAAGCCATCACACTACTTAATAGACGATTCACTATATTCCTGCACTATTTCATATGCTGCAAGAATACTTTTGGACCGAGATAATTAAGATAGTGTTTAATTTTTACACAAAACATTATTATTTTTGAAACTTTTAATCACGACAATGTTAAGATTGCTAACAATATGTTTACTAATCCATTAACAACACACTTGTCCTCTCATGTGATTGCAATTTATTTTAGAAAATAATTTAAAATTTTTTAAAAATTGTATTCTTTAATCCAAAGATATAAAGTTTTAACATTTTTCAACTTCATTAAATAAATTCTCTCGTTAGAACTGTCATAAACCTTTGCGCATTAACACATAAACTTCAACACTGCTTGCGTCTGAGAATTTTATCTTCTGGAAAAAAAACTTTAAAATAAATTATGATTGAAGGCAATAAAAAAAGTGGCTGTATTTCAGTTTCAGTCATTTATAGTTGCAAAGTTGAAAAGAATAAAAAAAGTTTGAATGAAAACTTTTTTGCAATCATAAGGCGTGTTGTCCATGGAATATTTGCCTTGAAAAGCTGAAAATAGTAAAGAAAATATTTAATTTCACTTAATATTCAAAGTTTTTGGAAGAAAATATGAAGAAAAAATAAATATTTAGGGAAAGATTCAGGACATAGTTTGCACATAACTTTTTCATTCATTTTCAAGAAAATTTTCTTATGCGTGTGCAAGTTAACATCAGGTCATCAGGACATCAGGAATTGCTTAAACATATTGCCCTGCCAGTCGCCGTAGTCTAATACGTAGTGTGTTGGCTTATTAGACGTAAAGCCCGGGTTCGTATCCCAGGTCAGGCATCAAAACGAAATATGAAAAATATTTTTTCGGCGACTTCTTCTCAGCAGATTTCTGTTAAAAACCCTGAGAGTACATAAAATTGCCTTGAAAAGTTTCTCAAAAATCTGTCGTTCGGAATCGACTTAAAACTGTAGGTTCTGCCACTCAGGTATAAAATTAACGCACACAACATAAGTGCTGTGAGAAGCTAGGTCGTAATCCTGACTGAAGGGTTGTAATGACTAATTATATATGTATGTATTGCCCTGCAAAGGTCTTTGTCTGGCCTAAGTACTACTTTTTACATTTCTTCGAGAAAATAATATTCGAGGAGTACATAACTTTAAAAATATAAAGGCTGATAAGGATTGTAGCTGCTCACAGGGGATAATTCATTTTCAGTCCAAGCAAACAGTCAACATAACTTTGTTGAACATCAATACAAACTTCATTTATAGAAGGTCATTGATCTTTGACTACAACTTTCATATGCTCAATAAAATAATGAAAATTCTTAAGAGCTATTACGATTGTCCAAAACCTGCTAAGTTGTATTATATGACCCCGATACATTCCAAAATCCTCATGTACTCTTTTAGAAGTGTAGCATGACTCTCAATGGCAACTTTAAGCCAAAACAATCGTGGTTGAATTGTGACAGAAATGGTTTTGTAGTGTATTATGCGGACTTGACAAGTGGTCAGCTATTGATTGTTCCTCTATTGATTATTAAGGATTTGATTCAGCGAATTCTGAGTCTTCAGTAAGAAGGAAATCGTAGTAAGGAAACGATATTCATCGATTGCTTGCGAGCGCTATATATCTTTTCTGTTATCTTGTTTCCCAAATATGGCGGCTATATGTAGACTCTATAGCGGCTATTGCGCCTATTGCGTTATATGGTGGCTGATTGTACGAATAACTGTTACTACAGCTATCCTATTTATTGTCTATCACTGTTTTCAGGTTTTTGTTTAATGTTGTACTATATTTCGAATCACAAGTCTGAAAATATTTGGAATTTGAGAAAAAAAAATACACGGTTTTTCAATACACGGTTTTTTATTTATTTCGGAACCTCATGAGAATTTATTTATTAATTACATTATATTATAATTATTACGAGCTGCGTAACAAAGACCTTATGCTCGGTGTAATGTAGCAGACAAGAGTCTAACAGAGCCGACAGCCAGGATTACGACCTAGGTTCTCATACTACTTATGTTGTGTGTGTTATTGGATCCATAAATGGCAGCACATACAGTTTAAAGTAAACTCCAAACGACAGATTTATGAGAAACTTTTCGTGACAATTTTATTTATTTCCAGAGTTTTTGCCAGAAATCTGCTGAGAGGAAGTCGACGAAGAAATATTTTTTTCATATTTCGTTTTGTTGGCGATGTTTGACCAGAGTTTAATAAGTCAACACACTACCCCTAGACCACAGCGACTTCGACCTACGCAACCCCAAAAAAATATTGACCGATGATATCATTAGTCCAAAGCCCCTTTTTCGGGATGAACTGGATGTGCTTAAATCTATGTGAATTGGTGTAATAAGTTTTGTTATTGTTTGTGTAAGTTGCCCTATAGTATTCTTATTTATTAAAGAGCCTTAGAATAGAAGACGGCTCTATATTATTGCAAATTTTATTGCCGAAGTTTTCTGAGAAATAAAGTAAACTCTAGACTTGTAGTCAGAAGTATTTCTAATTTTATTTACAAATTTTTTCAGCTTATATACTATTTCTTGTTCTATGTTTCTTTCAATAATCTTAAACTATTTCCCCTACTTATTCTTATTCTATGTTTTCTGTTTTCTTTTCCCCTTAATACATTATTTGTTAATAGTTTAGTGACCTACAATAATATTAATAGTAATATCGAATTCATTTGTAATGCATTTCTAGTGACGCATATTAATCAACACAAGCCACTTGATATTGCATACTTTGCATATTACGATGATATTTCTGTGAAGTCACTTTGCATTTGTTTATTTTTATTTTTGTTTATTTTGGTTATTTCATTAATTTTATATATGGGTGAATGCATACATTACATTGGTATCATACCAAATTCGATAATTGCAGGAATGGGTCTTATCGCTGAATATGATTTTTAGTATGTTGTCTAAACAAAACACTCATTTTGATAAAACAAGTTTATTATTTTACCAGTTGTTGAATTATCCGCCTGTGAATTAATGAAGTCAATAAAATGGTCGTTTACAACTTTCAAAAAAGGTTCTGTTGGTATCATACCTTTAAGTAATGATTTCAATTCTTTTTGAATATTTGAAAATAATTAAAAAAGAATTATTGAAAACAATTTGATAACTTTTGGATTACTTTTGATTCTTTTTGACTATTAGACTAATCGCCAGTAATCATAATTATTTTTTTTTTTGACTATTTGTAATCGTAATCAATTAGTATTTCGAAAAAAATTTTAATAATTTAATTATTAAATTAATTATATAATCATTACGATTCGTTTTAAAAAGTAATGTAATTGATTATTTATTTTATTTTTATTTTTTTATTTATTTTTTTATTTATTTATTTATTATAATTAACATAACACAACAAGATTTTAATCTTATAAGTTATAGTTCTGTGCTTAGGATCAATAAGATATAAAACCTAAAAAAATTATAAAAATTGTGAAATATAAGAAATTAAGTAAAAACTAACAAATTAATATAAAAAAAAACAAATTCATTAAAATATTAAATTTAAGTAGAAATTTAATTTAAAGCAATTAGGAAAACTAACAATACTACAGAAATAAAAAGAAAATAAAAAAGTTAAAAAAAATAAAGAATACTAGAAAATAAAAAAGAAATATTTACAAAAATCGGTATAAAAAAGTAAGGATAAACATTTAACCGATATAATAAACAGCTAAGAACGTAACAAACTTTTCATTAAGAGAACAATTTAAATAACTCCTTTTTGACCGCGTTTGCATTACCTAACTTTTCGATGGTAGGGGATTCCAGAGACTAATGGTGTGTATAAAGAACTGTCGCTGTGACAGAAAAGTCCCATAACGTTGTTGAATAATCTTCATGCCCCGACATGACCTAGCAAACTTAATTCGGCCTACTAAATATTCCGGCTGTCCCGTATTAATAATTTTATGGAATAGAATGAGGCATTTAATTTTCAGAAAAGATGAAAAAAATTATCCCGGCGACCTTAAAGAAAGACGTATCCTGCTATGTTATTGTATGCCAAGTTTAGTTTCCGGTTGTCATTACTATCGCAGTTTGCAAAAATTTCGCACCCATACAA
Source organism: Sarcophaga variegata (assembly GCA_932273835.1). Lineage (NCBI taxonomy): Eukaryota > Metazoa > Arthropoda > Insecta > Diptera > Sarcophagidae > Sarcophaga > Sarcophaga variegata. The sequence goes on from OW026358.1 coordinate 68,715,990, forward strand.
TAGCACAGGAATTAAATAAGTTTTAGCAAGTTGCATACGAATTGCAAAAGGTGTTGAATCAATGACCGCCCATAAATTTCGTAGCATGCTGTATATTTTGCCAACAACGACACTTATATGGCCAGACCACGATAATCTGTCATAATCTGTCATAATCTGTCTTACTAATCGTAATCGAAATTTAACAGCTATGGTTGGTATTATAACAATTATGATTTATAAGTTAATTGGTTATGAAGTTTAGAATCTAAAATTTATCTAAACTTTACATACATTAGTGTTTTTGTATGTTTAAAAAGTGTTTGTTTGTTTACACACTATCGAGCAAACTTAATAATCGATAGAAAATTCAATGATCTGTATATCATATAAAAGAATTAAAAAATTTTGATTACTTTAAAAATTGACACATTTTAAGCATTTAAGCATTTTAAGTACTTATAAACGTTTGTAAATAATTTCGGTAGTAATTTGGTTTTTTTTTGCAGCGAACTGTCAATTTCGAAAATATTTCTGCCTATAAATAATACAACTCAATTAATTGGTTTTATTATCTCGTCTTAGTTTTCATTTTTGTTTCACTATTAAAAGTTTCTCCTCAAATAACAAGAACATCGCCTTACTTAATGAAAATGTAGATGTTTCAATACATAATTAAAAGAAAAATCCACTGAAGGCCTTGGAAATAATTGTACTGTTTAAGTAGGGATTAAATTACATCATTTGTGGTAAACGTTGGTTTTAAGAATCAAAATGATTATCGGAAATAACAGAATTAATTGTAAAGATTGTAATTAATACTCAATGAATATTTATTCATACATATTTTAGGATTTTTTCTTTTTAACTAAATTGATCAAACAATTATGGAGAAAAGAGATGAATTAATCAAATACAACTTTTCAGCAATTCTTTAAATTCCAGAAAATAGCCACAGTCTTTAAACATTATAACAGGATTATCTCAAAAGTTTTCAGTTTACAGATGTACTTCAGTGAAATTCTGTACCAAAGCTTAAGAAAGTGCGATGCAATACTGGTTGCATATGCTCTTAGGATATCTGCTAACGAGTTTTAGAACTATGACAGCGTTTTTTCAACTGAAACCTAATCTTTTTTAACTTCTAATTCTATTTCGTACAAAAATTCATTACAAAAAGTGATATACTTACTTTAGGGCACTATGATCTTGGATCCATATATGAAGTCGTTGTCGACAATCAATTTTGTGATTACTATTATGAAACGTTATTTACTGTTCATGAGTTAAGAAAACAAAATTAAAAATAAAAAGAAAAAAATTCCTGATACAAATGTTTTCTTTTTATGCCTTAAAACAGTTCTTAATTTTTAAAATAAAAAAAAAATGCAATGCACGTGTATGTTTTTAATGTTAATAATATTTAATATTGTTACAGAAATGGAAATGGTGTTACATAGTTTAACATTAAAATAACAAACACAAGCTACAAAAACAAACACAATGAACTTGTTTACATGATAAACAAGAAAACAAAAATACAGCAACAACATAAGTATAAAAAGTAATAAACAAATAAACAAATATAACAACAAAAATGTAAACAAAATACACAAATAACAATGAAACAGCGATGTTTACATTTACGGAGATATCGAGAAGGCGAAGTCATTCGCAAATAACAAACAAAGCAATTGTTGGTAACAATATCATTTAATCGTAGATCGGTCCTTAAAAAATTTCATAATTCTAGCTATGTATCACTTTTGATACATACTTGTATTTCATAGAATTTTCGCAATTAAATGTTTTTATTTATTTTAATTCATGTTAATGAAATTATTTTATATTATTACATTTTATTATCACTTTCATGAAATTTGCCCCAAAATTTTTGACATTGCGGCACGGTTTTTTAAGTAAATGGTAACAATTTGGCATCTTGCGCCCTTGCTATGTGGCGATTTATAAGTTTTCAAATATTTAGATGGGGCCGCTTATTGTCACTCCCATCAGTAACGCTCCCAATCGAGGGCTAGCTGAAACCTGATCGCCCAAACCATTGTTATATTTCGCTAGAAACATTTTTTGGCGACGTCATGTGAGGTAAAAAAGTTTCCTCTTGCAATAGAACATCGATTATGTCAATAACAATGTTCTCTCTTTCTTTCCTCTCTGGTGTCCTGGATACAAGTTTCCCCAAATACGGCTGTAGTTACAGCGCACGTAGCAAGGTCCGGTGGACCACGAAATTTATAACGACCATAAAATTCAATTAGTTACTAATCTATAGCGACAAAATCATTGGGATTATTAAAAGCTGAAAAACTTTCTGCTCAGTTTTCGAAGAGGCGTAATAGGTGTAAATTTATCATCACTTCCGAGTAGCACATTATCAAAGCGAATAATTTTGTTATCTCATACATACATAGTTGACCGAAATACTATCATCTGTAATATCTATGATGTAAAACATAGGACGCAACACTTTTTCTAATGTTTTTCTCTCACGGAAGATAAATATGAGAAGAGCAGTAAGAAAGACTCTACAACATTTCATGTGACAGCTGCTAGCAATCTGCGTGAAATTGGTAATATTTTTTCTTCACAAACTACTAATACGGTTCTTTATTCCAAGTAGTACCATCTTTTTCGATAAACGTCCTATTGTCATGTTTGCATCTGTCAGTACTTGCGTAAGTTCATAAGAGGAGCTTCTGTTTTCTTCTTCTTTAGAATCTTCAGTAGTAGGAATATTACATATATATGTACATATTTAATCGGTCATTACACCCTTTCTTTGTAAACTGGAAATGTCTGAGCTGAGGTTTGAAGCTCGGTCTGACGTCTAATAAGCTAACATAGTGCATACTAGACTACGACTACTTCAATTAATATCAAGAACAGAAAATTCAACTTTTTCACTTTCATCCAACACTTAACTTCAATTCCTTATCAAATATCATAAATTATGTATTATTGCCGATAAAACTTCACAAAATCTTTTGAAAACTTAAAAAAAATTGCATACACAATACCAAAGAATCTCCACGAAAGTCGTATGTATCAAAATGATAAATTAGATAGAATTATGAAGTTTTTAAATATTTTCAGCTCTGCTCAAAATTTTCTCTTTTTATTTGGTTTAAAATAACGCCAATCACAATACTAACGAATTCAAAAAATATCAGACATCTAACATTTTCTGAATTAAAGTTATATCGTGTCAAAAATTTAAATGTATCATTTTTGATACAAAGCTCGATCTACGGTTAAATATATAATATTTAAACTTATTTAAGCGAAATCTTTATGACATTCAGAAAATTATAGTCTTATCTTGTAGTCGCCGTGGTCTAGTAGGTAGTGTGTTGGCTTATTAGACGAAAAGCCAGGGCTCGAGCCCCAGGCCAGGCATCAAAATAAATACAAAAAGTATTTCTTCAGAGACTTCCTCTCAGCAGATTTCTGGCAAAAACTCTGAGAGTAAACAAAATTGCCATGAAAAGTTTCTCAAAAATCTGTCGTTCGGAGTCGACTTTAAACTGTAGGTCCCACCACTCATGTATAAAATAAACACACACAACATAAGTGGTGTGAGAAACTAGGTCGTAATCCTGACTGAAGGGTTGTAATGACCAATTATGTATGTATGTATCTTAATGAGTACAGTAGTATTGTTTTAGAGTGTGTTAAAAGTAAAATTGATGAACAAGAAATATAATAAAACAATAAATATAAGAAAGTAGAACTAAAAAATGTTTACAAAGAAAAAAAAAAGCTGAGAGAGATTTCCACAACTTTCACAAAAAGAATTAAATACAATCAATGTAGAATGTGAGATATCTATTGCGAGCCAAAAAGACATCAGATCAGACTAAATTGTCAAAAGTATTATTACAGAGAGGCATATTTTTAACTTCACGAAACCGAATGTGATAGAGTAAATGGTGGTAACAAAACCGCTGCCTGCTGTATTCAATCGATAATTCTGATAGATAAACACCTTTAAGTAGCTCTCAGTCATGTGCCACATGTTGATGCATTTGATTGCATTTGTCTTGGAAATGTTTGTCTTGCTAATGATTTCTGCAAAAGCTGCAAAAATAAGGAAGAGGAAGGGACTGTCCTTCACCTGCTGGGTCCATGACCGGCACTTTGTCTCAGTAGAAAAATGTACTTTGGTGCTTACTATGTGGATGATCTGCAGGAACTGTCACGGATTGACTTTGGCAGCCTAAGTCGCTTTCTCTTTTGGATGGACCTACCTAAAACTTCATGTGCAATATTACCATGAGAAGGTCTCTGCTACTATATGGAATTAAACTTACCCTTCTTTCAATATTTTCTCTTTTTTTGCAGAAAACAGCTCTTTTAATCGAGTTTAGTATGTCCTATAGAACCTATAGTAAATAGTTATCGACTGATTAGTATGTCCTATAGAACCTACAGTATATAGTTATCGACTGATATTACAATAGTTTCGCTTTCCTTACCAATGATTTTATTTTCACATTTAAATTAACACGAAATAAAATACAATTTTATCAATTGGTTTCTGTCTATCAACACTACATTATTAATTTTAATAACAATTTATCGCACAAAAAAATTGTTGAAAATTAGAAAATTTATAAAAGTGCAGTATCGAGATTAAGTAACATTTTTGACCTGGTATTTCAACCTGTTGTTGAGAATTGTTCAATAATATTAAAGAGATGCAATACAAACAAAATTTCAAGTTCATCGGTTTATAAGTTCAAAGGTCAAGCAAAAAACCAAAATTTTTGCAAAAACATTCTATAAAATTTGTCCCAGCTATTGAATAACAAATTTCCCATGTTTTCATTACACAATACAAATAAAAATACATTTTATTTTTCACCAAAATGTACTTGAGAAGAGAAAACATGCACTCCAACAGCAGTTTACAAAACCAAACTTTCAGTTTCAACAATTTTTGTTTGGCTGTTTTACTTGTCAGAATATATTTTAAATATTAATTTTTGTTGTTGTTGTGGTGTCAGTTACTTTCGAAAAATTTTTTATTTTTTGGGAAGAAATTTCTTATTCAAGTTGGAACGTAGTTTTGAATTCCGTTTTTAAATTTTTTGTTTCTATCGTTTAGCACAGGAAATACAAATGAAAAGTTTGTTTTTCTCATTTACAAAATTTATTTTATGCTGTGGACTAAAACAAAGGACGGCGCCAAACTTTTTATTCAATTCAATACCGCACATAAAAAATATACAATCATATAGTCTTCTAAATATGGGTTTTAGGTAAGCCCATGGAAAATACTTTCCTTTTCACTGATTTCAATAACAAAGTTAACCAAAAGAAACTGATGCTTTGTAAAGGATTGACGACAAGAGTACTAGGATATCTTCCAAATACAAGATTTTTAGTTAACAAAAATATGTTTCCTTTTAATAACATTAACATCGAAAGAATTGTGAATTCCTGCATGATTTTATACAAATCTCATGTCAAAGTCCGTTGTAGAAATGTTGAGGGATTTCCATGTACATGACTTGCCTCAATTAAGTTCTTTTTAGAAAGCACTTAAAAAAAAATAAATCTTAATACTGTGGGTGTCCTGGTAGTCTAGTCTAGTGATTATTGTGACAGAGTATGAGCGTGAGGGTCATGGGTTCGATTCCAACCAGAAACTGTGGTCTGTTACACTATACTTAGCACAAAGTGTACGTTACTCATCCTGTAATAATTGTAATGTGATTTTAAATATATTTATTAACTAACACGATACTGTTTTTGTACTGGGGATTCGTAATAAATTTTTATGTTTAATGGTTAGATTAACAATTATAAACACAAAGTTACTAAATTCACAAAACCTTTGCTCTGTTATTTTGCATTTTTTCTTATATCGGCTCATTAGACGATTTAAGGAATCTCTGCAGCGTTCGAATCAAATTCTTTATAATCCAGTAGTGTCAACACATGGTATCCGTAAACATTGGAAAGCGTTGAAATGCCAGGTTTACCGGTATAAAATCAGAGTCTTGTGTGAAAGGTATTGGCCACCCTTTTTTCCATATTTTAGGATATTTGTTGATTCCACGCCATTAAACTGTGTGTCTATTAAAGCAAACTAATTAGTCAACCAAATTTCGTATGAATTAAAGTGCTGCTCAGCCTATGCCTGTCCCATCAATGAAAACAAATAGCCGGAGGGAGCAAAGACTTGTGATTACGGCATTTGGGGTAGCAGCTTTCAGCCTCATGCTTTGATTGTATCCTGAACCGGTCAAAATTGTGGCCCATTGTGGTCGGTTAATGCATGAATCACTTGTTATCGGTAGGGATCTGTGTAAACGATTGCACTATTTCTCGTTTTCTTGTTCCACACAGCATTGCTTTCCTGCCTAACCGATCAGGTTTTACAGCCGTTATTGATGGTTTCCCGGTATAACCCATGCTTCTTTCTGTTGACGATTTTGAAAATAAAACCATTTTTCATCGCCAGTAACAATACGATGCAACATGGATTTTCAATCGTGTCTTTGAAGTAAAATCTCAAAGACGTTTTTCAATTTTCTATCTGTTTATCATTCAAATCATATGTAATCGATTTGTCAGACTTTTGAATCTTTCCGTTTCTTTCGGCGTCTTCAAACTTTTTTGGTGATTTTCCTCGTTCTTCATTTCAATTGCAAGTTCGTGGTGCTTTTGAAAGACCATGATCACCATATGCCACTCGAAGCACTCGATGCGGCTCTACATCACTTTACAAATTTTTCTGTCAGTTTATTTATGCAATTGAATCTTCACTATAAAAGTGAACTAACAATTATTATATCAAATCTTAAAACTAATAACGACAATTAAGACTCGCCAGCGAGTGACAAAATTTTATTGTTTCATAGAATCTGAATCAATTTAACTTTATTAGCGCTCGTCTTCTAATGAGGTCCACAGTGTATCTTCTTCTTAGTCGGATATGGCCGGCATCATTCAAAACAGCACGAGATAGTGGATTCGGGAGATCCCTTAGCTTCTCTAGATACTTTTTATCATATTTCCCGCTTCCACCTCTCAAACCGTGGGCACGTTTAGGTCTTTATGTATATTCGAATTTTTTATGTACCAAGGGGCGGTCGTCAGCAGTCGCAGTTTTATTTTGGTGCCTTTGTATTCTATTAATGTTTGAAGATGAGGCAGTGTCCCATAACTGTATTCCGTAGCACCAGTTTGGTTTTAATATTGCGTTACATAGAAGAAGCTTGTAGTCCAAGCTAAGGACCGAGTTTCTATTAATTAGCCAACTTAACTATATCACCTTTAATTTAGTTTGTGCTAACTTAGCATCTATGTGATTCTTCCATGTTAGTCGCCGGTCAAGATGTAAGCCCAAATATTTAACCACCGTACTCTGAGGTATTATTTGGTTTATTATTTCAACAGGTGGGCATGATTCCCTACGCAATGTGAATGTTATGTAAGTGTATTTTTGTTTGTTGACCTTTATTCTTCATTGCCTTAACTAAGCTTCCAGCTGCACTATATGGTCTTGGAAATACCGATACTTAGGATGGCTGTGTCATCAGCGAAAGTCGAGGTAAGGGTACTGCATGTTGGCATATCGGAGGTATATATTAAATATAATAAAGGATTTAAAATGCTTCCCTGCGGTATACCGGCCTTAATTTTCTGGGGCTCGCTTACATAAGCACTGAGTATGTTAAACACGTCTACGGACGTGAATATTAATTTAAATTCACTCAAATTGTATATTATAACTACGTGTCTATTTTGGCATCTTCTTGTCAGCTTTAGAAGCAGCGAACGTGTTAACAAATATTACCTTTTTTTTGCAACACCCTTTCGAAATAGTAGTATGACATCTTATGCAGTTGCGAAAATTATTATTCAAATTGTTGGCTGAAAAGTGGAATATTCATTACCTGACTTGTCAATAATAATAATAAATAAATTTTTAGTTTTGATATCAAAAACTTTGTGGTTTGAAATCGATTCTATTTTTATTGAGCTTTACCAACAAGTGGTATTAAAGCAATATTTTTAAGAGAAAAAATTAAGGCTAGAAATGCTGTGGTTTCCAATGGCATTGCTGTACAAGCAAAATGTAAAAAAGAAAGTCTCAAGCATACAAACAAATAAAGAAACACAGTTAAATCGAAAATTGAAAAAGTTACACATTTCTTCACTTTTCAATTGTTTTACTATCGGATTTCGATCTGGGATTCACTAATGTTATTAAGCGTGCTCTACGGTAATAAGAAATTTCAAAAATATTAACTGGAATTGTTTTTTCTTTCTTTCTTCATTTGAATATAAAGTGAATGAAGACCAAAAAAACTTACCCGGCACCTACAGCATCACCTAAGAAGTATCCAATGATTACTCAATACCTGAAAAGCTTACACATTATCCTAGTATCTCTATCAAATGCCTTACTTACCTAAACATTTTTTTCTCTTCTTTTAATTCCTTAAGCGTATCTATTCTATGAAGAAACAATCAAACATTTTTTTAATCTAATTCCAATCATTTTCTTTGGAGAATCCTTTTGACATTCGATACAATATAAAAATTGTATATTATTTGTACCAAATAATTCGATATTAAGTATTTGAGAATGTCCACAAAGCGGAAAATTATTTTGTTTTCGCAAAGGATTTTCATTGTAAGTTGTAGGCAAATGTGTTCGGGTTGCAAAATTTATCTCAGTGTGGTAGTTAAGAAACTTATGAGCGGAGCTTAACAAACGTACAAATACGTAGACTTTACTATGTGTTTAGATTTTTCGTTTATGAATTACATATCTTGAAGCTAGTAGCACAGAAGGATGATGCGTTTGTCATTTGTTTCACAAAATTCCAAATAAGATTAGAAAAATAGAAAAAACTAATATTGTAATTTTTTTATTATCGCTCTGGAAGACAAGTTCTAATGAAGTTATAACTGAGATGTTCAACGACTTGAACAATCACCAGCACATCGCGCTCGGTAGATCTTCACAACAGCGATATTTAAACCATGACTGTTCTTTTCACACGCAACGCGTCTTCACACAAGACTGACTGAATTCTTACTACTCGTTGCTTGCTTTGTCTTGCCTTTTTATATGCACACGTATTCAGTCTGATGAATGTTCTAGAAATGGAATGTTCGTGTGTTCACTTTCTCGAGAGCTCTATCACTACTACATTGTTGTTTTTTTTTTGGTGTAGCTTTTATTTATCGTTTTATCGTTTTAATGTAACAATATTAAGACACCAATTTATGATTCATTTGCAAAAGCCAATATTGTCGACATACATATATCCCACAAGAAGTTAGAAGTTTTAATTAAACAGTTAAATTTTTTAGATAAACTCCTGCGAAGCTCTATCAGAAATGGGCAGAGATGAAGTTACATACTTTTTATTTAACTAAAGTTTTATTATTTATGTTTCGGGTTATAAAATATGCTGTCACTAGAATTGCACCATAGAAATGAAAATCATTAAAAATTGTATTCAATTTTCTCTCAAGACATATTTAAAATTTTTGACTTTTAATGACTTTTTCAGACTCTTTGCATAAATACCGCTAAAATTGTATGCATTTTATGGTCAGTAAACTACGTTTACATCTCATTTCACGTCTCATTTACATTAATTTAATTTCCTTTTTATTACCCCATTTAGTACCATTTTTATTATTTAAATTGTACTAATTTTCCTTGTCCCATTTATTACCGGCAGAGAACAGTTCAAGGAATAGAGTTAAAAATATGTTTTACGACCCACAAGGGATTTAATTGATTTACTGCAGTTGAATTAGGCTAGACTTTAGATAGCTTAGCTGACTTAAAGTCGAATTGAGTATGTTGACATTTCAAGAACACGTGAAGTGGGTATTAAATACAGCCGCCGTTGTAAAACTTTAACATTGAAAGCTGAAAATGTGGGAAAATATTTGAACTAAGTTAAAGAACGAAAAGTTTTTAAATAATTTTAAGCTGATGGTCAACAAATAGATAAAGATAAAGTCCACAATTTACAATTATTAGAGGCCGCTAATAATTGTTATCGTGAGAACAATAAATCTTAAGATATTGTAATACAAGAGCAGTGCAAAAAGACAATAACAAAATACAAAAACCATCTTCACCCTTACCCATGGGCATGGGCCTGTCCAAACTTTTTTGCATTTTGTTTGCATCTTGGTTTTCTAATGATAAAAATGAAAAAATAATTGAAACATAAAAATGTATAAGAAAGGAGACACAAAACTTTTTTTTAATTTATACACACATTTGTAACCCATACATACATATGTCTAGTCAGGGGCCAAATCACCGCAGTCGTTATCGAATGAAGTTGATCGAAATTTTAGTATTTGAAATCACCGCAGTCGTTAGCGAGTCAGGTGTATCGAAATTTGAGATTTCGTCATTCGATAACGAGTACCCTTTCGAGTGATATCTCTCGAAATCTCATTCGATACTAAATAAGCAACCGAAACTGCACACGCTTTGTTTTTTATTAATACGAAATAAACATACAATTTTTTTATTTATAATAATATTGCCAAAAATGTAAGTAGCATATATTTTTTTTTAACTAAAAGTAAATATAAATATTATTTCCCCTTTCAGGACAAATATTAACAAAATAAACTGTAAGCAAAAGGACGTTATGGCGTTATGGCGGAATATATGTTTGATCATCCCAATTTAGTTAAAAACTTGCTGCCCAATTGTGGACAGGGAAAAGAAACAACTAAAAGATTGTGGGAATTGTCCAACCGTTTGAATGCATGTGGTCCACCTATTAAAGACGTGATATGGCGAAAGGTGAACTTGTGTATTTTTTTCTTTCTTATTTATAATAAAATTTAATTTTATTATAAATTATTATATTTTTTATTTATTATTTTTATTATTATTATTATAAAATAAATTTATTATAATTTTTTAAGGTTTTCGCTGACCAAAAACAGTATAAAAAAGGTTTCATTTAACAAGTAATCAAAGAAAAAACCGGTGGTGATTCCTATGAGGAAATACCTTTGTCTCATGCAGATGAACAAGTAATTGAAGCAGTCGGTATCGAACCCAGCGTGGAAGGCATGCGAACAGTAAAAACTTTTGGAAAGAGAAAAAATCCAAACGAAGAAAGACTTCTGAAGTGGAATAAGGTTTACAAAGAATTTTAGGTGAAAACAGCGAATATGATAATTCTGAACCTGAAAGATTAGGAAAACATACTCCTAACCCTAAAAAACAAAGAACCATTTCAAAAGCTAAAAGCAAATTAGATCTCTTAACGCTCAACATAAATAAAAGTGAAGAATATCACAAAATTTTCAATTCGAAGCTAGATCGCCTTCAGGAGTTGCAGGAAAAATCTTTTAAACTAAGATAAGAAGAACATGCTACAAACATGGCTATTAAAAATCGATTGAGCATGAGCTCTTAAAAAACAACAATAATTTTTCTTACCTAATTTCTATTCTCAAAGTACAAAGAATTGAATTGAATAATATTATAATTTATATTATAAATATTTTTCTCTAATTTTATTTACTTCTGTTTTATTTCAAAATAATTTTTCTTATTATTTACAAATATACCAATCATACGTTTTTGTTCAATTACTAAACAGCAAATCTTTTACATAATTTTTGTAAAATTCGATTCGATAGCTATCGAATGCCGTAATTTGGTTATTCGATACGAAACGAAATTTTACTCGATACAAATGCTCATTCGATCACGAGTGCCGCGATTTGGGCCCAGATTTATAATTATTCTTTTGTTTAAAAATTCTTTGTTAGTTTAAAAAAAATATATCATGTCCAGAGTGTGATATTTTTTGATTTAAATAAATCAAAATGTGTCTGAGACATCATTGAAATATTTTATTCACTTGAAATATGTATCCATTTATGCCATTACGTGTCGAAATTAACATCGTTTAAATATCCGATACGGCTTTTGTGAGTGAAGTGCATCCAAAATATCAGTTTGTACATGATTGAATATGACTCATGGTTATTTAAAACTTAAAAATTTTTTAAAAATTCGTTGTTAAAATTTCGTGGTTCACTGTACGAACTGTTTTACTATGGATTTAATTGAAATTAAAATGTTTACTCTTTTCAAGATGAATTTTCGATAACGTCAGTAAAATCTGTTATACGGATTCTCTCCTTTACAAAGCCAGATTGCCTTTGAGTCAAACGATGTGATTGTCAGAACACTCTATAATTTCTCTTCTCAGCCTGAAACATATACATATATTGTGTAAACAACGCTTTAAAAGAAAAAATAACTTCATTAACTACAGACAAAGGCATAGTCATACTATCCAAACGAGACACTTTTAAGTCATCTAAATCGATTGCTAGAGAAATTGAAAATACAGTGTCATCACGAACTGTGCGAAGGCGTTTACAGAAGGCAGGCATACAAGGTAGGATATTTCGCAAAGTTCCTCTGCTTACAACAAACAATTTAAAGAAGATGAAAAATTTGTTCTGTATTTTTTTGAATTCAAATTATTTTAAATAAAATGTATTGGTATTTTCCCTTCCTTTTATCTTTTAAGAACGTAAAATTAATAAATGTTATAAAAATAATTGACTAAACTATGACGTATAAATAAAACCGAAAGTGTACGGACATAGTTTGCATAGTTTGGTTTGAATCAAATAACATTGTTTTTTCCATCAAATTAATGTTAGGTTTAAATTTAATTTTTCCAAGTCTAGTGAATTGAATTTTTAAACAAACATTTTGTTCAGTTCTTCTTCAACTGGGGGTTGTTTCATATTCATGCAGTGCATTGCGTTAGAATACGGGAAAGTAAGAATTTATTTTTCAGTGAATTTAAATCACAATCTAAATACCGAATCCGAAAATGGGCTCCGGTGAAATTAAAAATACTACGAATCTACCATGTAAAAATGCTGAACTGTAACATTATATATGTCGTGGAACACAATGTAATGCCATGTTGCAATTAAAATAACCGACAAGAAATGTGGTATCCGCCCCGTCGTCTGACAAAGTGAAAATGTCATCGTTTTCGTTGACACTTAATTTACATCAAATGTATGTACGTACATATCATATACTCGTATGACAAGAAAATGTGGGCGTTGTAGGTGTTTAAATACCATAAGCAGACTGTGGAGATAATTGTAGAGGAAGAGGTATATTTACACACAAATGAAAGCCATTATTTCAAAGAAAAAAAGATACATAAAGACTATTAAGCATGTTCTGCAAAATATTTGTATGTATCGATCAAATTTCGAGTACCCTAAGCAAATTGAAGACCTTTTCAGTAAGTCAATAAGGGAAGAGAATTTGCATCAATAAATGAAACAAAATCTTAAAAGTAAAGACGTCTACGGTTACCAGGAAGTAATGACAGAACACTTGCCTAAACTTAGCGCCGTAATTTACAGTCGAAATTTGTGAGCGAATGGAATTTGTCTTGAATTAATTATGAAATATGAACCGTTTTTATTAATTTAATTTCATTCAACTGTATTAGTTCTGTTGACATTTCTAATAAAAATATTCATTTTATTTCTTTGTGTTGATACCTTATTGAATCTGTTTTCCTGCGAAAAAAACCTTTCAGATTATAGTAACTGACCGAAATTGTACTTACACATACAGTTATATATACACATATATGTATGTTGCTTTTACTCCTCTAGGGAGCACAAGTCCGCAACAAGTTGATTCCAATAAACTCGATCATTAGCACGATGTTTGACTTCGTTCCATTAGAGACGTAGTTTGGATAGTACGGTTGTGTATTGGCGTTTCCAGGTGTGTGACGGTCGCTCGATGCGCCTGCTTCCCTGGGGGTTCCATTCTATGGTTTCTGATGTCTTCTAATGGCTTACGAAGAGTGTGCCCAAGCCATCCCCGCTTGCGTCTCCTTATTTCCCTCTCAATTGGTTGCTGGTTTGTATCTGACCAGAGTTGGGCATTGAATATTACGTAACGCCAGTAATCACGCAAGATTCTACGCAGGCATTCGTTAACAAATACATAAAGAGACTGGAAATGATGGCATCCCGCCGTTTCGCAACCGTACAGTAATGTGGATTTAAAGTTGGAATTGAAAATTTTAATCTAGGTGCGTCTCACATACAGTTAAGTTCTCAATAATACGCCAAAAGAACTCTTGGGTTGAATGGGTTCTAGAGCAGTTGGCAACTGATATTACTTTATTTTGTCGAAAAATCAGCTTTAGCGATAAAACTCATTTCTAGGCTTCTGGGATCATAGGATCAGAAATAGCCTCTCATTAGTGTGGATTTTGGGATGGCATTATCTTAGGTCTGTATATCTTTGAAAACGACATTGTCCAGGTCATCACTGTCAATAGCGAGCACTACTGATCAATGATACCGTCTTGTAGTTGCTGTATGCCACAACGAAATTTGAGGGCATACTCATCTTAGGTAGAAGCGATTTAAAGTGGCCCTCGATATTTTGCAATTAGACTTCAATGGACACAGCCACCATAACTGGTGTGGGAAACTATCGCTATGGAAGGCTATCTGCTACCTTAGGCTTTGTTGAAATTATCTTCTCGTCTCTTCATTATGGCATAGAGACAAATCGTTAAGCTTGAAATATTCGAAAAAATTTTTTAATACCCAACATTTTTGAATACAATATTTGCATGCTTTTCTTAGCAATTGAATCTTTTACACAAAGTTTATGAAATAAAACCAAACTATTATTGATGTGTGCACAGATGATGTACTGGAAACTGAATTTCTTCATCACAATGAAAAAAATGTATACAGATTGTGCAGGGTATTGTTTTGGAGAAGTGTAGACAATACATTGAAGTCGCTGAAGTCTAGTGATAGTGTGTTGGCTTATTACACGTAAGGCCTCAGTTCAAATCCCAGGCATCAAAACGAAATACATTTCTTCTGCAAGTTCCTCTTAGCAGATTTCTGGCAAAAGCTCTGAGAGTAAATAAAATTGCCATGTAAAGTTTTTTTAAAAATCTGTCGTTCGGAGTCGACTTTAAACTGTAGGTCCCGCCACTCATATATAAAATTAACACACACAACATAAATGGTGTGAGAAACTAGCTCGTAAGCCTGATTGACGGGTTGTAATGACTAATTATGTATAAATTTATACAGCATATGAGTCACAAACATATAATTCCTAAATATGCTCCAACCGAACCATCCTTTATAAGCTGAACTTCTAAAAAACAAAAAATCGAAATGACGTAAATCGATCACTGTACTGGTAGCTCTTTTTTCTCCCTAAGTATAATTATAATAACAAAAACTAACCGGAAGATTGGCCCAAGTTTTTATCATTTTTATTTTCCAATCTTCTAAAAGAAAGTTTGTTTGAAATCAATCCTCTACGTTCAATATGTTTTAATAATTTACCTTCTCATTTATTAATTTAAATTTAATAAACAAAGTTGTGTAAATTATTTGAAATGTAAACAAAAAGCTTAGTCTTAATCTATCCATAGATTAAAAAGTTATTTAGAAAAAATTTAATAGTTTTATATTCATATAATTTTTCAAATTCAATTTAAAATTTGTAAAAATTCTCTTCAAAGTGTTGTTCAAGCTTTTCCCATCAGAAATAAATTTAAAAAAGTTAGCATTGTTGAAGGTTTTCCCCACAAACACAAAAAATATTTCGTTATCCACACAAGATGAAAACGACTTCAACAATTCATCAAAAAGTTTATATTTCAACATGAAAGCGTCATGATAATGTAATTTTTCAAAATTAAAAAGTTGTACAAAAAAAAAAAAATAAGTGAAATTAAAAATACCTACAGAGTGTTCTATATAAAGAATAAATTATCTCTTTGAGGCTCTTTATATCAACAGAGTGTATTTTTGGTATATACGAGTTTGTCTAGAGCACGTAGAAAGTTAGTTGCTCCACTGCCTTTAAATTTTCTGCAAGTTTAAAGAAGATATCTTATGAATGGTATTTAATTTTCGATATTTGATATTCTAAACTTAGGGCCATTATAACAACTTGCCGTTAAACTTGGGCTTAGTTAAAGTTACCTTTAACTAAAGGGAGCTGTAAAGTTAACTTTAACTTATTTTCGTTATTACAACCTACAGATAAAATAAAGTTAACTTTTTCAAAAATATGGAGCAATGTTGATAAACAAGTTTTATTTAAACGCAGAGGCAACGACGGGCTTCTGTTTTTTGTTGTTGTGTTTCATCATTTTGTTTATATTTAAAGTTGCCATGTTGAAAATAAACTTAACTTTAAAAGTCACCAGCAGGATGATCTTCCCTTTAGCGTAACGCTCACTTCTAACTTATCGTCTGCTTAGAATAATAAAAACAATTTATCTACTCTTTAGTTAACGGCAAGTTGTAATAATGGCCCTAAGACTCTTAAATGCTTCTGATATTATGTTGCGCATAGTGACCGTATTAAAGTTTGCCCAGATTATATAATCCAATCCGGATCATATCTATAAGCCTATATGTCATATGTGAGGAAGTCAATGATATTAACTGCATACTAGTGAAAAGGATATGAATGAGAAATAGGAATGTCAACCGAAAATAGAAGAAAAATAGAAACTTTAAAAGGGATTACGTTAGAAGGGAAACTTACTCACTTACTTAATTGATCATTACAACCCTTTATGCAAGATTACGATTTAGCTTCTCATACCACCCATGTTATGTGTGTTAATTTTATTTATGAATGACGGAACCTATCATGGTTCTGTCAGATTTTCGTGACAACTTTATTTACTCTCAGAGTTTTTGCCAGAAGACTGCTGAGGGGAACTTGCCGATAGAAATATTTTTCTCATATTTCGGTTTAGTCGAGATGTCTGAGCCAGGAGTTGAAACACTGACACGCGTCTTATAAGCCAACAGACTTCCAACTGGACTAAAACGTCTTCTAAAACTTGATAGAAATCGATAAAATTGCCTTTGGTTATTCAAAGTAGTTGTTACAGTTCGTTAAATTCCATGAAAAGCATCATTTAAGAAATAATTGTAGGAGGGAGGGATGCATGCAAACAAGGTAAAGTTTCTGATTGTGGTCAACGTGGCGACCACCAGGACGATCCTTTTCTTGCTGTATTCAAGTTGATACGCAGCCTCCTCGTGGCCCCTCCTGGATGGCATTCTAGCACGCGCTAGATGTTAACTAATGCGTGCAGCGAATGTCCAATCCCCTGGACGTTAAATTTGGGTTGTGCGTAGGGCTTGGAACCCACCACGTAAAAACAATTATCCAATGAAAACCAAGACAGAATCCTATAAAAAGATCCCCTCTAAAGTTGACGACCACGGCAAACGAATAAAGGACTATGATTTACGTATTGGCACATGGAACGTCCGCACCCTTAACAGGGTAGGCGCTTCCGCCCAGCTGGCGGATGCTCTCATTAAATGTAGGACTGACATCACTGCCATTCAGGAAATGCGATGGACAGGACAAGGATGCAAAAGGCTTGCATCTTGCGATGTATACTACAGCTGCCATGAAAACAAGCACGAATTTGGATGAGGATTTGTGGTTAATAAGAGACTTCGTCACCTTGTCTCTGGGTTCACACCTGTGAACGAAAGAATAGCCACAATCCGCATCAAGGCAAAATTTTACAACATCAGCCTAATATGTGCTCACGCCCCGACGGAAGAAAAGGACGATGTGGTTAAGGATGCCTTCTATGCTAAACTCGAGGACGTATACGATAAGTGCCCGGCCCATGACGCCAAAATCGTCCTCGGGGATTTTAATGCAAAGGTCGGGCGGGAAGGTATCTTTGGCCCCACTGTCGGACAGTTCAGCCTCCACGCAAACACTACCTCCAATGGTATGAGGCTGATCGATTTCGCCGCGGCGCGTAACATGGTAGTATGTAGCACTAAGTTTCAACATCTCGACATTCACAAGGCCACATGGATGTCCCCTGATCGGTCAACATCTAACCAGATCGATCATATTGTGATAGACGGAAGGCACGTATCCAGTGTACTAGATGTGCGCACATTCAGAGGTCCAAACATCGACTCGGACCACTACCTTGTCGCAGCCAAGTTTCGATTGCGCATTAGCGCTTCGAGGTCTGCGCACTCTAGTGCATTGCGAAAGCTGGACGTTAAGAAGCTGCGATCACAAAGGACAGCGTTCTCCGCTCAACTCTCGGATAAGCTCCGTCGTTCCCCATCTAATCTCAACGACATTTGCGGACTGTGGGCCAACATCTCCCACTCCTTGCGCACTACTGCGGAAACAGTCCTTGGTTTCGAACGCCCACCCCAACAAAATCAATGGTACGATGAGGAGTGTCGCGAGGCAACTGCAGCGAAAAACGCCGCATACAAGAAAACGTTGCAGTCTGCCGCTACGCGAGCCATTGTCGAGAACTATAGAGAGAAGAGAAGGGATGAGAGACGCCTTTTCAGACGCAAGAAGAGGGAGCAGGAAAGGCGTGAGCGTGAGGAAGTCGAGATGTATAGATGTAGGAATGACGCTCGAAAATTCTATCAAAAGGTTAAGCGTCTAACCGAGGGTTATAAACCCGGAGCGTCTTCCTGCAAGGACGAAAATGGAAACTTAGTATCAGATCCGCAGGGAGTACTGAGGTTATGGAGGAAACACTTCTCAACTCTGCTACAAGGCGATGACGACACCAATACTGCCTTTAGAGATGATGTTCCGTACCCGATCGATGATGACGGCGTGGAGTTTCCGCCGCCTAGCCATGAAGAGGTCAAAGTCGCGATTACGCGCCTTAAAAAAATAAAGCGGCAGGTCCTGATGGCCTCCCCGCTGAATTGTTTAAGACCGGATGTAATGAGTTGGTAGGGCGCATGCACCAGCTTATTTACAAAATATGGCTAGAGGAAAGTATGCCCAACGATTGGAACCTCAGTGTCCTCTGTCCTGTCCTGAAAAAGGGAGACCCTACTATATGCGCCAACTATAGGGGTATAAGCCTTCTCCCTATCGCATATAAGGTTCTTACAGGCGTATTGTGTGAACGACTGAAGCCACTCGTCAAAACACTGATTGGACCTTATCAGTGCGGCTTCAGACCTGGCAAGTCCACCATCGACCAGATCTTCACACTACGCCAAATCCTGGAAAAGACCCACGAGAAACAAGTCGACACACACCATCTTTTTGTCGACTATAAGGCTGCCTGTGATAGCCCCATAAGGGATCGTGTTTTTGCCGCAATGTCTGAGCTCGGTATACCTGCGAAGCTGATAAGGCTTTGCAGAATGACGTTGAGCAATTCCTGTACCTCCGTCAAGGTAGGAATGGACCTCTCCGAGCCTTTTGATACCGTGCGACGTTTCAGACAAGGCGACCCCTTATCATGCGACCTCTCCAACTTCGTCATGGAGAGTGTTCTGCGAGAGGCAGGAGTGCATCGCAGTGGCACTATTTTTCAAAAAAGTGTCCAGTTGCTTGCGTACGCTGACGACATTGACATCATAGGGCGTACGAAGCGAGATGTTACTGCTGCCTTTAGTGCTATTGAACGCGAGTCTACCAAGATGGGTTTGGCAGTAAATGAGGGCAAAACAAAGTATATGTTATCGACGAGTCGAGACGCGCGGCGTATTGATTCTCAGATTACGGCCGATAACTATACTTTTGATACGGTCAAGGAATTCATCTATCTTGGCTCCACCGTTACCACCAGAAATGATGTCAGTCTGGAGATCATGCGCAGGATCACTCTTGCCAACAGGTGCTACTATGGTCTCAATAGGCAATTGAGTAGCTCTCTCGTACGACAAAACTAACACTCTACAAGACACATTTGATGCGGGAATCTGCGGAAGTCGGCGAAGAGGACGACCTTGCATTCGTTGGAAGGACCAAATCGAGGAAGCCCTGTCATCGATTGGTGTGACTAACTGACGTAGGCGCGCACGAAGCAGAGGCGCCTGGAAGGATGTGTTGCGGCAGGCCGAAGTCCGATAAACGGGTTGTTATGGCCAATTAAGTAAGTAAGTAAGTAAGTAAGAAATAATTGTTTTCTGCTTTTGGTAATAGCAACTAAGGGCGATTCAAGATAAGTGTAAGAGAATTCACTTTTATTTATCACAGCATTTCCGAAGGACATAAAGAAGATTATTCCGCTTATGTTTCGTTCATTAACAATTTTTTCTTCTAATGATGTAAGTTAATACTTGGAGAGGAAATCAAATAGAATCAACAGCAGGAACTAACACTTGTGTAGTAAATAAAACGTCAAAGGAAATGGTTTGGGAATGGCGTGTAGAATGGTTTGTAGAATAAAAAACTTGCAAATCAAATTGGATAAAGGAAAAATCTTAATCTTTTTTATTTTCATTCATTTGTTGTATTTTATTATTTTTATTTTTTTGCAATAAATCTTATATTTTTCAGATTATCATACATCGTGCGGCTTTGTATAAAAATAGTAATAAATCGTAGCTAGATTTTTGGTAGTGAGAATGAACAATCAATTCATTAAACTATTCGGTACAAAACTAAATATCACCCAATACGTTAGGAAACTAATATCCTACTTTGTACCTATTTACTCGTCTACACGAATACTATTCACCATGTTTTTGCTGTGATATTTTCTATCTACCTAATTGTCAAAGTGTTGGCATAAAATCAACATTTCTTCAATTTTATTTAATTATTTACTTTTACAGGTTTATGCAAGCAGAAGAATTTGGAACTGATATTGAGGTATTTAAAGTTTATTTACAAAGTTTGTTTGCAATGGTAATACGTTTTGTTTTTATCTCTAAAAAAAAACAATATATTTGCCTTTCTTCTATTTAAAACACATACATAGCAAACAGACGTAATAAAATGAAAGACAATGAAACTATCCTCCACACTCACTCTCCTAGGAATGATTGCTTTGCCAAGTTGAACTTTTTCGTTAAGTTCGCAATTATGGCATTACGACATAGACATTACGTATAGCATTAGGTAATTGCATAGTGATCGCAGTGTTATATTGCTCTATTTTGAAGCAATTTATCGATTATAAAACTTTTCGAAGTAACAATCAGATGATGAAAATGTCTGACTGAACACTAAGCTTTATGGTATCATTTAAAAAATTTTCAGTTTGATGACATGTAGGACACAATGCAAGCGACTTCCAGGAATACCTTCATTTTGATATGATATGGGTCTTAACTCTGGGTATTCAAAAAAATTAGTATATACGAATTCATACTTATTTTAATATCACTCATATTCAAAGTTTGAAGTACTCATCGTACTCATACTTAACAATACGTATGGTGTTGTTGATTTGATTTTCATTTCGCGTACGAAAACTACAATACTTACTAGAAGGTTGTGTGGTTGCTTTGCTTGCTGTCTTTGTCTTTTTCTTTCTTCTGTTTTTGTAAATGCAACAACAACTAAGACTGTAACTTTTGATGAATGATTCAAATTACTCGAATCATTTACAAGTATTTGAGTAGGCGTATGAATCAAACATATTTCGAATGTTATGAGTTTGATGTCAACGTTTAAATGTTGTAGTGAGTACGAATGAATCAGAGTAGTTGAATTTCAATACTGTTGATTCACTCACACTCAAAACTACTATTTATGAGTAGCGAAAAAATTATTCTGGTCTTAACCAAGAGACCATTAAATTAAAAAAAAATCCGAATTACTCATAAAATAACTTTGCAATGATAAACCATACGATTCCTTAAATATCACATAATTAAAGTATTTTAATGTAAACGTAATGTAAATTTAATGTAAATTTAAATTTTCAAAACAAATTATTAATATTAATTATTGATCCTTAATAATTGGTATAATCACATATCGTGCGGATTTCATATTTTTTTCTCTTCTTTATTAGTAAGATAAACAACATCTACGGAAGAATATAGAATACAGCTGGTAATTGTAGTTGCCAGTAGCAAACAATTTGTTTTACTCTGTGAAAATTAAAGGTAATAAATAATAAAAAAATTGATATTGAATAGAAACAATAAAAAAATATCTTTTCAAAATTTAACAAAAGGGAAGCAATGCGTATACTATAGTTTTAATTAAAACTGAATGCACAATAATGAGTAGAACTTCTACAAACTTATTGAATTAATTTTAATTTAATCCAGAGAATGAAATATTTTGGATGTTGCCACAACGTCTCAAAATTGCTATGGCAATAACATGCAACCATCATATGCCAAATATTTACTAAAATGACAACGTAACAGATTTTTACTACCAAATTAAAGGAAAATATAACAAAAAAAATTTTTTTGGTAAAGGAAACAAAGCAAAATCTTTTTCAAATACTTAAACGAATACAAAATAATCTCATTTTTTTAGGTTTTTTTCTTACAAAATAAAACTAAATTTCGTTGCATAAACAAAATGTGAAAACTATTATTTGCTGCTAGTTTTTGTTTAGAAGAGTTATTTTTTGTATTTTCAAAGGCATGATTGGCCATGTCATTAGCGTAAGGTATTGAAGACGGCATTTACGCTTTTAAATAGAGGGCATGTCGCCATTATAAATAAACCACTTCAACACACCTGAATTTCGCACATCCTAATTCGAATGATAACACTGTTCTAATTAACATGCATCTGTCTGTTGATTCCTGTCAAAATTTCAATAAATTACATCATTTAGTTTGTACTGCCACTTGGTTTGTGAGAACAAATAGGAAGAAAAGTTAATTGCGTGTGCTTAATTATTATTAACATTTGCGGAAAAAATATTCTTCGGAAATCAAGATTAACTTGATAAATACTACGGCAAGTTTCCATCATTAATCTCGATAGTAAAAAAACTATTGCTTGGTTAATTTCTTTGTGGCTGTAATGTATACAGAAGATGCTGTATAAACCTACGAAAAAATTTAAATACATACACATAAAAAAAAATCATGGCACAATGATAGGCGTTAGCTCTCCTCTAAAACGTGTGTAGTTCGTATATAAAAGTCCTGAATTTTTACTCAAAAACCTGTGTTACTTAAAAAAATTTCAGACTAAATAACTTATTATTATTAGATCGAATACTCCCTTTTTAAATGTTTTTATTTTATTTGACCAAAAAACTTTTAAAATTTCACTTTAGCTAAGCATCATGCGACAAATTAAAAAAAAATAAATACACCTACTTTGTTAATGACTTAGTGTAAGAAAGGAATTTTATTGAGTAAGACTCCGAACTTGTTTTATTTGACAAAAACTGTTTATTTGGACTTTACGCACAAATTTATTGATTACACAAACATTTCTGAACCAAAATAAACCTTTAAAGCTATGAACATATATATATATTATTTTACGTAATATGCTATGGGGTTTGATTAGGTAAACTTGATAAATGTGAATTGTTTTCATATTTTTTCAAGTGTTTTCGTTTATAGTAGCAATCTTTCATTGAAAAACATGAACTATGTGATAACATTCTGAAAGTGCATTATCTTGTGTAGAGATTGACACTTCGTTTGAACAAAACAGTCGAGTTATATTTTTCATTTGTATATTTTTTCAAATGAACTTTTAATTCAAAAATTGTTTATTGTTGTTTATAGCAAAATGCATCAATTTCACGTATGAGCGAAATAATAATATTTGCAAAAAACACAAATATTAGCCGACTTCTGGTAGTCGTACAAACGTAAAATTAACACATATGGCACGCGTATCATATAAGCAATTAAGATCCATTAAAACTTTTGAAAATTTTTGAACTGAAAGTTCATTTGATAAGATTACATATATAAAAAACATAACACGACTGTTATACTATTTATATTATAACTGCGGTAATTTCTGTTCGATTTCATCAAACAAAGTGTCAATCTCTTTACAAGGCAATGTAATTTCAGAGTGTCTCCACTTATCTTATATTTTTAGTTAAATTTTGCCATTAAGAATGGCTAAACTTGAAAAATTAAGAAAAAAATAATATTTTCCAAGTTTACCCCATCAAAACTCAAATCATACAAGTTTGAACAAAACGTTAATGTATACCTTTTTAAAGAAACTTTGGATTTTTTAAATAGTTTCAAACATATTTGGGTAATCAATAAAATCGTTTTTGTCAAATAAAATAAGTTTGGAGGGTTGGAGAAAGTAAAAGTATTTTTAAATTCTACTCAACCTAGTGAATAACTTAGACTATGTAGTTAGTCGGGTGTATTCCCACTGTCCCACCGTATAATTTTTTTATAATTGGTCCTTCAAACTTTGTTTACAAAAAATTATTGAATTTTCTTTTATCTTGTATTACTCATGATCAGACTATGTTTATGAGGAAATTGTTTTTTGGATTTATTCACAAAATCCCATAAAAAGGCATAACTTTTCGATTTTCTTAGTATTTTTTTCTACGAAAACTTGCAATGATTGAATAAGATTTTGATTTGCTTTTCGTTCAATGAAACTGAGGATCATAAATATTTTATTGTCTTCGAATTTATATCATAAAACCAAAAACTTGCATACAGAAATTTACGATAGTTTTGAAGACAATAAAATAAAAAGTTAAGAAAATTGTATTTCTCTTCCAAGATTAAAGTGCATAATTTCATTACATTTATAATGATTAGCATAGCATTTATGTAAAATGCCAAATTATACACTTTCAGTTATTAATCAATGATGTGGAACAAAATTATTTAATTCAATGGGAAAACATTACCGAACGACTTTAGAAAATTTCTTAGCCAGTTTACATACAGTATTGGCCATAACTAAAGCACTCTCCTGTAAGATTTTTATATATCTTGATTTTTCATAAGAACATGTCATTTTTTATTTAAGTTTCCTATTATTTTTATGATATTAGGTGCAGTGCAATAATTAGTTCAAAATTTATAAAATACTCTCATTGATACTGATATTGCATTATAGTTTTTGTGAATTCTAAATTATTTTGATTACTAATTCGAAAATTCATTTGCGTTTCCAAAAATAATAAAGAAACAAATGCCCTACAATCATGATTTTAATTAAAGGAGAGTATTGGCTAAATGCCAGGAAATAAATTTAAAATATAATTTATAACATCAAAGCTCCCGAAAACGTTAGCTTCTGATTCGTTAAAATTATTGTGAACTGTTTCAATTTTCTATGGTTTTTGCTTAATCGGTTTTTAAAAACTCGTTCACATATTGTCATTAAATTATGCTCGCTCTTTTGCTTTACTACTTACTTGAAGTTATTTTATTTAACCTGAATTTAACTTTACAACATACGTAGACAGTATTTCAACTTTTGGGGAGTGTAAACATATTTAAATTTTATATTTTATGTTAAATGAATGGAAATATTTATAGGAAATCAATATAATCAACTTTGCTAATGTTTTTTTTGATAATTTTTTAATTTAAAGTAAATAATTTATTAATGTGATAACGAAAACATGAAAGTTACTCTGCATAAAATCTAGATTAAGCCTTAAATGCCACTTAAATACCTGTAGTACACATATTGTTGGTTACTATGCGATATTCGTACTCTTTTTTAACCACTCAAGCGTATGATTAATATTAATTGATTGATTTTTAATGTAATTAATAATAATCATACGTCATGCTGTTGTCTGCTATAAATTTATTTATTTATTAAATTATTAAACATTTTTATAAATAATAGGAGGCAAATTATATTCTTAAATAAATGTGTGTCATTTGTTGATTTATTATAATACCATTGTGATTATTTGATTCTACTAGAAATATTGGCAAATATTTCAAATATATTGTGCTCACTCAACCTTTTTAAGCCTTATCCTATGTTATAATAAAACTGAATTTAAAATTTAAAAGTATTTAAAAAAAATATTTAAATATCGCCATTAAAGAGTTCAACAGAAGATTGTTTTGATATTTGAAACGATTTGTGAAACCATAGAAAAAAATCGTAAATTCACGTCCTCTTAATACTGAAAAATACTGCTTAATACCACACTGAGGGCTCCAGATTCGATAATAGGGTGGGTAGTGGTTTCTCTTCTGGGAAACTCGACATAAATATTTCCCTCCGACTACCGGCATACTGTAGCCGCTCAATGGATACTTTCACCTTTATTGCAACCTTTTCTGATAGCCAAGGTGCTATTAGATCCCTCACGAGCGTTACAGTTACCTACATGCCTGTTAGAGATTATCGGCGGTGACGTTTTCTCTGGGCGTTTTGGTTTCTCTCTCGCCTGGGACTCTAGGCACAGGGACATTCTAAGCTGTTGGAGGTCTAATGAGCTAGCCAGAGCAGGTACACTTCTTCCATCCACGAAAAACGAATAGTCAACGTCACTTGTCTCGGTTAAATTGGCAATTAGGCAAAAAATCTTCCTGGATACCAACCTATCCTGGGCCAATGAGATATCTTACTCTACTGCCAGACCTACTTGGACCACAATGCACAGAATGCATACCAAACAACAGCTCAAAATCAAGCGCATTGTCATCTTGATCACAGTCGCCGTGCTTACATTGCGCTATGGGATGACACACGGAACAACTGCAACTCCCATCAAACGACTTTTATCGAGGGTGTGGATCTGTTGAAGAGAGATATACTATTATCCACATTCTTTATCAATGCCTATCTCTTATGTGGTGCAGATTTAAGTTGTTTGGCTCCACATTCCTTGTCAGCTTAACGAAGTTAACATCGATTGATATGAAGGATATACATAGCTCCGCTTATGAAAGTTCCAAGGCGGTTTCCAGATAGTTTAGTCGTAATTTAGTGTGCAGCTTCTGCGCTGACTAACTTCTTACACTGCAATATCCGTGTATATAAAATAATAATAATAAAACCATTAATTAATTAATTATTTGTATATTATGGGTTCAAAGACCTTGGCTCCTTTATTAAACAACAAAATAACAAATATTAGTTGGCGTATAAAAGAAATAAATATTCGCATTCCACTTTTAATACGATTGCATTACAAGGCACATACGTACATACATATGTTGTCTTTACGACTAAATTTGTGCGTATTGAAACGCTTCCGTCATTCAAATACTTTCCGAATCAATCAGTGCGTATGATTAATATTCAAATAATAATAACGCATAATAATGGTTATGATGTATACGTCACGTAGCTCATTAATTCAATATGTACTCATGTTATGAAATAAAACAGTTTTATTTCAAACCTTTTTGTTGCTGACATCAAGAATGTAACATATCTTACTGACATGAGACTCCAGCGCGGGATTCACCCATGTTCTTCGGACAAAAGTTTGTGGTTTGACAACCCTCTTCTTGAGGTAGAGAAAGTATTTTTTATGAACGATCCTCAGCTTGATTTGTTGCAATTTTGTATTCTGTTCGGACAAATTAGAAAACTGCTGCCAATAGGTTATATTTATGGTAGTCTCCGTAGCCTAGTAGGTAGTGTGTTGGTTTATTAAACGTAAATCCCGGGTTCGTAACCCGAGTCAGACATCAATACGAAATATGAAAAAAAAACACCCGCGTCTTCACACAAAACTGACTGAACTTTTACTGATTCGTTGCCTGATTAGCCTTACCTTTTATATGGCAACATAAACAGTCTAATGAATATTCTTGAGGTCGAATGTTCGTGGCTTTGTCTTCTCGAGATCTCTATGAATGTAAACATAGCTTTTTCATTGTTATTTGTGTATTTTGTATACATTTAGTTTTGTAATGTTTGTTGTTGCATTTTTTTTACTTATCCTCTTTTATACTGGTGTTTGTTGGTATATTTTGTTTACTTGTTTATCATGTAAACAAGTTAATGGTTTTTGTTTTTGTAGCTTGTGTTTTTAATGTTAAACGTTGTAAAACTACTTCCATTTTCGTAACAATATCAATCAGAATTACCATATATTCGCATTAGCTTTTATCGCAATGATTTTAATTAAAATCGATTAATATTCGGACCGTACACCCCACCAACCCACACTTGCACGTACTCTCAACATCTGCTGATAACCTTGGGAATTGACTTCACCTGACTGATAATTATAATGAAAATGTCAACTTTTCACACCAAATCACGTAATGTACTGTGTCATTTTGAAAATCTCATTACCTATGCTCGCGAAAAGGTGTCTTTTGTGTGTTGTATCAATTTTTTTTTTAAGGTTAGATGTTGTCTCCGTTGTGTTTACATTGTTAATCGCTTTGTAATGAAGAAAGCATGCACATGTGTGTCCTTCAAATAAAATTAAAAACAAAACACAGTGGTGTATAAAAATAGCCTGACAAATGAAGCATTTTGGGGATATGAACATTTATATATAATGATGTCCTTGTATAGGGTTAGTTACAGGGTTTTGATACAAATAGAAAGAACCCAAATTTATACCCGGAGGAATTGCAGAAGAATTTTCACAATGGTTTTTGAATTTTAAAATTAAAACGATTTCATTTCCATAAAAAAGGAAACTTCCGGGAAACTTCCTTATCCCAATCCCGACAGAAGATAACATCAACCACAAACATCATAGGAAAGAAAGACAAAGCCACATCCTGAGAAAAAGTAGGATTCAACCAGCAACGTTTCTCATCATTAAACCTAACATATGTTTGTAGGCATCGACTGATGTCTAATTAATCAAACTAGGATCTGCTACAAGTGAGCAATAACCTGTTTAGCTAGACTGAAACAAATCAAAAAAAAATAAGGAAAAACGAAAACGGTTTGTGTCAGCCCTATGAACGAAAACAAATTATGAAATACTGTTTCATTACACCCATTAGTTTTTATAATTTTTTCAGTTCGTGGCATAAAAATATTCTGTTCATATTGTGAATGGTGAGGCACACTGCAAATAATTTTCTGTCGGTAGTGTGTAACTGTTAATAATTATTCAGCTAAATTAATTTCTTATAAAAACGGATACAATTCAATTAAAAAACAAAATAAAAATAAAAAAATTTTTCATATGAGTGAGAATAAACAACTTTAATTTGATTTTTGTGTTTATCATTGTCATAAAATTGAAACCAATCAAATAATTAAAAATTAAAGAAGTCGCCGTAGTCTACTAGGTAGTGTGTTGGCTTATTAGACGTAAAGCCAGGATTCGAGCCCCAGGTCAGACATCAAAATAAAATACAAAAAGTATTTTTTCGGCGACTTCCTCTCAGAAGATTTCTGGCAAAAACTCTGAGAGTAAATAAAATTGTCATGAAATGTTTCTCAAAAATCTGTCGTTCGGAGTCGACTTTAAATAGGTCCCCCCACTCATGTATAAAATTAACACACAAAACATAAGTGGTGTGAGAAACTATGTAAAGCATTTGTATTGACAACCGTCAACAATAAAACCATAAATGTACAGAAATTTAAAAAAGAAAACCATGAGTTTTTTGTTAGAATTTGGATTCAGTCGGAATCGGAATTTTATTTTTAAGTTGAATTGATAGTAAAAATTTTTTGTATTAAAGAAAATATTTAATTACATACGAATTTATGATCAAAAATTACCCGAAGAAAGAAGTTCGTCGACCAGAACTTCATGATCAGCAAAATAAATATTTTTCTAAGATATTGTTACGTTTCCACCTTTTAAAAACGTCTGAAATATGAGTTTGTAGATTGCAATAAAAATAAATATAAATGAGTGTTCAGTTTAAATTAATTTCTTTATTTTTCGCACAATTCTGTGTGCCACTGTTCACAACTTGATGTCAACAACAACGATTGCTTTGTTTCTTATTCTGCTTCACACTGGTTTGCGTAAACAATAACAATTGTTCGACCGATCTCTATAGCGGAGATCTTCAAACCACAATTATTCCCTTCATACGCAAAGCGTCTTTACACAAGACTGATTGAATTTTTACTGACCCTGTCCCCTGCTTTGTGTTGCCTTTTATATCGCAGGTTAAACAGTCAGATTATTGCTCTTGAAGGAGAATGACTTCGCGTTCTCTCAAAATATCTGAAAATGTAAACATCGTTGTCTCATTGTTGTTTGTGTATTTTGTATACATTTATTCTGGTAATGTTTGTTGTTGCCTATATGTTGACTTGTTTATCCACTTTGTTTTATACTGATGTTGTTGCTATATTTATGTTTAGTTGTTTATCATGTAAACAATTCCATTAATTCTGTTTTTGTACCTTTTGTTTATCATTTTAATGTTAAACGATGTAACGAGTTCCATTTTATTTATTTTATTTTATTTATTTATTTATTTATATATTTATTTATTTATTTATTTATTTATTTATTTATTTATTTATTTATTTATTTATTTATTTATTTATTTATTTATTTATTTATTTATTTATTTATTTATTTATTTATTTATTTATTTATTTATTTATTTATTTATTTATTTATTTATTTATTTATTTATTTATTTATTTATTTATTTATTTATTTATTATTAGTCATAGCACAACAAAATAATAATCTTATAAATGAAAGTGCTATGGGAATACATCAAAGAAACAAAATAATAACAAATCATTGATTATATATGTAATAAAATGTTTGAAATAATGTAGAAATAAAAATGAATAAGAATGTGTTAAAATCACGGGAAATAGCAATCGATACAAAGAAAGGATAAAAAAATGAATATATGTAAAAAATAAATTAGGAAAACTACAAAGAACAATATATACAAATATAAAGAAATATACAAACAAAGTAAAAATATATACATATACTAAGATACAATCAAATTTAAAGATATATTAATTAAAAAAATGAAAAATTAAATATAATAATCATTAATAGAAATACAGAGAAAAAAAATTACAAAAAGAAATCAAGATATGCTAAAAACTACTTGAACAGATTGTGTAACTCCTTTTTGAACTTAACTGCATTGCCTATATTCTGAATATAATTAGGTAAAGTATTCCAAAGACTGATGGTGTATATAAAAAACTGGCGTTGTGGCAAAAGAGTCCTATGTCTGTGTTGGATAATCTTCATACCGCGGTTGGATCTAGCAAATGTAATCCTACTAAATAAGTATATTGGCTGTTTTAGTGTAATAATCTTATGGAGGAGAATAAGACATTTTATATTTAATAGATTATCAAAATTAACTCCGAATATCTGGTATGAAAATTGTGATATATGGTCGTGACCTCCCCTAATAAAAACATATTTGGCTATATTATTATAAGCCAGGTTGAGTTTCCGCTTATCATCAGTATTACAGTTTGCCAAAATTTCAGATCCGTATAAAAGGACAGGAATCAAATACGTTTTAGCCAGTTGCATACGTATGACAAAGGGAGTCGAATCTATAGAGCTGAACGTCATCAGCGTACATATGTAAGCTACAATTATCCAAAACATCAGGCAGGTCGTTAATGTATATACAGAACAAGAGAGACCCTAATATTGATCCCTGAGGAATACCTCTTCCAACGCCTAGCGAATTTGAGATCTTGCCGTTTAGAAAAACTCGTTGTGATCTGTTCACAAGATAAGAATGTATGAGATTACAAGCTGAGTTAGAAAAATGAAAGAGCGTCTGTAGCTTCTTCAATAATATTTTGTGGTCAACCGTATCAAAAGCCTTGGTGTGATCCAGAAGAACTAAAAACGCTATGTAATTTTCATCTAGTTCCAACCTAAGGTCATCAACTACATTGAATAAAGAAAGCAGTAGTGCAGCTCCGAGCTTTCATAAATCCCGACTGCTTATCAGATACGAAGTTATTACTCACGAGATAACTATTTATTTGTTTAGCCATGAGATTTTCCATTACTTTAGACAGGAATGAAAGAATGGCAATTGGCCTGAATTCGTTGTTGGATTGAGGAATGGGAATGGTTTTCGACTGTTTCCATTCATCAGGAAAGGACGACATAGTTAAAACTGTATTGAATAAATGAGTCAAATACGGCAAAAGTCTAGGTGACAAAGCTTTCAAAAACAGAGGATCTAAATCATCAGAACCAACCGCATTCCATTTTACCGAAGATAAGCATTCCAAAACCTCTAACTGATTAACACAACGAAAACTAAAGCGATTTTCAAGCGGAACAAAACAAAGGTCATTATATATGTCACTATCAGAGGTCGGAATACTGATATTAACAAATTTATCATTGAGAGCGTTTACATCAACATCAGCAGAAGTATTATGACACTTTTGTCCAACACCAATATCACGGATTACGTTCCATTTAGCCTTGTTATCCAATGCGGAAGCGAACTTCCCGACGTAAAACAATGTTTTTGCAATCTTAATGCGTTTGGTAACCTCACTACGAGCTGACCTATGAATGGCTTTCAGATCGTCCGTTCTGAACCTCTTCCATCGCCTGTAGGCAATGTCACGTTCATAAATTAAAGCTTTAATTTCAGCATTAAACCACGGTTGGTGTTTGGCCCTAACAAGTTTAGTTCTGACAGGAACACAACTGTCGTATAGCAGACGAACATTTTCTTGAATTAGTGCCACCTGGTTATTTACATTATCCAGTGAGTAGATTTGGTTCCAACAGACATTATCAACACTACTATTCAAAACTGCAAAATCGATACTTTTAAAATCACGGTATGTGACATGCCTGTCCACAGGACTCATAGGCAGATTATAAGTTAAGAAAAGAAGATCATGATTGGAAAAGCAAGAGGCTGAGATTTGATCATATAACGTAACAATATCCATTAACTTTTGCATCAAAAATGAATTTTATTTTAATTTTATTAAATTATATTTTATTTTGTTACATACCGTTTAGCCATTTTAGAATTGATACATCTTTACAGTTATATATACAGCATACAGTTATTGATGTGGGTAATAACATGGTCTTCGAAGTCGCCGTTGTCCAGTAAGTAGCGTGTTTTCTTATTAGAGGAGAGGCTACGATTCAAACCCAGGTCAGACATCTCCAACAAACTGAAAAACGAAACGTATTTCTTCGGTGATTTCTTCTCAGCAGAATTAACATTTATAACCTTTTTTATTTGCTATGCAAGAAATTGATAAAAATAGTGACTTCTGTGTAAACTAAAACAAACTCAAACAGCTGTGGTTTAGTCAACTTCGAAGACAGAAACGTTTTTTTAGTTAGACAAACTCAAAAAGCTTGAGTTAGTTAGCTTCGAGGACAGAAAAAGCACATTAAGTTTATATAATTTAAAATATGAATAATAAAGCTTTATATAAAAAACAAAAGGAAGAGTTAATTATAAAATGTCGATAACTATACAAACAAACCATGAGATACAAATTACTAATATCACTACAAATATCATTCATAGGTTTACAGAAAATCTAAGGCTTAAACTAACTAGAGGTTGGCATGCTGCAATTGACGTATGGTAAGCCACTTTAATCCTTTAACGACCAAGAGGTTATGAGATTCAAAGTGATCATTTTGTCTATTTGTGATAATTCATATTATGTCAAAAACAAGTATTTTTAAACCAAATTACCAAAACCAATGTTTTTTTCGTGCGACATATACTGTGTCCCTATGGTAGTTAAGGGATATGATTTATATAATTTTTTTTTTTAATTAAAATTAAGAGAAAAGTAATGGCTTCTAGTATTGTAGTACTAATATTGAGTTTTAAATAAAATGAAGTTTTTGCTGCAATAAGTAATGAAATTTAAAATTTTTAGTGCGATGGTTTGGTCACCAGTCTGAAGCCCCATTCGACAGGCTTATTTTCTGCGAACTGCTCCATTACATTAATTTTCATTGAGTTTAATAACTTCATATCTTCTGTAAAGCATAATCTATATTACTAAAAATAATTAAATAATGATAATAGTAAGGAATCGTAACTTCTGTATGTCAATAGAAAAATTACTTTATGGACCTTATTATCAAAAATAAATTATGCACTACCTTTTTACGGATATTCCTCAAAAACATTGCATAAGAAAATTAAGTCAAAAATCAACACAGCTATTAAATTTGCTTTGGGAGCCTTCCGTACAACGCCGATCTCTAATATGTTATTTGAATCCTTTAGAGACGAAACGAGATCTTATGACGGATAGACTACTAAAATGTCTATACAATAACCAAGATTCTTCCCTCAGCTCAATTATCAATAAGTGCAAAAAGAGTAAAAAGAATCCAAAAATACCATCTGTTATATTAAGAATAATAAAAAAACTGTAGGAAACATAATTTACATCTAACAAGGAAAATATACAAACATGTTACCAACCCTCCTTGGTGTTTAAATGAACAAGCTATTAACCAACACCATCACTCTAAATCAAACACAGATCTTTTGTTTTTCAGGAAATAGTTCCGACAAATCCAATCTGAAAAATCAAACTACACTTTTATATACACTGACGCATCAAAATCAAGCGATGCTGTAAGTTTCAGTGATACACAAAACAACAAAATTATCAAATACACTATCCTTCCAAGTTACAGCTCAATATTTACTGCAGAAATCATTGCCATTATGGAAGCAATTAACATAGTAAGCTCAAAAAGGGAAACTTTGCGATTTTTTCTGACTCCCTATCATCTTTAAGAGCAATTTCTAATGTCGCTAAGAATAACTTTTATGCAATATACATATATAAAGAACATATTAATTTCTAAATACCCAATAATAATAATAATCTGGACTCCAGGACATAGTCAAATAGATGGAAATGAATTCGGTGATAAAATAGCAAAAGAAGCGACTAATGCCCCATTGATAGCGACAGCCAACTACAATACAAATGATGTTAACAAATTCTTTAAAAATATTATCTTGAAAAGAAACCTCTAGCTGGTATAAAATGATTAACAACAATAAATTATCTATAGATGATTTTTTAAAATTCAACAATGTGCCTACAAAGAGGAAAGATTTATCAAAATTTGAAAGGCTGCGCCTGGATATTCAGAGTTGTCCCACGGTCACTTATTAAATATAAATTTGGACCGGATATGCGATTGTAATGTGAATCCTTCGGAAATTCACGACCATATTCTTTGCACATGCATTAAATTCCAGAAACTACGTTAAACATTTTTTATAAATGTTCCTAATCCCAAAACCCTACTGACCAATCCCATCATAGGCAATATAACCAAAATTGTTGAGTTCTTAAAGGAATCTAAAAATTATAATTAAATTTGATCAGATAATATAGCTAATTAAAACTTATTATAAGAAAGTTATTGAGCCTAAGGCCTAGTTGTCATGGCCTATTATAAATTAGTAATAATTTGTAATTATTGTCTAATGCTGTTAAATAAATAAATAAATAAATACTTTATGGACCATAGCGACACCGGTGTACTAGCGTTTACAATAAATTTTAAACACAAATTTTTTTATTTTTTTATTTTATTTATTAATTACAATAGAATTACAAATTATATTTTAATTATACATATAAGAGCGGAGTAACTTGACCATATGCTCGGTGTAGTGTCACAGACCAGATCGTCTGGTGGAAATCGAACCCACAACCTTCACGCTAATAGTCTAGCCCACTACCGACTAAACCAACAGGGCACCCACAAATAAGCACATATACCCACCAAGCAATAAATAATTTATAATATATGTAACGACAAATGAAATTTACATATCAAAACACTCCAAGTGGCCATATTTAAAGAATGACTGTTCGAATACACCCGGCTATAGATAGGAAACACAAATACGCATTTTTAAAAATAAATAAAATTAATATAACACCAACCCATTTTTAATTATTTACATTTTTGAAATTTTCGATTTCTGATATATGTGTCCCTGTGGTCGTTATAGCGTTAAGTATTATTAATCTGTACAAACTCTTTCCGATTTTAAAGTAATTTTCGAACACTTTCGTACATGTCTAAAAACAGATCTACCACGTCTTTTGTACTTTTGTCTACGTCATTACAAACATAATTCTCGACATTTACAATTGCTTCGTTATTTTCCCATTTTAAACCCAACTTTGTATTTAAAAATGCGATCACTGCCTTCCAAGTAACGCAAAAGACTTTGAAGACTTTGGAAGAATCGTTGAAAGTATTATTTAAAATCTTACAAAGGAATTTTGACGTTCACTGAAAATGTGAATGAAATTTTGTAACAGGTACATAATACTTGCATGCTACATGAATAAGAGAATCATTACATTTAATTTCAAATTATGCAATGATGGTTTAAGAATTGATGATAAATTAGGTGATAATCTATGACCATACATACATACATAATTGGTCATTACAACCCTTTATTAGAGTAAATCTTATATTACAGTATTGCTTAGCAATTGTTACTAACATTTAATAAGAAACATTTATTTTAACTTAATTAACATAATTTAACAAAAAAATCAATCTAAAAAAAAAAAAAAGAATTTAAGAAAAAAAGGAAATTTAAATAAAGAAAGGGGAAAAAACATTACAGCACAACACAACAATTATAATAAAACTAAGGAGAAACAAATTTACAAAAATTAAAGAACATTAACTAAGTTAAGTGCTTGAAAATGGCAATTTTGAAATGCTTTGCATTGCTGATCATTTGTATTTGAGGGGGAAGTTGGTTCCAGAGACGAATGGAGTGAATAAAAAAATGTTGTTGAGAGATGGCCTTGTTATATTTCATAGAGTTTATACAGTTCCCTCTATTCGACCTAGAAAATATTAATATTCCATACAAATAAGGTGGCTGTCGACAATATATAAGTTTGTGTAGAAATAGCAGAGTCCTGCAATTCAACAAATTGTCAAATGTGATATTATAAATTAGTCGGGCGAAATGTGATATGCTACTATTTCTCCTGATGCCAAAAATGTATCGTGCTATAGCATTGTAAGCTACGTTAAGCCTCCGTCTGCTAACTGCATGAGAGTCGGTAGTAAATATGTCTTCGCTAATAGCATTCGAATATTAGTTGGTGTAAGATATTGTGACATCCAGAGATTTCGAAGCATCGCAAAAGTTTTTCCACATTTCATTGTTACGTGATCCGACCAATTTAGTTCTCCATTCAGAGTTACGCCGAGGCTTTTAGCCGTTTTCACAAATCCTATATTCGATCAATTAATTCGAATTGGTGGTAGATTCGAGATAAAATTTTCAGGTGCTCCAATCAGTAACGCCATTGATTTGTTGGGGTTTATGCTTAGACCATTTGCAGATGCCCATAAATAAATTTGACTCAAATCCTGATTTATCAAACGGATGCAGTTGGTAGCATCACTAGCACTACAACCCATGTATAGCTGCACGTCATCAGCATACATGTGTATTTGGCAATGTTTTACCTGCAACGGTAGGTCATTAGCATAAATCGAGTACAACAATGGGCCAAGTATAGAGCCCTGTGGCACACCTCTTGGCATTGAATAGCTCCTGGATATAACTGAGTTATGGCTAACGCTTTGACTTCTGTCGCCTAGATAGGAGGAGATCAGTTACAGTGCTGTTGAGGAAAAATTACACATATATTTCAGTTTAAGTTTCAATATGGAATGATGAACAGTGTCAAATGCTTTAGAATGATCCAGTAGTACAAGAAATGACATAGTGTGCCGTTTATCAATCTGACACCTAATTTCCTCGGTTACATCAACCAGCGCACTAAGACAGCTGTGCCGTGGTCGAAATCCGCATTACCTGTTCGTCAATAACGAGTTATTATACAGATAACTACTAATTTGCAAATAAACTAATTTTTCAAAGACCTTCGATATATAAGGCAATATAGCAATAGGCCGAAAACGTTTATCCTGTTTCAAAATTGGTATGATCTTAGCATGTTTCCATACAGAAGGGTACGTAGAGGTGGTGATAATTGTATTGAAGAAATGAGTGAAGTAAACAAGTGTATATGGGAGCGTTAGTCTAATAAATTTTGGATGCATACCATCATAGCCAATAGCATTAGATCTAACGTCGATAAATGACCTCAGTACCTCCTCCTGCCTAAAGTGCATGAAATCGAATTCATGCGTTTGCCGTTGATTTAGTCTAATGCCATCATAAAAATTCATGTCCACAGGTGGCAATTGTATATTTGCAAATTGGCGGTTTACCTGGTCTACGTCAATTTCCTGGGGATCATCACTGACACGATTTACCAAACCAAAATTATGAATTTCCCTCCACTTTTTCCGTGAGTCAATACAAGTTCGAAAATGATTGTCATAAAACATTGATTTGGATATCCTAATCTTCGCATTAACGGCAGCCCTTGCAGTTTTAAAAGTTTCGTAAAGTTCAGAAGTCCTAAAGCGTTTTCACCTGGCATATTCACGATTCTGAATGTCAATCAGATCCTTAATATCAGAAGTGAAGCATGGTCTATCAGTTCTAAGAAATTTCGTTCTTACACGAATATGGTTTTCATAGAGATATTTCAAGCCATTGTCAAAATAGTTTAATTGTTCATCAACAGAACAATTAAAAAACACATGACTCCAATTTAAGGAATATAGGTCAACAGCAAGGGAATTATAATCTATATTCTTGAAGTCTCTGTACTCAAACGTTTGAGTTTTTCGGGATTTCTTGATCCGATAATCGTATGATATGAATAACATATCATGGCGCGAAAACATAGATGCAGATAGTTGATCAAAATTTAGCAAATGAGAGATTTTATTAATAAAACAAAGATCTAGAAGAGTACTCGAAGTGGACGTAAAATGAGTCGGATTTCTACCATTGACTAAGCTAAAACCAATAGTGCTCATATCTTCTAACAAACTATTATCCTCTAAAATTTTAGCATTAAAATCACCTGTCAAGATAATATGGTCATACCCAAGAGTATGCGAACTAAGCATTTCCAACATTAGCTCCATATTTATATGTCTGTTAGGCCTATATATAGTACCAAGCAGTAGCTTTTCATCATTATTAAAAATTTCCACCAAAATGTACTCAATATTGCCGCCATCATTCCTACTCTTCTCCCTACACGTAATGTCTGTTCTGGTGTACACCGCAACTCCACCACTATTAGTTGTCCTATCGGATTGAAAGAGACGATATCCCTCCAAATTATACACATTACTATCCACATTCATGAAAAACCATGTCTCCAATACGCAGATAATGTCAATTCCAGAATTTTCAAAAAGAAGACGAAATTCATCCATTTTATTATTCAAACTTTGAGCGTTAACCCTTTCATGCCCGAATTTTTTGGCCCAGAGCTAAATTTTTTTTAAGGAAATGTGTTTGTTAGTCATGGCCTAAATATGAAGTGATATTAAATTCAGAGTCCTACGTATTCTGGTTTTACACGTTTTTAACCAAGCTTGTTTGCAAAAAAAAATCATTTAAAAAAATTAAAAATTACGGAATTTATGAACAAAAATGTACAATGTTGCCTATAGGCAACATCGGGTATGAAAGGGTTAATATGGCAAATTTTAAGTCCGGAGTCATTTTTCGAAAGAATTTTCAACATGATATCAAGATTTTCTCTAGAACCAGCCCTCATATTATCACAAGTCACCATAGTTTTATAGAATAATTAGTTCAACAATGCAAATGTAGAATAGTCGCCCTAAATGCACTATAAAAGTTACAGAAAATAATGAAAGAATAATAATAAAAATAAATACTAATAAATAGTCCCTAATTATGAATATAGATAGATATGCGAGCATTAATTTAGATAGAAAATAGATTTTATGATAAATTAGTTGTTCGGAAATTAATATAAATTTCATTACGAAAATAATTTGATTGTTAATGAATACTATGTGCTCCAGCGTTTTGCCGAAAAAATTTATCTAAGGCATCATAATCATCGATCCGTAATGGTTCTTCGTTTCCGAGGGCCTTTACATAAACGATGCCACGGTTGGTGTACAACACAATATCTACTATGCCACGGCGACTTCAAATCTATGACCAACTTCACATTATTCACCATCCTTAATAATTTGAAAATGTTGACGTATAATACAACAATTGTCGAATTTAAATTGACCTACTCTGACTATGGACTATATAACGTGTATGGAAAATTTTTTCTATAACAATATGTGTCGCCATAGACAAAAAATCATTTAAATACATATATCAGAACGGCTGACTTTCAAAATGTATCATTACAAAGTTTGTAAGCAGTTACGGTATATAAATTATGTAGATATGCAAAGTTACCAAACAATGCATCAACTATAAATTCGATGCCTGATTGCTTTTTGACTGCGTTAAAAATACACATTGACAACGTTTGGAATTGGAATACATTGTAAATTTTGTACAGCGGCCTTATGAAACACTATACCATGTTTAAACACAAAGCAACTAACATTTTGGAAGTCAGCCAACCCATCAAACATGCTCCTTTATCTGTGTGATTGTTTCGGGGAAGTAAATATGAAAAGCAAAACTAACATATTTCAACCGAATTGGGGGGAAAAATAAAAGATTATAAAAAAAATTCAAAGGAAAAAAAATGTTTCAATAAAACATTCCCTTTTGATTTGTGGGTTGATCGCGAATAAAAATCTCTTTTCTTTTGTTATATAATTACTACACAAGCCACAATAATAAAGGAGTCGTATTTACATACTAAACTTACAACTAAGGTGACCAGCGTAAACAAACGTAAACGTATGGTAAGCCACTTTAATCCTTTAACGACCAAGAGGTTATGAGATTCAAAGTGATCATTTTGTCTATTTGTGATAATTCATATTATGTCAAAAACAAGTATTTTTAAACCAAATTACCAAAACCAATGTTTTTTTCGTGCGACATATACTGTGTCCCTATGGTAGTTAAGGGATATGATTTATATAATTTTTTTTTTTAATTAAAATTAAGAGAAAAGTAATGGCTTCTAGTATTGTAGTACTAATATTGAGTTTTAAATAAAATGAAGTTTTTGCTGCAATAAGTAATGAAATTTAAAATTTTTAGTGCGATGGTTTGGTCACCAGTCTGAAGCCCCATTCGACAGGCTTATTTTCTGCGAACTGCTCCATTACATTAATTTTCATTGAGTTTAATAACTTCATATCTTCTGTAAAGCATAATCTATATTACTAAAAATAATTAAATAATGATAATAGTAAGGAATCGTAACTTCTGTATGTCAATAGAAAAATTACTTTATGGACCTTATTATCAAAAATAAATTACGCACTACCTTTTTACGGATATTCCTCAAAAACATTGCATAAGAAAATTAAGTCAAAAATCAACACAGCTATTAAATTTGCTTTGGGAGCCTTCCGTACAACGCCGATCTCTAATATGTTATTTGAATCCTTTAGAGACGAAACGAGATCTTATGACGGATAGACTACTAAAATGTCTATACAATAACCAAGATTCTTCCCTCAGCTCAATTATCAATAAGTGCAAAAAGAGTAAAAAGAATCCAAAAATACCATCTGTTATATTAAGAATAATAAAAAAACTGTAGGAAACATAATTTACATCTAACAAGGAAAATATACAAACATGTTACCAACCCTCCTTGGTGTTTAAATGTACAAGCTATTAACCAACACCATCACTCTAAATCAAACACAGATCTTTTGTTTTTCAGGAAATAGTTCCGACAAATCCAATCTGAAAAATCAAACTACACTTTTATATACACTGACGCATCAAAATCAAGCGATGCTGTAAGTTTCAGTGATACACAAAACAACAAAATTATCAAATACACTATCCTTCCAAGTTACAGCTCAATATTTACTGCAGAAATCATTGCCATTATGGAAGCAATTAACATAGTAAGCTCAAAAAGGGAAACTTTGCGATTTTTTCTGACTCCCTATCATCTTTAAGAGCAATTTCTAATGTCGCTAAGAATAACTTTTATGCAATATACATATATAAAGAACATATTAATTTCTAAATACCCAATAATAATAATAATCTGGACTCCAGGACATAGTCAAATAGATGGAAATGAATTCGGTGATAAAATAGCAAAAGAAGCGACTAATGCCCCATTGATAGCGACAGCCAACTACAATACAAATGATGTTAACAAATTCTTTAAAAATATTATCTTGAAAATAACCCCTTATGTCAAGAAACCTCTAGCTGGTATAAAATGATTAACAACAATAAATTATCTATAGATGATTTTTTAAAATTCAACAATGTGCCTACAAAGAGGAAAGATTTATCAAAATTTGAAAGGCTGCGCCTGGATATTCAGAGTTGTCCCACGGTCACTTATTAAATATAAATTTGGACCGGATATGCGATTGTAATGTGAATCCTTCGGAAATTCACGACCATATTCTTTGCACATGCATTAAATTCCAGAAACTACGTTAAACATTTTTTATAAATGTTCCTAATCCCAAAACCCTACTGACCAATCCCATCATAGGCAATATAACCAAAATTGTTGAGTTCTTAAAGGAATCTAAAAATTATAATTAAATTTGATCAGATAATATAGCTAATTAAAACTTATTATAAGAAAGTTATTGAGCCTAAGGCCTAGTTGTTATGGCCTATTATAAATTAGTAATAATTTGTAATTATTGTCTAATGCTGTTAAATAAATAAATAAATAAATACTTTATGGACCATAGCGACACCGGTGTACTAGCGTTTACAATAAATTTTAAACACAAATTTTTTTATTTTTTTATTTTATTTATTAATTACAATAGAATTACAAATTATATTTTAATTATACATATAAGAGCGGAGTAACTTGACCATATGCTCGGTGTAGTGTCACAGACCAGATCGTCTGGTGGAAATCGAACCCACAACCTTCACGCTAATAGTCTAGCCCACTACCGACTAAACCAACAGGGCACCCACAAATAAGCACATATACCCACCAAGCAATAAATAATTTATAATATATGTAACGACAAATGAAATTTACATATCAAAACACTCCAAGTGGCCATATTTAAAGAATGACTGTTCGAATACACCCGGCTATAGATAGGAAACACAAATACGCATTTTTAAAAATAAATAAAATTAATATAACACCAACCCATTTTTAATTATTTACATTTTTGAAATTTTCGATTTCTGATATATGTGTCCCTGTGGTCGTTATAGCGTTAAGTATTATTAATCTGTACAAACTCTTTCCGATTTTAAAGTAATTTTCGAACACTTTCGTACATGTCTAAAAACAGATCTACCACGTCTTTTGTACTTTTGTCTACGTCATTACAAACATAATTCTCGACATTTACAATTGCTTCGTTATTTTCCCATTTTAAACCCAACTTTGTATTTAAAAATGCGATCACTGCCTTCCAAGTAACGCAAAAGACTTTGAAGACTTTGGAAGAATCGTTGAAAGTATTATTTAAAATCTTACAAAGGAATTTTGACGTTCACTGAAAATGTGAATGAAATTTTGTAACAGGTACATAATACTTGCATGCTACATGAATAAGAGAATCATTACATTTAATTTCAAATTATGCAATGATGGTTTAAGAATTGATGATAAATTAGGTGATAATCTATGACCATACATACATACATAATTGGTCATTACAACCCTTTATTAGAGTAAATCTTATATTACAGTATTGCTTAGCAATTGTTACTAACATTTAATCAGAAACATTTATTTTAACTTAATTAACATAATTTAACAAAAAAATCAATCTAAAAAAAAAAAAAAAGAATTTAAGAAAAAAAGGAAATTTAAATAAAGAAAGGGGAAAAAACATTACAGCACAACACAACAATTAT
Source organism: Sarcophaga variegata (assembly GCA_932273835.1). Classification (NCBI taxonomy): domain Eukaryota; kingdom Metazoa; phylum Arthropoda; class Insecta; order Diptera; family Sarcophagidae; genus Sarcophaga; species Sarcophaga variegata. The sequence goes on from OW026358.1 coordinate 68,759,586, forward strand.
AATAAAACTAAGGAGAAACAAATTTACAAAAATTAAAGAACATTAACTAAGTTAAGTGCTTGAAAATGGCAATTTTGAAATGCTTTGCATTGCTGATCATTTGTATTTGAGGGGGAAGTTGGTTCCAGAGACGAATGGAGTGAATAAAAAAATGTTGTTGAGAGATGGCCTTGTTATATTTCATAGAGTTTATACAGTTCCCTCTATTCGACCTAGAAAATATTAATATTCCATACAAATAAGGTGGCTGTCGACAATATATAAGTTTGTGTAGAAATAGCAGAGTCCTGCAATTCAACAAATTGTCAAATGTGATATTATAAATTAGTCGGGCGAAATGTGATATGCTACTATTTCTCCTGATGCCAAAAATGTATCGTGCTATAGCATTGTAAGCTACGTTAAGCCTCCGTCTGCTAACTGCATGAGAGTCGGTAGTAAATATGTCTTCGCTAATAGCATTCGAATATTAGTTGGTGTAAGATATTGTGACATCCAGAGATTTCGAAGCATCGCAAAAGTTTTTCCACATTTCATTGTTACGTGATCCGACCAATTTAGTTCTCCATTCAGAGTTACGCCGAGGCTTTTAGCCGTTTTCACAAATCCTATATTCGATCAATTAATTCGAATTGGTGGTAGATTCGAGATAAAATTTTCAGGTGCTCCAATCAGTAACGCCATTGATTTGTTGGGATTTATGCTTAGACCATTTGCAGATGCCCATAAATAAATTTGACTCAAATCCTGATTTATCAAACGGATGCAGTTGGTAGCATCACTAGCACTACAACCCATGTATAGCTGCACGTCATCAGCATACATGTGTATTTGGCAATGTTTTACCTGCAACGGTAGGTCATTAGCATAAATCGAGTACAACAATGGGCCAAGTATAGAGCCCTGTGGCACACCTCTTGGCATTGAATAGCTCCTGGATATAACTGAGTTATGGCTAACGCTTTGACTTCTGTCGCCTAGATAGGAGGAGATCAGTTACAGTGCTGTTGAGGAAAAATTACACATATATTTCAGTTTAAGTTTCAATATGGAATGATGAACAGTGTCAAATGCTTTAGAATGATCCAGTAGTACAAGAAATGACATAGTGTGCCGTTTATCAATCTGACACCTAATTTCCTCGGTTACATCAACCAGCGCACTAAGACAGCTGTGCCGTGGTCGAAATCCGCATTACCTGTTCGTCAATAACGAGTTATTATACAGATAACTACTAATTTGCAAATAAACTAATTTTTCAAAGACCTTCGATATATAAGGCAATATAGCAATTGGCCGAAAACGTTTATCCTGTTTCAAAATTGGTATGATCTTAGCATGTTTCCATACAGAAGGGTACGTAGAGGTGGTGATAATTGTATTGAAGAAATGAGTGAAGTAAACAAGTGTATATGGGAGCGTTAGTCTAATAAATTTTGGATGCATACCATCATAGCCAATAGCATTAGATCTAACGTCGATAAATGACCTCAGTACCTCCTCCTGCCTAAAGTGCATGAAATCGAATTCATGCGTTTGCCGTTGATTTAGTCTAATGCCATCATAAAAATTCATGTCCACAGGTGGCAATTGTATATTTGCAAATTGGCGGTTTACCTGGTCTACGTCAATTTCCTGGGGATCATCACTGACACGATTTACCAAACCAAAATTATGAATTTCCCTCCACTTTTTCCGTGAGTCAATACAAGTTCGAAAATGATTGTCATAAAACATTGATTTGGATATCCTAATCTTCGCATTAACGGCAGCCCTTGCAGTTTTAAAAGTTTCGTAAAGTTCAGAAGTCCTAAAGCGTTTTCACCTGGCATATTCACGATTCTGAATGTCAATCAGATCCTTAATATCAGAAGTGAACCATGGTCTATCAGTTCTAAGAAATTTCGTTCTTACACGAATATGGTTTTCATAGAGATATTTCAAGCCATTGTCAAAATAGTTTAATTGTTCATCAACAGAACAATTAAAAAACACATGACTCCAATTTAAGGAATATAGGTCAACAGCAAGGGAATTATAATCTATATTCTTGAAGTCTCTGTACTCAAACGTTTGAGTTTTTCGGGATTTCTTGATCCGATAATCGTATGATATGAATAACATATCATGGCGCGAAAACATAGATGCAGATAGTTGATCAAAATTTAGCAAATGAGAGATTTTATTAATAAAACAAAGATCTAGAAGAGTACTCGAAGTGGACGTAAAATGAGTCGGATTTCTACCATTGACTAAGCTAAAACCAATAGTGCTCATATCTTCTAACAAACTATTATCCTCTAAAATTTTAGCATTAAAATCACCTGTCAAGATAATATGGTCATACCCAAGAGTATGCGAACTAAGCATTTCCAACATTAGCTCCATATTTATATGTCTGTTAGGCCTATATATAGTACCAAGCAGTAGCTTTTCATCATTATTAAAAATTTCCACCAAAATGTACTCAATATTGCCGCCATCATTCCTACTCTTCTCCCTACACGTAATGTCTGTTCTGGTGTACACCGCAACTCCACCACTATTAGTTGTCCTATCGGATTGAAAGAGACGATATCCCTCCAAATTATACACATTACTATCCACATTCATGAAAAACCATGTCTCCAATACGCAGATAATGTCAATTCCAGAATTTTCAAAAAGAAGACGAAATTCATCCATTTTATTATTCAAACTTTGAGCGTTAACCCTTTCATGCCCGAATTTTTTGGCCCAGAGCTAAATTTTTTTTAAGGAAATGTGTTTGTTAGTCATGGCCTAAATATGAAGTGATATTAAATTCAGAGTCCTACGTATTCTGGTTTTACACGTTTTTAACCAAGCTTGTTTGCAAAAAAAAATCATTTAAAAAAATTAAAAATTACGGAATTTATGAACAAAAATGTACAATGTTGCCTATAGGCAACATCGGGTATGAAAGGGTTAATATGGCAAATTTTAAGTCCGGAGTCATTTTTCGAAAGAATTTTCAACATGATATCAAGATTTTCTCTAGAACCAGCCCTCATATTATCACAAGTCACCATAGTTTTATAGAATAATTAGTTCAACAATGCAAATGTAGAATAGTCGCCCTAAATGCACTATAAAAGTTACAGAAAATAATGAAAGAATAATAATAAAAATAAATACTAATAAATAGTCCCTAATTATGAATATAGATAGATATGCGAGCATTAATTTAGATAGAAAATAGATTTTATGATAAATTAGTTGTTCGGAAATTAATATAAATTTCATTACGAAAATAATTTGATTGTTAATGAATACTATGTGCTCCAGCGTTTTGCCGAAAAAATTTATCTAAGGCATCATAATCATCGATCCGTAATGGTTCTTCGTTTCCGAGGGCCTTTACATAAACGATGCCACGGTTGGTGTACAACACAATATCTACTATGCCACGGCGACTTCAAATCTATGACCAACTTCACATTATTCACCATCCTTAATAATTTGAAAATGTTGACGTATAATACAACAATTGTCGAATTTAAATTGACCTACTCTGACTATGGACTATATAACGTGTATGGAAAATTTTTTCTATAACAATATGTGTCGCCATAGACAAAAAATCATTTAAATACATATATCAGAACGGCTGACTTTCAAAATGTATCATTACAAAGTTTGTAAGCAGTTACGGTATATAAATTATGTAGATATGCAAAGTTACCAAACAATGCATCAACTATAAATTCGATGCCTGATTGCTTTTTGACTGCGTTAAAAATACACATTGACAACGTTTGGAATTGGAATACATTGTAAATTTTGTACAGCGGCCTTATGAAACACTATACCATGTTTAAACACAAAGCAACTAACATTTTGGAAGTCAGCCAACCCATCAAACATGCTCCTTTATCTGTGTGATTGTTTCGGGGAAGTAAATATGAAAAGCAAAACTAACATATTTCAACCGAATTGGGGGGAAAAATAAAAGATTATAAAAAAAATTCAAAGGAAAAAAAATGTTTCAATAAAACATTCCCTTTTGATTTGTGGGTTGATCGCGAATAAAAATCTCTTTTCTTTTGTTATATAATTACTACACAAGCCACAATAATAAAGGAGTCGTATTTACATACTAAACTTACAACTAAGGTGACCAGCGTAAACAATGTTTATAAGCGGTGTAAGTCGGTGTTTCTGGATATGGTACTTTTAGAGCATATGTATTGTTAAGTATTTCCCTTTTTTCGTTATAGGCAATGGGTCAATTCGACCTCCGGGTACTGTACTTGTCTTAATTGACAAGTACACGTCTTCTAACCTTATACGCAATAACTATACTGAATAATAAACATTAAGGTACGCTTGGCGAAATATTTGTTTGCTTATATAAAATTAACAGGAGGTATGTAAATCCTTGAATTCAATAAAATTATTTTTTTTTCAATTAAGTTTACGTTTATGTTTCGATTTCCTGATGGAATAAGCCGAATAGAAAGTGGTCGTCCATAAGAAATGTTTATAATATGTTTTGTTTACTTCTAGCTTATTACAGAAGGATTTGTTTGCTTATGTATGTATGTATGTATCTGAAGTAATTACAGTTTTTGGGTTAAACTTTAGACCATCAGGAAAGTTTGAGTCAAATCTATCCAATTTATGCCAGATGAGTTTGCTAGTAAAGTAAGCAACCAATAAATACCTTTGCCTAATGGGCGATCTGACTGAGCTAAGAAGCGTAACTATTTTCAACTGAAGATTGGTGTTCCTTAAGAATGTGCCAGCTCTAGCTTAGTTCATATGGCAGAGTTACGCGGAATGTCGATGTGACCAGGAACACATTTCAGGTCCATCAAACGAGTCGAAGTGGATGATAACCAGTTTTGATCTGATTGTCGCTTAGCTGACAGCTAAGTTCCATATCGTAAGTTATGCTCACAGTATAGTAGTCAAATAGTTTCTTAAGATTAATAAGATAAATCCATATCCCACTTTATTGTTAATGTTGGAAAAAACCGAGTAGGCTAACACAGAACCCCTAAAATTCACCCTGCCAGAGGAACAGATTTCCTTGTATGGAATACTAGTGTGATATCTTGTATAGAAATCAGGTTAGAACAAAACATTTCAATTAATTTTACCCATTGCCCAGAGATCCTCAGAAAGGATGAAGTAGTGCCTAAGCGCCCTAATGTGCCCGTGTATCAAGAACTTAAGTCGCATTGTAACAAGTGTGTTATGTTGGATGGCAAATGGCGTAGAAAGAGAGTTCATTATAGGGGTACTGCACAATGCACTTGTAATATGTATTGCAGATTTCAATTTAATTTAAAATTTTATTAAAGCTTTTTACAATAGAATTGCTATTCAGGGTAGTCCTCTAGAATACAACTTCATACAGAAGATTGTGTCAGATCAACAGCGAATAAATTTAGTGAATCACACTAGAAACTAAGGAAACTAAATCGTGTAAAATTTACCTTTACCAGCTCTTTTAGACATGTTAGGATCAGAAATCAGCCTTTGATGTTTAACCCGGAATTACAAACTTACTATGATACCTTTCGTTATAGGTAGGTTCTAGTCTCTATGGGTTGTTATCTGAATATTTCTACATTTATTTTATATAAACATATATTGTGAACATCATCATCATTTATTCCATCTTTATGGGTGCCCTGGTAGTGAGTAGTGTGCAAGACTATTAGCGTGAGGGTCGTGGGTTCGATTCCCACCACAGACTCTTGTCTTACTTGGCGTTATACCACCAGTATATATATTCAAATATTCCTATCGCTAAGTCATCAGCGACTTGGTGCAATATGAACCTTTCAACTTTTGTTGCTCGCTCACAAAACAACAGGGTTTTTTATTTTTTTATTTATTAAGTTTTCACTCACTGTGTACAGGGATATTTTACTTATTTTCCTTTAATCCTTCCTTTACAAATAATCGCCTAATACAGACTCAAGTCCTCAGTCACCGCAAAAAATGTAACACATTGTGAAGCCTTAATTTAAATCCGAATTCAAATCCTTAATTTAAATTCATTACATTTTTATCAGTTCAAGTCAGATATCCACACCTTTCCATTTTTATATCAAACTATTCAACACTAGGATAACGATAAAAATTTGTATTACCAGTCGCTTTAGAAATGATTCGATTATGTTGTGTTTCTAGAACGAATCACAGATATTAGCGGCGGTGTTCTTGCCTGTCTTACTCCATCTTATACTTTGAAAATTTTTTTAAAAATGAAGAACTCAAAAATGTACACCCAGCTACCCTTGGCTGCTACACAATGTTAGCCGTTTACAATCCAATCGGTTATACCTTGTAGCCAATCCATTAGAATCTCTGATTTAGTTAATCCAAGGTCTTGGAACTCATTTGAAACTTTTTTTGGTTTGAAGGACGGTAGTATTATTAATCTGATTAATTTTTTAACTTTTATATCTCAACTGAAGCTTAAGGTGTTCTATTGAGGTAGAAAAACTTTCACGGGAGGTCGTTCGGACCAGTCCCCACCTATTTCTATCATAGATAGTCAGATATCAACAATTTCAGAGTTTTAAACGCCATTTATTGTCATTCACTCCATAGATACGAACTTGATTTCCTTAAGCTTAAATAATTTAGCAGACGGCATCTATAATACGTATACAAATCTACGTAATTCGTAAATCTTCGTAATTAACTTCTTTCATCCTATGATCAATTTTGTCATGAAGATGTGCGCCAAATACTTCAGCAGTTTTTGTAATAGTCTACAATGTATCGAGTATGGTTAATTTTAATAATAATAATTACAATAAGAAAATTGTCTTCTTATTATATTTACTTTTATTTTATTTTGACTGTAATAAGTTCTGTTATTGTGTGTGTAAGTTTCCCTATAATAATCTTATATATTAAAGAGCCTTAGAATAGAAGACGACTCTATATTATGGCAAAGTTAATTGCCGAAGTTTTCTAAGAAAAATAGATTTGGAGTCAGAAGTATTTCTAATTTTATTTACAAATTTCTTCAGCTTATATACTATTTCTTATTCTACGTTTCTTACAATAATCTTAAACTATTTCCCCTACTTATTTTTATTCTATGTTTTCTGTTTTCTTTTCCCCTTAATCCATTATTTGTTAATAGTTTAGTGACCTACAATAATATCGAATTCATTTGTAATGCATTTCTAGTGACCCATATTAATCAACACAAGCCACTTGATATTGCATACTCTGTATATTACGATTATATTTCTGTGAAGTTACTTTGCATTTGTTTATTTTAGTTATTTAATTAATTTTATATATGGGTGAAACTCATAAGTACTCATGAGTATGAGTTCGTCAGCAGTATTAAAATTCAACTACTCTGATTAATTCGTAGTCACTACAACATTGATTTATAAGTACAGGTTGCAATGAGTACGAGTACAACGTTGCCATCGAACTCATAACATTCGAAATATGTTTCATTCGTAAGTATACTCATTCAGATTCATAAATTTAGAAAAATACTTATAATACTCATAAATGATTCCAGTGTTTCGAATCATTCATCAAAATTTACAGTCTTAGTTGTTGTTGCAGTTATAAAAAAAGAAGAAAGAAAAAGACAAACACAAAGACAACAAGCAAAGCAAACACACAACTTTCTGGTGAGTATTGAAGTGGTCGTACGCGAATCATACTTAAATTGTGATTCTTATAAATGTTGAGCAAAGGAGAGTCGAAATCAACACCATCATGCGTATTGTGAAGCATGAGTACGATGAGTACTTCAAACTTTGAATATGAGTAGTATGAGTGTGATATTAAAATAAGTATGAATGCGCATATGTATATCAGAAATTATGAGCATGATTTGACTCTACTCATCTTTTTGAATACTCATTGCTGATCTCTGATTCCAATTGACTCCGAATTGAATGAATTACTGTTGCAATCTCATTCATCTTTTTATTCATTCATTCAGCTATTATGCTCATAAATATGTACATCTCTTTAATAATCTGTGAATACTACTCCATTCATTCTCTCTGAATTCACTCACTTGTGTGTAAGAGCCACATGAGCTTAGAAAATCAAAACAGCAATGAATATGCACTCAACACAATATGTATATCATTGGCTGTTTTGTAAGTGTTAATGCCTGATTTTGTGAGACGAACAATTTCACGCCTAACATACAGTATTCGTTTTTCCATATTAACAGACGAATATGTGAAAGCATTCGTTTTAAGTAGACAAAGCCAAAGACAAAGAAAATATGCAAAGAATACACGGTGTTTTTTAATGAATTCAGAATTTATTATCAATTTGATTATATTGCTACGCTGTATAGTGAAGAGTTAAAAGAGCCTGGGCAAGACTTTAAGAAAATGAAACATTGTTGAATAAATTTCTCTTTGTGTGACTCAATACATGAATAGGGGTCATCTCCTGAGTGTTGGTATTAAAAAAGAAACAAAAATTTGGTAGAATCGAATAATACCAAACAATTGTATAAAATACTTACAACAACATTTTTTATTAAATAGTATAATGTTCCTCTCATGATTTGTAAAAATTGTTTTATATGTTAATAAAGAGGTAAACTTACAGCATAACACTGCATGACGTGTGATTAATATTAATGATTAAGTGCTATCCAATTAATATTAATCATGCGGTCGAGTGGTTAACAAAAATAGAATGATAAAAAAGAAGAAGGATTAATTCAATATGCTGAGTAATTTTTATTATTTTTTCTTATCATATTAAGAAATTGGTCACACATAAAAATTACTTTGAATAAATTATTTCCATGTAATCACTAATTGCATTAAGTTAACTTCTTATGTTTATATTTCGTATTATCAATTTATTTTTATTAAAACTAAAGCACAATATAGTAATTTGAAATTTTAAAAATGTAAGTTTCGAAAGAGAAATAATTCAGGTTAAACTCAGAGGTAACACAAGGTTCTGTCGTATCTCCAATTCTATTTCTTATTTTCATTAACGATCTTCTGTTCTTCAAATCCTATCTACTCTTTTGCAGATAACAGCAACATTTGCCACTCATATTCTTTTAAGGGTAGGCTAAGCACTTTAGAAATTGTGGGGAAAAGGCTTAATATGAATGACACACTCACATCCGACTTACAGTTAATTTCCGAATTGGGTTGAATAGGGTTGAAATTAACACGCGAAAAATCCAATACTGTTTAGTAATGCAAAAGCGCAGCAATAGTATTGTTTTAAGTAATGGGTAGGGTCAGTATTAATGAGTCAGATCCTCTTGATGTAATGGACATGCAAATTCAATGTGATGTTCGTTGGAATCAGCACTTTTTCAAGTGCCAAAGGAAGCGTTAAAGTGCTTATGTTTCTAAGATGGTGAAATACTTCACTTTATCTGATCTCCGTACTATTTATACCACTTATGTTCGACCGAGAATGGAATGCAACTATCATGTATCCGAACGCTTACAGGTGAGGACGAAGGTGCTCACTAATGACGGTAGGATATTCAACTGTATGAATTGACTGTTGCATCGTCACAATGTGGCTTGTGTTTCACCGTTCTACATCCACTACAACGGATTTTACTGTAGCGATATAAAGGGACTTGTTTCCGAAAATCGTGTTTTCTTACGTTGCACCCGTCTTTCTCGAAGGGCACATTGGTTTGTGGGCGATTGGCCAGTGCATCGCACACTACTTTCGTTTTTATTCGGACTATCCGTGTGTGGAACTCTGTACCTGCAAACGTTTTTCCGCTTCATATAACATAAAAAAGATTCAAATCTAAATGTTTTTGGGTTTAAGATTTTAATTTGGTTTTTATTTGTTTAGATGAAGTATACAAACAGTGTGAAGTATAAAAAAATTGAAATTGAAATAATTTGTGTATTTAAGGCCTGAAATATAATGTTTTCAACATTTGTGGATGACGTACATAATTGGTATTACAACCCTTTAGTCAGGATTACGACCTAGTTTGTCACACTCCTCATGTTATGTGTGTTAATTTCATACATGAATGGCGGGACCTACAGTTTTTAGTCGACTCCGAACGACAGATATTTGAGAAACTTTTCATGGCAATTTTATTTACTCTCAGAGTTTTTGCCAGAAATCTGCTGAGAGGTAAACGCCTAAGAAATATTTTTTCACATTTCGTTTCGATGTCTAATAAAATTGTTTTTTTTTACATTAACATATTGTAATAAATAAAGCATAAATATATATGTCGAATGCATAATTATTAAAAGCAAAAATTTATGTATTTATTTTTTTTTTTAAATAAACTTCCACCTTCAAACCTAATAATATAATGGTTTTTATTTCATTTAGTTTTCTATTTACATTTAAGTACAAAGTACGTGTCCAAAAAGAATACTTTGTAGGATAAATATCAAAAAAAGGAAAAAATAATAAAACTGAATTGAATTCTAATAAAAATATTATTAACTAACAATTTTGAATTACATATGTATTGAAACGAAAAATACTTTATTCCTGCTGTATGCCCACAGACACCTTTTTATTTTTTTTGTCCATTTCGTAATTTATTGGGTATTAATGTAACATGAAATTACAGTGTGTTATTTATCAGGGATTATTAGAAAATTTATTTTTTCTATTATATTATAATATTGTTAACTGGTATTCATACCATACTTTGTTTTGTATAATTTTTTTTTTTTTTAATAAAATATTGCAGAATGTAACGACAAATATGGCAATTATTTTTTGTTTGTCTATCTATAAATATGATTTTTTTATTAAGGATTACACTCTTAATCTAACTCAATATCAGTGTACCTTCGTGTTTCATCACCATTTTCAACCTAACCTCATAATGTCGAGATTTCTGAGAAGAAAGTAAAACAATTTTTTTTTTTTTGTTTTTCTTTACAGTATTTTTTTTAAGAGTTTTTATTCTGTATCGCATTTGTTTCATTTTAGCAAAGACGTGATTCTTTGCCTTAGGCTTTTGGGAACAAGTCCCAATAATCTGGACGTTACTTCGTCTCTAAACTCCATAAGTTAATACTGAAATGTTCTATCAAAGTGATTCGATAATTTCGAAATAAGACTTTGGAAGCTAAAAGATCTTTTTAGTAACTGCTTTATATCATATCATATTTCGAAAATGAAAAAAGTTATTTTCGGATGTTGGAAATCCACCTAAAATTAAGCCGTTTCCATTGTAAATTTGGAAGAATATCCCTAGAAATTTTCGCTTTGTGTTCTTCTGCAACCACTTGTTTGTTTGGCTAGTAAGTGCACGAACAAAATAAAAATCAACAAAAATTTCAATGTCTTAATATTATATTTAAATTCTCATCAAACGTGTTGCAAATGCAGAAACAGTTTTCACAATGAAAACTTTTCGAACACGTACAGATTTAATGCCCCATTAAAAATGAATGTCATCGTTACCAAACCCATACTAGTTTTCTTTTTCTTTGGTTTGTTATGATAAAACAATATCCACATCACGTTCTAGTATCTGATCTTTTTTATTTCTAATTTTGTGAAAGATATAAAAGGATTTAATTACTGAGGAGTATAACACTCAGTAGCAAGTAAATGAAAATATTTTTGTTCACAAATAAAGCAGATTGCTAGACAATGAGGTGAATATGTAAATTTAACTTTATTTCAATGTTTTTAAACGTTATTAAACATTTTGTGCTTTTCAAACTATTTTCAAATTAAATACAAAATTTTTTTAAATTAAAATCACAACCGTACCCTAAGGGATCAAAGTTAGCTGTGTTGTTTGTTGCGATCGGTTGATAATTTAACATAATCTATAAGCGAAACTATATTAAAATACAGTTGAACTTTTTTAAATTAAATTAAATATACTAAATATTTTATATACACACCAGAGATCAGTAATAAATCGTTTTTTCACCACTCATAAGTACTCATGAAATTTTGAGTATGAGTGAGTCAACAGTATTGAAATTCAACTACTCTGATTCATTCGTACTCACTACAACGTTGATTTAAAAGTACAGGTTCCAATGAGTATGAGTACAATGTTGACATCAAACTCATTACCATTCGAAATATGTTTGATTCATGTGCCTACTCATTCAGATTCATAAATTTTGAAAAGTACTTATATACTCATAAATGATTCGAGTGATTCGAATCATTCATCAAAATTTACAGTCTTAGTTGTTGTTTCATTTACAAAAAAAAAGAAGAAACAAAAAGACAAAGACAGCAAGCAAAGCAAACACACAACCTTCTAGTGAATATTGTAGTGTTCGTACGCGGATAATACTTATTTTGTGATCCTTGTAAATGTTGAGTCATTACAATGCGTATTGTTAGGTATGAGTACGATGAATAATTCAAACTTTGAATATGAGTAGTATGAGTACGATATTAAAATAAGCAGGAATGCGTATAAGTATCTGAAATTATGAGTATCATTCGAATCTACTCATCTTTTTGAATACTCATTGCTGATCTGTGATACATACATACGCATGTTTTTGCATTTTTTTTTATTGATTTTGTTTTATTAATTTTGCCCAGAAAAGACTCGTTATTGTTATCGTCGTAATTTGGCTGTTTCTCTATTGACTCCACTTAATTTTAGATTTCGGATTGTAATATTCTTTAGTCCTGAACACCAGGTAATTTAACTTTCCAATTGCTTTTTAGAGTACACCTCAATAATTCTGTAAATCAAAAGATAATATCTTCTTTGTTGTAGTCTGCTTAGTAAAACAAGTTAGCGTCTTTGAATCCTATAGGCTTGACTGCACGATCATAACTGGTTTTCAATTTATCACTGATTCAGGAACAAATGTAGATGTGTACTTTGTTCTGGCGTTTCCCTTTCTCCTCATAGTTAAACTTGCACTTTTTATTAAAACTCTGATACTACTACTGACGACTCACGAATCATTAATTAAAGACTGCATCGTTCTTTGTTCTATTTATACCGCCTTATTTCAAGTCTGGCAACTTCACGAAATTTCGATATAGAGTTATTGTTGTATTTCTAATCTTTATTTTGTTCTTGTGAATGTACGATTCTCATGTTGTTGTTTGTGTAGTCCTGGTGTCATATAATTTACGTTTTTTTTATTGTTTATCTTCCAATTCCATATTGAGCTCAATCCTTTACGATTTATTTGTGTAGTATTTTCATCAATTACAGTAACTTTAAAGATCAGTTAATAATAATTGAGTTTGGAATTTTAACTCTAAACTCTATTGGGTCAGTATAGAAGCAAAATATGATAAAAGTCGTATTTCTTGGAGTTTATGGATTCTAGAACAATCAATAATTAAAAATTAATTTAAAGTCACCCTCGTCTAGCAGTTAGAAGCACACTATTTGTTTTGCTAGAGTTACAGCTATCAACTGAGGGTCAACTCATGTGTGAGAAAACCCTTCTGTGTTAATAAACAAATTAATTAGAAGTTTGCCTTCTACTCCATCAATATGTCTTACTAAACTGTCACTCTCCCTATGTTTCCTTCTGAATGTCAGGACTATTGTTGTGAAATTTTTTTCTAATTTTTTTTTTTTTTTTGTCATTGAGTTACATTGTTGCTCTTTTGCAAAGAAACATGGGCTTGTAATATTAAAAAAAAATAAACAAACATTTTATTTCATGTTCATGAATGTACATACGTATGTATGTTTGCCACACTGGAGGCATAATACGTGGGGAACAGTTTGATACAATCAGATATGCTACTCTATTTGCAAATATGATAATTAAGGAGTGGCCATAACCAATTTCGAACGAATTCGAGGTACAGGGTAATAAAACAGTTTCGATTGGAAATTTTCTCAATCTTAGGTATTCCAATATTAAGTATTGGAGATTTCATTATATTTCTTATTTGGTTGGTTTCTCTCAGTACAAGTGTACATATTACTACAGTCTATCCATTTTAAGGGAATAGACGTACAATGGCAAAAAATCTTTAGATATTGGTAGCAATACACCTATGAAGTCTTTACAAAGTAAAAATCAGTGAATTTATGAAACAAATCAGAAAGAATTTTCTATATTAATTTTACTTAACGATGAAGAAAATACAGGCAACAAGCAAAATTGGCACATACATATGTATGTATGTAGCTCGAAGAACCCAGAAGCGGTTGTAGAATAGATATGGTATTGTTTAAAGCACAATATGGTCTAAAGGAATAAAGGTCGTATTTTTTTCGAAAAAAACATGGATGAAAATTACTGCCATTTCAGATGACTGTGCGGGTGTAATATTCAAGTTCTTTAGCCTCTAGTTGAAGATTATGAACTGGACGGCAGTGGGATGACGGTGCCACTAATTTCACAAAAATGCATGAGAAAGTAATTTCACATTTTGAATATAATAACAAAGATTAAGCCATTCTACACCGTTAGACTATGTTGGACTACGTCAAAGACCGTGTATGCGCAGTTAAACTTCTAAATTTTGATCTTTTGAACATCATTATAGCCGAGATATCGCCAGAAAAGTTCACGTATGTCGTTGAGAACTATCTCAGAAAGATCGACTGCTGCAACAAATCCGAAGGTGGTCATTTAAATGACGTTGTGTTTCGTGTACAAGGGCGTGGTTGAGGAAACATAATGAAATAAAAGTTTTACCGAAATCTTAGCTTTAAGTTGGTCTAATTTAAGTTAATTTCGAAAACAAATCGAATGGATAACCGATTAAAAATACTGAACCGATTATAAAATTAATAGTGTTTGTAAATTAGCAAGGATTTCTAATGTATTTGTTACTGTGTCTATGGCTCGGTTTGTAAAATACTATGCTGATATTTTTTATTTCAAAACATTTTTATCTTTTGACTGACATACATATTTACGCATCCGTAATATTCCTTGTGAAGTCATCGTAACCTAGTAGGTAGTGTGTTGGATTATTAGACATGAAGGCTTGGACAAATCCCAGCTCAGACATCTCAACCACAGGAAATATGAAAAGATATTTCTTCGGTGACTTCATCTCACCAAATTTCTGGCAAAAACTCTGAGAATGAATACAATTGCTAATTAGTCTCACCAATCTTTGTACACGAGCACACACAACATAAGCGGTATGAGGAGCTAGGTCGTAATTTTGACTAAAGGTTTGTAATGACCAATTATGTTGGGTTATTTGTGGACAAGTTAGAGTATAATACCAGAATTACAGGGTACCACTAGATATGTTTACTGTAACGTCAAGGCAGTCATCAAACCAAGAATGTCTCAGACAGTCTTAAACATTTTTTTTGTGTTTTTGACAAGCTTTTAAACGCAATGGAAGAAATGACTCAAAATATTTACTTAGCAAACAGAGAAGAAATACGTACTCATCTAAAGTAGTTTTAAACTAAACTGAATTCCCACTGAAATGTATTGTTTATCGATTTTGAACGATATCATTACGAACTTGTTTCCTATAATCTCATAAGTTTCCAAAATATTGATTTCAATAGCAAAATACCAATGAGTTCTTTTCTGTAAATTAAATTTGCTCTTTAAACATGTCCAGTACTTACTCAGGATATGTTCCTGGCGGGAGAAATCAAAGAAGTGATGTTCGTAGATTTTTATTTAAATTGGTTTGTAGTGTAATTGACAGATAAATATCTCTCTTAAAAGTTTGTGTCAGAAGCGTTTACTTTGTTATTTCCCGTCGTGACTTACGAGAAATGTAAATCAAAGATTTATTTGATTATAAATACTGTTCTGTCAATTACAATGCAAATCGATTTAAATAATAGATAAAAAAATCTACGGACTTTACTTCTTTGATCACGTTCACTAGACATGTCTCCCGTATCAATATACTCGTATAAATAAATGATTATGACAAACGAGCAAATTCAATTTACAAAATAATCGTTCCAATGATCACAACTTATGTTAGAAAATAGATTATTTACCAAAAATGAGTTGATAATTCTCTATTATTAGATTCAATTAAATGAAGTAGAATGTCTAATTATTTAATTAAATATTCAAATGTGGTCGAATCTTGTCAGGAAATTGTTAATGAGCTTGGTGGTTTAATTTAACGGATGCCGCGGCTTTTCATTACTTTCATTAATAAATTTTATACAACAATTTATTGTGTAATATTGCTGTTAAAGGCACCCTTACACGACATGTTTTTCACACCGTATATATCATCTTTTGCTTTATTAAACAGTTGCATGTCATGCCTTTAAAACATTGATTGTGTCCAAATTTCTATTAGAGCCTGCTGTAATTTTGTATGTATATTCAGAGGTCAGCAATGAGTATTCAAAACGTTGAGTAGATTCGAATCATACTTATAATTTCTGATACTTATACGCATTCATACTTATTTTAATATCATACTCTTACTACTCATATTCAAACTTTGAAATACTCATGGTACTCATACTTAAAAATACGCATGATGTTATTGATTTCGACTCTCCATGACTCATCGTATACACGAATCACAAACTAAGTATGATTCGCGTACGAACACTACCTACTCACAAGAAGGTTGTGTGTTCGCTCTGCTTGCTGTCTTTGTCTTTTTTGTTTATGTGCCTTTCTTCTCTCTTTGTAAATGCAACAACAACTAAGACTGTAAAATTTAATGAATGATTCGAGGCACGAGGATTGACGTCAACGTTTTACTCATACTTATGGCAACCTGTACTTATAAATCAATGTTGTTGTGAATACTAATGAATCCGAGTAGTTGAATTTCAATACTTTTGACTCACTCATACTCAAAATTTCATAAGTACTTATGAGTAGCGAAAAAGCGATTCATTGCTGATCTCTGAATGTATATCACATGATGTCAAATGTCTTTGCAGTGTACAATCAAAATCGTTTGTAAACGAATGCCGTTGGCGTAATGACCACGCCCTCAAATTGCAACGTGTAGCACGTAGCGTCGTCTTATTGAAAACACACATAGTTCTATGATCCAATTCGTGTCAAAAAAGTTGGTAATCATCAAACTATAGTGCTCCTTGTTGCCAGTGACGGCCTGGCCAATACATATGTATGTATATACATGCAATTGTACAAATGCCTTTGTATATGTAATTGAAGTCCAATTCAGGTACCCAAGAATTTGTGTTCATCGTTTAACTGAACATCTGAAGGCTGTAAGTAAAAAGGTAAATACTGTATGAACTGAATGAATACAAAGAATTTGATCAATATTAGAATAGAAATATCCTTAAAATATGTTCCTCTCGACATGCTGTGCGTGTTCGAAGTGGATATTAAATGGAGCCTGATACTATATTTCAAATTTATCTTTAATTTTGCTATTGGTTCCTATTAATATGGCACATAATCATTCAGAATTCATCTACACTAGTAATAGGAGAAGTTCGAAGATCTGTATCGAATAATTTATAATTTAATAGCTATTGCGTCAGCCGGAGCTGTATAACAGTACAGAATGCACATTTAATGAAATAAAGCAAATCTTTTTTTGTGTATAGATTTGAGACAGTTTTTCATTTATAGTGCTACTTTTTTTATACGATTTACAATAAAATCTAGCAAATTACCCTTTGATTATACTCATAATGAGTGTATTAGAGGCCTGCATTACTGCATTCACTTCATTCAATCACGGTATATTCGCACAGAGAGAAACTTATTCAATAATGTTTAACTCTCTTAAACATTAATGCTCTTATAACGTTCCATTATACAGTGTAGCAATAGAAACAAAAATTTTGCGTTTTATTGACATTTTGCAGGGCTTCAGGTTGTAAGCATGTGAAGGACTCAACATCTTCAGGCTTTATATTGTCATTATATTTTTTAATGTATTTGAATGTTTTTAGGTGCAAACTCTCAGACATGTCGATATTTATATGAAGCATTGCAAACAATATTGTGTAATTCGTCCAGTTTCACAGTTGGCTCGGAGAAATGCTTTCAGACAGATCAGCGTAGTTCAGATTTACCTGATACTTATTTATTGCCCATTTAATGCTTCTTCTTATGCGAAATTAATGAATATGCAGCATAAAGTGTGACATGATTCAATCGATTGTTTATATGGGTAATACAGAAATGTAAACTTTAAAATAGTCTGGTTTCTTGTGAACCATTTTATTAATTTGCTTACATTGAGTTTAGAAGATAATAAGTTAGAAATCTCCAAATTTGTGCTGTATGAACTATGTGCTAACAATGGCATCCGTGTTGAACTGCATCATTGTGCTTCAATGCTGTTATAGCAACAGCGGTCTCCAAATCGTGAGGACATGTTGTCCTTAATAGTGTGATATTAACGTTGACAATGGAATATGCTGTCGGAGTTCGATACTGGTAATATATCGATCCATATCAGATATTTGCTGTCCTGTACAGATCATAGGTTCTTTGTTGATCTGTTGCATCCTAAATGCGAGAAGCCAATTACCAATTGTACTCGATTTCGTATCTTGCATATCTCATATATCGAATTCTTTTATCGATAAAGCTACGGGGGTTTTCACATGGTACATGTTACATAATTGGCCATTGCAACACTTTACCTTCAATGGCAGACTCCATTCAAAACCTTGTCTAGGTTAAAGATTTGTAATGCAGTTCATAAAAATGTAATAGCTTTTGTGGATATCTAGACGATGATATCGGTCTTTCGAATCTTTCTAATAATAGCGTAAACCGCCGCCGGTTTTATTCCCAAAACCAATAATTATTAGGGCTTTAATTAATAATTATTTGGGCTTTAAAATGATAAGATAATAAACTTCATTGTACTACTTTTATAATCTTTCGTCAGAAAATTAATAGAAAGGTTTAAAGGGGTGAAAAGTTCATTTAATCCATTACTATAGTTCAGTAGGAGCCGGAATTTCAAAACAGTTAACAAAATAAAGTACCTTAAATAGCAGAAATATGCGCATGTAAATACTATCACTAATAGCTAAAGCTTTGGGTAAAAGAAGAGATAAAAGATTTTTCTACAAAAGAGAATTGAAAGCTTTTCAATCATAAATTTCACTTTCACTAAAGTAATAAGATATTTAGAGTAAAGAAATTGGGGGCAGTATTGCAGAATCACTTCTAAAATAAAAACATTTACAATAACTGAACGAACAAAGCATATTTAGTTGTCAAAACATTTTCGTTAAGAACGGTTATTCTGACAATGCAGAACAAAACGGGCAAAATGTTTCCAAATTCGTCCTCTTCAAATAGCTAAAGAATATTAATTTAAGTTGAGCAATATATACGCATGTTGGAACGTATATCTTAACACTAATTTATCGCTGATGTTGTGTTGAGGCAAGCATTTTTTGCCTTGTAATAAAACAATGTATACCTGAAGGTCTTCAAAATAAATTAGAAAAAACTTAAAATTACCAAATTTTATTACAAAATAATGAGAATTTCTAAAAAATTGTGGTTTTGGAAACAAAAATTAAATTTAAAATAAAAATAAAAAAATGTTAAAGGGCATCAATTGTAATGGAATTCAAAACTGGAGTAAAAATAATTTTAATAAATAAAGTAAATTAAAACGATTTTTAATAAAATAGAAAGAAAATAAATTAAACTAAAACAAAATATTACAAGAAGAAAACAATGTAATCCGGAACAAAAATCATTCTCATGAATTTATTTAATTTCACATTTCTGTGCGTTACTTCAGAGGTGAAGCTTCTAGCACCACAAATAATAAACTTATATTCAAAAATATAATGTTTTTTGTCAGCGTTTCAACTAGCTCTGCTATTTTGTTGACCAGGGTAGACTTTTGCTCCTCAACAAACACAAGGAAGCATAATAATTGCCTTGAAGTTTCCGCTTGATAGCAAGCTGCTGTTACATGAGATCGTGCACAGAATATTCTGTATAGCTTACGCAGACATTTATTTAAAATTTAAATGTAATGAAGTTGGTTAATCGTCTCATATCAGAAGAGCTTTTGTGTATTGTGATGATTTCCATACTTCGCTAATGGAAATACATACCTACATTTCGTGCCCTGTTGACTTGTCCATGAAAAGAGATTTTCGTTCTATTTCTTATTGAGTTTTTTAGAAATGTTCGTCTATTTACATACAGTTTAACAACATACAGCCTATACTGTTTACGCTGACGATAATATGTATATTAAGGGCCATTTTTACAACTTGCCGTTAAAGTTGGGTTTAGTTAAAGGTAACTTTAGCTAAAGTGAACTTTAAAGTCACCTTTAACTTCGTTTCGTTATTACAACCTACAGATAAAATAAAGTTAACCTTTTCAAATATATGACAGTGCTGAAGCAATGTCAATAATATTGCTCAATTAAACAAGTGTTTTAAATACGCAGTGGCGACGGCGTTTCTTCTTATTTTTTATGTTTATTCATTTTGTTTATAAATTTTGTCTGTTGAGGTTTTAGCCTTTTTATTTTGGTGTTTTTTTTTAACTAAATATAATGAATACGCCACTATCCATTTTTATTTAAAAAACTATTAATACATTAACGTTTATTTTTAGAATTTATATTTGAAGTTGCCATATTGAAAATAATATATATAATATCGCAAGTTCAAAGATAAAGTGAACTTTAAAAGTTAAAGGTAGGATGATCTTCCCTTTAGCTTAACGCTCACTTTTATCTTACTCATAATAATGAAAATCAAGATATCTGCCCGTTAAAATCCTGCCTTCAGTTAACGGCAGTTTGTAATAATGACCCTAAGACTGTGATTGCGAATAGTAGGTGAAAGTTTTTTGCGATCCGAATTAAACTATCCACATTAAAAGTATATTTCGAAATAAAGAGTGTATTTCGACTTTAGAAACCACAGCCTTTACTTACTAGTGATAGTTTTTTTTTATAATAATTTAAGTTTTTTGTACGGTTGGTGGTTGTAGAGGAATTAATTTTTATTCCTTTAATGATTGTGATTCATCATTAATTACACTATTTTCTCGAGCCCTCCAAACTTGTTTTATTTGACAAAAACCGTTTTTTGGACTTTACGCACAAATTTATTGATTACACAAACATTTCTAAACCATCCAAAATGTCCAAAATTTAAATCTTATTAGAAAGGAGAGAGATGGACCTTTAAAACGATGTACATATATATATTATATGACTTAATATGTTATGAGGTTTAATGAGGTAAACTTGACAAATGCGAATTTTTTTCATATATTTTCAAGTTTGTCCGTTCATAGTAGCAAAGTTTAATTAAAAAATATGAAATAAGTGCTAACATTCTGCAGGTACATGCAGTGAAGAGATTGACACTTCGTTTGATCAAGTCGGACAAAATTACCGTAATTATTATTTAAAGAGTATAACAATCGTGTTATATTTTTCATATATATATCTTTTTCAAATGACTTTTTGTTCAAAAATTTTCAGAATTTTTGAAGGATCTTGATTTTTTTTATCGCAAAATGTGTCAATTTCACGTTTGAGCGACCACCAGAAGCTGGACCGTGTTTGCGCTAAGCGAAGTAATAATATTTGCAAAAAACACAAATATTAGCCGACTTCTGGTAATCGTACAAACGTGAAATAGACGCATTTTGCGATAAACAATCAAGATCCATCAGAATTTTTGAACATTTTTGGAACGAAAGTTCATTTGACATGATGACATATATAAAAAATATAAGACGACTGTTCGAGAAAAATAAAAAAGTATTTTTGAGTTCTGCTCAACTTAGTGAATAACTTAGCCTATGTAGTTACTTGAGTGTATTTTCACTGTCGCACCGTGTTATCTATAATTGTAATTTTATTTATTATGATGCAATTTATGATTGCATTAATTTATGAAATTAATACGAGCAAACGGATTACGAATTATGCCCGTAGCGTTTTAATAAATCACAGCCTATGGTGGGAATAGAATTTACAACCCTCACACTAACAGACTATCGAAATGCTACCCAAATTATAATAAATATTTATAATTTAACAACAATTAATTATAAAATATGTTATATTAGCAGAAAATATATAAATATATAACACCCTCGAAATATCATTATCAACCACTTGGAGATAATCAGCGATAAAAACAAGAAGTGTACATTACAATCAAGCAAAGAAAGAAAATCATAAAAATATTAATTTAATGATACAACAAAAAGAAAAAAAGAAAAAGTATATAATGTACTCAATAGCCCATTATGAAAAAACAAACAATCAAATACATTTTGTAATATAATCTGCATCATGTGATGGTAACATCATACTTTTGTCTTTTTGTGTAAGAATTTGTGTCCATCCAATAATATTTCCGTTAAAACCGAAAGTTCAGTTACTGAACAAATCGTACTTTAAACTTGAACTCGTACAGAAAAAGCAATAAAGCCATATTTTCAATATATTTACTATTATAAGTAATTGAACCTATATGTTAGTTAAACTATGAGTTTCTATTAAAAGTCCAAATTTTCTACATACATACAGTGCACAGCAAAAGTCTTAGTACGGTAATATATTTTAGCAATTTTATGAACGTTAGCCAAATGTTTGGATACAAGTTTATAGTTTTTTATATTTATTTTATTAATTTATTTCTGTTTTATTATAAAACAAACAATTTTTTAATATTTATCATAAAACAAGAGAAAATTAAGGAAAAGTTTCAAATGACTCCATAGGTACCCCCAAAGGAGTACCTTGAGTAAATTTAAAATTCAAACGCCTAATATATTAAAATGTTATCCCTTGTATTTAGTAGAATATGCCTTTAGGTCAAGCACTACATTTAACCCATTTGGAATTGAATATAAAAGTTTTGTTTAGTGTTTTCTGGTGGCACCATGAGCAAGTTTTTCGGTTAACTTTTGTTTGAGGTTTAATGATTTACATAGCCATTCTTTCAAATGATCTCCCCCTAATACTCTCTTGAAGTCATATAGGGTTTTTGTGCAAGAGTATTAAGCCTGTGGGGACTTTTTTGTCCAAATATATTGCCATACTAAGACTTTTGCTGTCCACTGTATGTACATACATATGTATACATTAATACTGTTATTATACGCACAATAAACTGAACAAAGTGTTCACTGTCACAACAAAGGCAAAAATTACTGCTACAAACTTGTCTTTGTACCAACGAAATGTTTTGGATTGGCCGATAAAATCAAGCCATATTCATTTAAATTTATAAATTTTCTTTTCTTTTAAAGTTTAAACATTTCTGCCCAATTCAACAATTTTCAGGGACGGGCAGAAAAAGTATTGCCAAGACGTAACACATAATAATATAAATTCATATAAAAAGCTTTAGAGAAAGAACAATAAAAAACTGTAAAGGGATGCTCGGATTGTACGAAAACTTGAAAAAGATACATGCAAGTTCATTCCAGGTACTTTCTAGCTCTAAAGTTTTGAGTTAAGCATTTGAAAAATTAAAAAGAAATCCATTAAAAAATTTTTAATTGAAATTTGACGTGACCCATCTTATGACTTAAAGACCAATTGAATAAAGTTTAATTTTCCGAAGGATTGTAATGACCAATTATGTATGTATGTGTTTATTTTCCGATAAATTTAAATATAATGAAGTATCATCAGATGATATGTAAAGACTTCTTCGCACAGCTAGTAATAGCTTGATACTCAATAATGTCGAGTTAGTGCTTAGTATGAAGATGGTGGTGTAATTGTAATGAACGAAAGTAGATTAAAGAAAATTTATTTTACAGATTGTCACGCTCTGAAAATATCCAAAAGGTTTTAAAATTTTTTTCGTCACAGAAGTCTTTGTCAAAAATCTAGCTAGGCTTGGGAGAAACCCAGAGAAATTTTTTTACTTGTTTTCAGTCAGGATTACGACTTAGTTTCTCACACCACTTATGTTGTGTGTGTTTATTTTATACATGAGTGGCGGAAAGTATAGTTTAAAATCGACTCCGAACGACAGATTTTTTGAGAAACTTTTCATGGCAATTTTTATTTACTCTCAGAGGTTTTGCCAGGAATCTGCTAAGAGGAAGTCGCCGAAGAAATACTTTTTGTATTTTGTTTTGATGTCTGGCCTGGGGCTGGAACTCTGGCTTTACGGCGACTTTAACAGTACAGTCACTTTGATGAAAACATTTTTATAATTTTTATTATGGTGTTGTAGTATGCTATATCCATACTTGGCCATTTGTGGCACACAGACTGAATAAACTAATAAACAACTAATATGACAGACGTAGCTTCAACAATATGACAGTATTCAACTCTCAAAGTTCGGAAGTCCATATTGGATGTCCGATATACCATATGATGTTTCTTTTGCATTTTATTTTTTTTATTACTTAATAATAATAAAATTGGATAAGTATAAGTTTAATTATCATTATAAGTCGCCGTATTC
Source organism: Sarcophaga variegata (assembly GCA_932273835.1). NCBI lineage: Eukaryota > Metazoa > Arthropoda > Insecta > Diptera > Sarcophagidae > Sarcophaga > Sarcophaga variegata. The sequence continues at coordinate 68,783,899 of OW026358.1, forward strand.
TAGTAGGTAGTGTGTTAGCTTACTAGATGAGATGCCACGGCTCATGCCCAGCGTCAGACATCACCAACAAAATGAAATGCGAATGGCGAAATTCTTCGGTAGCTTCTTCTCCGCAGATTTCTGTCAAAAACGCTAAGGGCCATTATAACAATTTGCCGTTAACTAAAGGGACGATTTTAACGGGCAGATAAATTGTTTTTCATTATTATAAGTGGACGATAAGTTAGAAGTGAGCGTTAAGCTAAAGGAATGATCATCGTACTGGTAACTTTTAAAGTTAAGTTTATGTTTAAGTTTGCCATATTATATATTATTTTCAATATGGCAACTTCAAATATAAACAAAGAGAGCAAATGCAACAAAAAAAAAAGAAGCCCGTCGTTGCCACTGCGTTTAAATAAAACTTGTTTAATTTGAGCAGTGTTATCGACATTGCTCTGCCACTGCCATATTTTTGAAAAAGTTAACTTTATTTTATCTGTAAGTTGTAATAACGAAAATAAGGTAACTTTACAGTACGCTTTAGCTAAAGGTACCTTTAACTAAACCCAAGTTTAGCGACGCGTAATGGCCCTTAAAATATTTAAAATTAAATTTAAAGACAGAATGTTATTTCGTTCGAAAGGAAAATGCATTGAATACATTTTTTTTTGGCAATATTTAGTTTCATTTTGAAGCCACATTTTATTTTTGCAACATTTTTCTAGTTCATTGCATCGTTCTTATAATTTATGTTCTACACATTTTATTTCACTTTACTACTGTGTGCTCCCCCTTTTTCTTTTCTTTCACGCTGTACTTTACAACTCCATTATGTACAACTATTTTTTTTTTTGAAATACTGTATACAAAATATGACATAAAATCCAGATGTTGCTTTTCATCCTCTTTTCTTGAAACGGAATTATAATATTATAAATATTTATAAATTTATAAATATTTATTTTATATATATAAATATTTATTTTATATATATAATATTTATTTTATATATATAAATATTTATAAATTAAAAATGCGGAAACAATTTTACACGTTTCTAAGTGGGAAAACTTTAGAAATGTATACATACATACGTACATAATTGGGCATTATAGTCCGTCACTCATGATTACAACCTAGCTTCTCAGACGACTTATGTTGTGTGTATTCATTGCTTACGTGAGTGGCAGTTCCTACAGTTTAAAAGCGACTCCGAACGACATATTTTTGAGAAACTTTTCATGGCAGTTGTATTTACTCTCAGAGTTATTGGCAAAAATCTGCTGAGAGGAAGTCGCGGAAGAAATATTTGTTTATATTTCATTTCGTTGGAGATGTCTGACCTGGGGTTTGAACCGAGGTCTCATGTGGAATAAGCCAACGCACTACCTGCTAAACTACGGCGATTAGGCCGGCATCTTTAGAAAAGTATGGTCACTGTAAACTTCATTTGTTTCCAATACTTTTATCAATTACAGTCGCGTAAGTAAAGACTGCATAGTGCGTAATAATATTTATGATGCATGATAAATGACTCATCCAAAATTTCATTATATTTCATCTGTAGTTTTATGCGAGCGTGTATTAGACTGTTAAATAAAAAACTTTTGTCAATTTTGTGTTTTGAATTTTGTGAGCATCTTTGTCAAATAATTTGAATAACATTGACGTGAATTGCCTTGGTAATCCGTTTCAAATTCAAATTTTTTAATATTCATTGTTGTTCATAAGGGTACACTTTATGTTGTTCATAACGCATAAAAAACGAAAACAAAAAAAAAAAAAAAAAAAAAAGTAAACTAAAATTGAGATTTTAAGATTGTTGCGATTGTTGTGGTAGAATATTATTTAGATTAAAAATATGTTACCATAGTGATGAAAATATATTTTGTGACTTTTTTGAAATACAATATGATTTACATATTTTATCATATTGTTTTATAACTTTTTTCGTATCAAAATTAATAAACATATTTATATTGGTAGTGTGGTAAAAAAATACCTTGTATAAAAAATTGCTACTAGGCATTGCTTAACTGAAAAGTTTAATCGTAGAATTTAATTTTAACTTCTAAAAAATGGTCAATCCAATAAAAAAAAATTTTAATTTATATTCTTGGTATAAATCTTCTTTGATTGATTTAGTTTAGAATTATTTTATGTAAACCGAGATTATATTAAAAGCTGAATGGTTATAGTATTAAATATCAGGTCTTTAAATTAGTGCTTCATATTAAAACAAAGTCTGTCGAAAATCTTTATTGGAATTTAAAATCGGTCAAAAGTCCGGCTCGATTGGATAGAGCACATGCGAAATTTCTAATTTTCCACAACTCTGGTGCATAAATCACGATTAAATTAACCGATGGTATGAGGTGTGATGGCTTTGAGGAGCGCTGTATTTTGGAAATTGTTAGCATATATGTACCTACCTGAGACTCAAGATATGTACGATGCTCAGTTCACAGTTCGAGATAGGATCATATCCTCAAATCGCTCCTACAGAATATTCAATGGGGCACGTAGCACCATCCACCGTTGAAAGTACTTGTAGAAACCACATCTAAAGCAGGCGAAAAGAATTTGATATTAATCATCTGATGGTTCTCGCCATTGACAATGATGACCTTGACATCGTCGTTCTGAAAGAAATATGGAATGATGACGCTTCCAGTTTAAAATCCACAAAAACAGTATGCCCATGAATTTCATGTAGATAGGACTCGTTAATAATTTCGTTTGTTGATGTACACATTCATCTTGAATTGGTGCCATCGCTGACTTCTTGTTGAAAACTAAGTTCAATCGTTAACTGGGAGTCGCCGTAGTCTAGTAGGTAGTTTTTTGGCTTATTAGACTTAAGGCCACTGTTCAAACCCCAGGTCAGACATCAAAACGAAATATGAAAAATATTTCTTCGGCGATTTCCTCTCAGCAAATTTCTAGCAAAAATTCTGAGAGTAAATAAAATTGCAGTGAAAAGTTTCTCAAAAATCTGTCGTTCGGAGTCGACGTTAAACCGTAGGTCCCGCTACTCATGTATAAAATTAACACACACAATATGAGTGGTGTGAGAAGCTAGGCCGTAATCCTGACTGAAGGGTTGTAATGAGCAAATTATGTATGTATGTATGTTAACTAATCCAAAGCCTACTCAGCGAAAACACGTCGATTTCTATAGTGGTTTAAGTCAGTTTCTAGGTCAGTTGGGTGCAAGCGCAAGTCATGACGAATAATTTACCGAAAGATGTTCTGCAAATGGTCGAATTCTTGTGAGCAATACATTATAGACGTACCCGGATTCTTCTGTAAACTCACACAGACAGTGGTGATGTTTTCGGCAGATCTTACGTTTTGTAGACACACAAATTTTGTTCGATTGGTTACTTTACCAGTGTTCTCGAATTTTACGCATTAACTGTTAACGTTCGTTACTAACTGTTAAAGTTCGAGAGTTCCTTTTTGGGAGATCCGATATATTTTAAAGAATAAACTCTATGCACCATATATATTTCTATTAAATATTGTAAGTCTCCAAAAAATAAATTTTTTCAAATTTTGCTTTAATAAAAGCGTGTAAAAATACATACTCACACAAATTTATAAAAAACATCGCCGAAATCCTGTAATCTGTTTAAAAAATATTTTCTTAAGACAAGATTTATATCCACGTACAAAAAGTGCTCTACGAACATAGAAAAAAACGTCAATTTGTAATTCTTTAATTGTAATATAAACATTAAAATTAATAATCATTCATAGTTCAATAATATTTATCAGCTTCGTTATTGTCGCAGTCTCATCATTGATGTTTTAGATGCAAATTGAATAAATCATCACTCATTCACAAAGGTGGCTTACAATTTTAATACGATTGTTTTATTCTCATAAAGTATTATTTTTTTTAATCAGATAATCTGATGATTGATTAATTTATTAATCATTAAAGGAAAAACAAAATTGTTTATTTTTGTAATGTTATTGTGTGATATTTTCACGATTAAATTGAGGTGCCATGAGATTAATTATATTTCATTGGAGCAAATTATAGCAGTTTTGTTCCATTTTATTATTATTTTGTTTAGTAATTACAATACTTTACTCTTCTGCCACGTGTCTTGACAACTATTAAAAGCGTATGTTATTTAGGTGTGTATTGCATTTACAGTAAGTTTTATTAAAGTTGATATAAGGTGTCGTAGATTTGCTTTCCATTCTTCCGATTGACAAAATTTATTTATGCTTTGGAAAGGCCGACAATAAATTTTGAAAAAACCTTTTTTGCAAAAACAATAAACATTATAAATCGAATTTTTAGCTGCATATCTCAAAAAAATCTAAAATAAGCAAATTTTGCAATAGCCAACCACCAAAGGTTGTGAAAATATTTAACATGAAAGTTCATTTTATAAATAAACATGCCTAAAGAAAATATGACAAGACAGTTATACTCTTTAAATAGTAACTGTGGTAATATTTGTTAGATAAAACGAAGTGTCGATCTCTTCACAAGGGAATGCAACGTAACAATCATCAAAGAAAGCACATCACACTTCAATCAAACACTTAGAGCCATTATAACAACATGGCCTTAAACTTGGGTTTAGTTAAAGGTATCTAAAGAGAACTGTAAAGTTACCTTTGACTTATTTTTGTTATTACAACTTACAGATAAAATAAAGTTAAGTTTTTCAAAAATATGGCAGTGGCGGAGCAATGTCGATAACACTGCTAAACGCAGTGGCCACGACGGGCTTCTTTGTTTTTGTTGAATTTGCTAATTCTGTTTATATTTGAAGTTGCCGTATTGAAAATATGAAATAACATATCAAGTTCAAACATAAACTTAACTTTAAAAGTTACCAGTAGGATGATTTTTCCTTCAGCTTGACGCTCACTGCTACCTTATCGTCCACTTATAATAACGAACAACAATTTATCTGCCCGTTAAAATCCTCCCTTTAGTTAACGGCAAGTTGTAATAATGGCCCTCAATATTTTAAATTAAATTTTGCAAATAAGAATGAAAGAAATTTATAGAAATAAAGAAGAAAAAATGCATTCTTCTAGTTTACTGGCTCAAAACTCAAAACATTTAAGTTTGAACAATATGTTTATGTATACCGTTATTTTAAAGGGTCATGTCTCCCCAATCCTCAAAATATCAAAATCGGTTTAAATTTTCAAAATCAGTTTAAAAATGTTTTATAAATCAATAAAAAAACAAGTTTGTTTTCAAATAATAACACATTTTTGGAGGGCTCGAGAAATAAAAAGAATTTTTTAGAGTTCTACTCAACTAAATGTGCAAGTTAGATTATGAAGTTACTCGGATGGATTAAATACATATTTTGTATTTTGTCGTATGGGCTTATTATTTGAACCGTTTATTTTGGAAGTGGTTTAAGTCCAGTTTTAAAAAAAATTTTGTTAATGATAACAAAAATTACAATCATATACAACTTTTTTTTTATAAACATAGGTAGTTAACGAAATGCAAAACAAATTTATTTTGAAACTGGTTTACGTCCATTGAAAGAAATAATTTTGATATGGAATGTGTTATGTTACAAAATTCCGCCAAAATGCAGTACAGTACAGTAATAAAATTCGCTACGAAGCAGTAAAATTTATAACGGGAAAAATTTATAAATTGCCGTTTTTTCGGTAATATGAAAGTGTTTCTAGTAAGTAAATTTCTAGTATTCTTTGTCCTCTGGAAGAAATAATTCAGAAAAGATTAAAAACCACTAATGGCGAAATTGTAAATTGGCTAAGGATATGTTGGATGCGATTTATAAACAGTGAACCCTATAAAATGTTTTATAATGAATCTATGGATACAGAGTTAAAAATATTTGATTTATAACCTTGTCGGGGAAGATCAAGGAACTTCAACACAATACAATTACCACCATTATACAAAAATGTACGTCCAATTTCAACTCCTAAGTATAAGGATATTATGGAGTTACAAAGGAATATACCACCTATGCACCATGAATATTTTAACAACCTCACGCATAATCTAAATTAGGAAAAATAATATGGCAAAATCTTTAATATTATCCTTAATAAATGAATGTATATTAGAATTATATAAACGTAGTGGAGTAACTTTAAGTGAAAAAATTAACTTATAATAATATTAAACAAAAAACACAAAGTGGACTTATTCCTTTTCATAAAGAAAAAAGTCTTTTAATTAATTTTGAAAGTGGTTTAAGTCCTTTTTAGGTTCTGAAATACATCTTATTTTTCTAGTAAAGTTTACAAAGCGTGTTACGTTATATATGCTAACATGTTTATAGTCACAAAGCCATAAAAACAACTTAATACCAGTTAATAATATTTTTGAAACAATTCAAACGCAAACTTTGAAATATCTCAATATAAGGAAAAATGGACTTAAACCACTTTCAAAATAAACGGCTCATTTATTGAATTTAAAATGAGAAATTTTAAACTTTATTCCAATGTTTTATGTGCTTGATACAATTGATTGGCATAAATATTTTAACGATATGTTGAAATCACACATCTTGCCATCCATCAATTTGAACTGCAAAAATTTAATGAAAATCATCACGTATGTTTGTATATTTAATTAAATAACTTTTAATTAACTTTTTATATTAAAATTATATAAATAGGTTGGCAACATTGAAGTCACACTTTTATCAAATCATTTTGTGAATAGAGTAGTATAAAATTCCTGCCGAAAAACTGAACAAAAATTATAAATCTAAACAAATTGTGATAATGAATTCTCGTAATTTCTAAACCTAAACTTTTCTTCGTAATTAAAAACCTTTCAGACAATTGAAGTGTTGAAAAAATATCAAAAAATATTAAATCTTTGTTTTGGGTGGAATGGGGTTAAACACCAAATTAAAATATTTGATTTAAACCGAGAAAAAAATACAAATAAGTGCCAGAAAATTGGTGTGTACAGCCTGTATAATTAAATGTAGTGAATGTCAGAAAATTACCATCTACTGCGTGTGATTGTATTTTATATTCTATATACGAATATTAAATTAATATCCGTATAAATTTGCACAAATATTTAGGAAATTTGAGATGTGGCTGCCACATTAATTTTATATTCATTCTATTTTACTACAGCTTAATTTCCGATATTCCAACACTATGCATGGTATGCGTAACTGACATAGTCTGTGTTTAGAATGCATTAGAAAAAATTTTTTTGATTACGTATTATCATAAATTATTTTAAATGAGCCTGTCGATATCACTTACATTAAATTTTTATTTATCATTTTGTATATTCAACAAAAATTTTGTTTGTACGAGAAAATGTGGTCAATGGGAATTTGGTCAATTTCCATGAACATATTTTGCAACTTTAATAATTTTTAAAACAACAAAAATAATGTATACAATATTTCAAGTGAAAAAATATAATATCTACCAGTTTTGCTTTTTAGTTTTAATATTTTTTCTCTTTTTATTTATTTATTTTATTTATTTATTTATTTATTATTAATCATAGCACAACAAGATAATAATCTTATAAATGAAAGTGCTATGGGAGTACATCAAAGAGGAAAAAGTAATAACAAATCATTGATTATATGAGTAATGAATTGTTTGAAGTACAGTAGAAATAAAAATGAATACGAACATGTTTTAACCTCAGGAAATAGCAAACAATACAAAAAAATTAGGATAAGAGAATGAGTATATGTAAAAAACTAAATTAGGAAAAATACAAATATAAAGAAAAATACAAACAAAGAAAAATATATACATATAATGAGATATAATGAAACTTAAATAATTAATTAGAAAAATTAAAATAATGACTAAAAAAATAAAGAGTAAAAATGTATAAAACCATAAAAATATATTACAAACTACTTAAACAGAATGTATAGCTCCTTTTTTGTTCTGAATATAATTAGGTAGTGCATTCCACAGACTGATGGTGTGTATAAAGAACTGTCGTTTCGACAAAAGAGTACTATGCCTTAAATGGATAATTTTCCTACTGCGGTTGGACCTAGCAAATCTAATCCTGCTAAATAAGTATACTGTCTGTTTCAAAGAAATAATCTTATGGAGGAGAATTAGGCATTTTATATTCAATAGATTAACAAAATGAATACCACATAACTGGTAAGAAAATTGTGATATATGGTCTCGACGTCCCTTAATAAATACATATCTGGCTATGTTATTAAAAGTCAAGTTGAGCTTATCATCCGTATCACAGTTTATGAAAATTTCCGATCCGTATAAAAGAACAGGAATCAAAAACGTTTTAGGCAGTTGCAGGCGTATGGCAAAAGGAGTCGAATCTATAACAGCCCATAAGTTTATAAGTATACCGTAAGCTTTACTAACGATGACATTAATGTGGTTAGACCACGTTAGCCGACCATTAAAAATAACACCCAGATTAGATGCCGATTCAACAAAATCAATTTAATTCCCTCTGATAATAATTTCCGGCACATCAAATGCTCTCTTAGACCTGGAGAGCAATAGACATTTAGATTTAGAGGGATTTATACAAAGTCCACTAGCACTAGCCCAGTTGCCAATTTTCCGTAAATCATCGTTGATTGTTTCTACACATAGTCGGATATTATCAATACAAGCGCTCCTTATTAGTTTTTTTACTTTGTTATTTTTTGTGTTGCAGCCACAGTTTAAAGTATAATACAGAGACACATGATAATAAACATAAAATAAAAATTTACCAACCATGATGGAGCACTTATTTTACATTTTAGTTTATTTTTTAGCATTATTTTTTGGACATCATCAAATTCATAGAATTACAGCACATAGTCCATAGTAGTGATGGTAACCATATGGTTGCTGTTGCCAAATTGATAATTAAAAATGAGTTCCTTTTCTGTTCGTAACAATAAAATTTTTACTCAATGTGAAATACAACATTTTACTGTAAAAAGCTTTTCTACAGTAACTTATTTAAATTATCAAACATGCGAGGAGTATTTTTTCTTGTTAATACGAACTTTAATTTTAATCAAATTTAATTAAAAACTCTAATTCTAAAAACGGTTATTTTAATATTTTTTAATTTAACAATCCAAGAAAAAATCAATTTTGTTTTCATAAATAAAAGAATGTACTTTGTTCTACCAGAAAAAGGAATAAAAAAAAATCATGTTAGTGAAATAAAGCTAAAGACGTAAACGCTAAAACTTTATTCTGAAAACATTATGTAAGAAAAGGAAATACAAACCATAATAAAACAACGAGGAAATTACGATGTGCCTCTATTATAAAGTTCGTATTATAATAATAAAACTATATTAAATCGTTCATTCATGCAAGACAATACAATAACAAATCAACGATAACGTTCTGGAAGTTGCCTCGTGGAAAACGAATGTAAAAGTGTATGCAATGCTATTAGATATTATTGTCTTTACCCTGTAATGGAGTTGGCATAAGGAAAAAATATATAAAATATTTGAAATGAGTTTGTAACATTGTAATAGTTGTCAATTATATTATACCACCATGTTGTCGAAAATCGGCCATTGTTATCTGGCAACTTACGAAGGCGTATGCGTAAGCGTAATTATTATTATTAAGTTTAACGATGCTGGATACAATGTAGTCTATTTCAGAAACTGCTGAGGTATTTGGCGCACATCTTCATGACAAAATTCATCACATGCGAAGGCAGTTAATTATGAAGATTTACGAATTACGTAGATTTGTATACATATTATAGATGCTGTGTGCTAAATTATTCAAGCTTAAGGAAATCAAGGTCATATCTATCGAGTGAATGACAATAAATGACATTTCAAACTCTGAAAGTGTTGATATCTGACTATCTATGATAGAAATAGGTGGGGACTGGTCCGAAAGGCCTCCGGTGAAAGATTTTTCGACTCAATGGAACATTGACAATGGAACTAACAAAAATATTTATGTTTATTATTCAGTATAGTTATTGCCTATAAGATTAGAGGACGTGTACTTGTTAATTAAGACAAGAACAGTACCCGGTGGTCGAATTGACCCATTGCCTATAAAGAAAGAATGAAAATACTTAACAATAAATATGCTCTAAAAGTACCATATCCAGAAACTCAAGCTCACACCGATTATAAACACTGCTTACGATGGTCACCTTAGTTGTAAGTTTAGTATGTAAATACGACTTCTTTATTATTGTGCCTTGTGTAATAATTATATAATAAAAGAAAAGAGAGGTTATTCTCGAGCAACCCCTAAATCAAAAGGTAATGTTTTATTGAAACATTTTTTTTCCTTTGAATTTTTTTTTATAATCTTTTATTTTTCTCCCCAATTCGGTTGAAATATGTTATTTTTGCTTTTAGTATTTACTTCCCCGAAACAATCGCCTACAGATAAAGGAGCATGTTTGATAGATCGGCTGACTTCCAAAATGTTAGTTACTTTGTGTTTGAACAGAGTATAGTGTTTCATAAAGCCGCTGTACAAAATGTTTACAATGTATACTATTTCAAAACGTCGTCAATGTGTATTTTTAACGCAGTCAAAAAGCAATCAGGCATCGAATTTATAGTTGAAGCATATCTACATAATTTATATAAAGTCAGCCGTCAGCCGAATTTATAGTTGAAGCATATCTACATAATTTATATAAAGTCAGCCGTTCTGATATATGTATTTAAGTGATTTTTTGTCTATTGCGACACATATTGTTATAGAAAAAATTTTAAATATATATACGTTATATAGTCCATAGTCAGAGTAGGTCAATTTAAATACGACAAATATTGTATTATACGTCAATATTCTCAAGTTAATAAGGATGGTGAATAATGTAATGTTGGTCATAGATTTGAAGTCGCCGTGGCCTAGTGGCTAGGGTGTTGGTTTTATTAGACGTGAGGCATCGAATCAAACTCCAGGTCAGGCATCTCCAACTAAACGAAATATGAAAAAGTATTTCTTCGTCGACTTCCTTCCAGTAGATTTCTGGCAAAAACTCTGAATCTGAAAATCTGAAATCTGTCGTTCAAAGTCAACTTGAAACTGTAAGTAACGCCACTCATGTATAAAATAATTAACGCACACAACATAAGTGGTGGGAGAAACTAGAATCCTGACTAAACGGTTGTAATTACCAATTATGTATGTATGTATGATCATAGATTATCACCTACTTTTATCATCAATCAAATCTTTATTCTTAAACCATCATTGAATAATTTCGAATTAAATGTAATGATTGCCTATCTTATTCATGTGGCATGCAAGGATTAAGCTTATGTACCTGTTGCAAAATTTCATTTACTTTTTCATTGAACATCAACTTTCCTTTGGAAGATTTTAAATAATACTTTCAACGATTCCTCTAAAGTCTCCAAAGTCTTTTGCGTTACTTGGAAGCCAACGATCGGATTCTTTACAAAGTTGGGCTTAAGAAGCGATGGGAAAATAACGAAGCAGTTGTAAATGTCGTGAATTATGTTTGTAAGTACGTAGACAAAAGTAAAAAAAGAGGTGGCAGATCTGTTTTTAGACATGTACGAAAGTGTTCCAAAATTACTTTAAAATTGGAAAGAGTTTATACAGATTAATAATATTTAACCGTATAACGACCACAGGGACACATATGAGTATATTAGAAATTGAAAAATTCAAAAATTTAAATAACTAAAAACCGGGTTGGTGTCATACTAATTTTATTCATTTTTAAAAAAGCGTATTTGCGTATCCTATCTACAGCCGAGTGTATTCGAAGAGTCATTCTTTATATATGGTCACTTGCAGTGTATATATATATATACTATAAATAATTTATTGCTTGATGGGTATATTTTATTATTTTAATAAATATTGTTACATAAATCGAAACGACCTAATATCGTTTAACAATAAAAACGATAAATAAAAACTACCAGCTACACTAAACACAATACACACGACACAAATACACACTAATGAATACATTGAACACGTTCCAAGTAAACTAACAACAACAAGCATGAGGGATGGACAAGTGTGCAAAATACACAAACAACATTACGGTCACTATAGAACTCTCGAGAAGACGAGAACAAGAACCTTCCACTTCGAGAACGTTCATACTGATTACGTGAGTATATAAAAGGGCAGGACAAGGCCAGCAGTCAGTCAGTTATAATTCAGTAAGCCTTGTGTGAAGACGCGTTGCGGTTTGAACGTACAAGTGGTATTGCTTGCAAAAAGGTTGTAAGCAGAGAAGATCTAAGGAACAGTTGTTAGTGTTAACGCGGACAGAAGTATGAAATAGAATAGTGTACAAGCAAATTATTGTTGTATCGTTAAGTTGTATACGGTGGCACACAAAAGTAGTGTAAAGAATAAAGAGAGTTTAAGAGAAAATAAACACATATTTGTTTTTACTTGGTTTGCAATTAACGAACTCATATTTAAACGTTTTTAAAAAGGTAAAAACGTAACAATATAAAAAAATTTGTGTGCAGTCTAGTGGGTGGTGTGCTCGACTATTAGCGTGAGGGTTGCAGCATATGATCGAAGTTACTCCGCTCGTACAATATAATTAAAATATAATTTGTAATTGTATTGTAATTAATAAATAAAATATAAAAAAATTTGTATTTTAAACGGCTAAAATTTATTGTAAACGCTAGTTCACCGATGTCGCTATGGTCTATAAAGTAATTTTTCTATTGACATACAGAAGTTCCAATTCTTTACTATTAGAATTATTTACTTACTTTTGGTAATGTAGATTATGCTTTACAGAAGATATGATGTATTAAACTGAATGAAAATGAATGTAATGGAGCATTTCTCAGAAAATAAGCCTGTCAAATGGGGCTTCGGACCGGTGAACAAACGTCGTACGCCACTAAAAATTTTAAATTTCATTACTTATTGCAGCAAAAACTTCATTTTATTAAAAACTAGATATTAGTACCTAAAATACTAGAAGCCATTACTTTTCTCTTAATTTTAATAAAAAAGAGAAAATTATTTAAATCGTATCCTTTAACTACCATTGGGACATATATGTCACACACAAAAACAGACAACCTACCATTGGTTTTGGTAATTTGGTTTAAAAATATTTCTTTTTAATATAATATGAATTATCCCATATAATATACGTCAATTGCAGCGTGTCAACCTCAAGCTATTTTAGGCCTTCGATTTTCTGTAAACCTATAAATGAGACTTGTAGTGATATTAGTAATTTGTATCTCACGGCTTGTTTGTATAGATATCGACATTTTATAATTAACTCTTCCTTTTGTTTTTATACAAAGCTTTATTATTAATATTTTAAATTATGTAAACTTAATGCGCTTTTTCTGTCCTCAAAGCTAGCTAACTGAAGCTTTTTGGGGTTGTCTAACAATATGTACGTTTCTGTCTTCGAAGTTAACTAAACCACAGCTGCTTGACTTTAATTACAAAATGACAAGAAAATTATTTTACGCTGAAGTCACTATATAAGGAAGGTTTTTAATGATAATTCTGCTGAGAAGAAGTCACCGAAGAAATATGTTTAGTTTTTCGGTTTGTTGGAGATGTCTGACCACATCAACCTGCCTGTCATCAACAATTTTATAACTGCGTTGAAACTTTTTTTCCGATAAGAAAAGCTGTAATAATTTTAAAATGGCTACACGGTATGAAACGAAATAAAATATAATTTAATAAAATTAAAATAAAATCGATTAAAATAAAATTAATTTTTGATGCAAAAGTTAATGGATATCTTAGAAACATATTTATTTTGCTGATCATCAAATTCTGATCGACGTACTTCTCTCTTCGGGTGATTTCGGTAAATAATTTCTTATGTAACTAAATATTTTCTTTAATATACAAAATTGTTACTACCAAACTAAAGAGGTTATTTGGTCGTTTGTAGCAGATCCTGGTTGATTTAATTAGACATCTTTCGATGCCTACGAACATACATATGTTTGATTAAATGATGAGAAACTTTGCTGATTGAATCCTATTCTTTCTTTGTCGATGTGGCCTTGTCTTTCTTTCCTATGATGATTGTGGTTGATGTTATATTCTGTCGAGACAGGGATCAGGAAGTTTCCCGGATGCATCATTTTTTAAGGAAACGAAATCGTTTCAATTTTAAAATTCGAATATGTTATATTTATTTAAAAAAAAAATATGGAAAACACGGAGTTAATTCTACGACTGACTCAACTGAGGCACTTTTGATACAAGTTTCACTTATATAATCTCTCTTGGTCTACTGTTTTTAAATGAATCTGTTTCCAACATTTCGGATACCTAATCTACCAGGGTGTTGTATCGATTCGCACGGCAGACTCTAACTACAATACCGTATTAAAATGTGAATCATTAGAAGAAATAAATAAAAAGGTAATTATGCCCAAGCACTACTCTTTCCTTCCCTCCTCCTGTAACTCGCAGTGCATTACTTGAACAGCAGTCCTCCTTGATAACATTAAAATATAACTATATTACCGTATAAATTGTCGGTTTAAAATCGTTCAATATTTTATTAACATCTCCAAATAACCAATTGTTGTGACAAAGCTGGTTTTAACACAATTTAACGTTAAAAAGATTGAGTTCTCTTGGTAACTGCCAAATTTTTTATATTGTTACGTTTTTACCTTTTAAAAACATTTAAATATGAGCTCGTAGATTGCGAATAAAAATAAATTTGTGTTTAGTTTTAATTAAAAATTCTTTATTATTTGCACAATTCTGTGTTCCACTATTCACAACGTGATGTAAACAAAAACAATTGCTTTTCTTTGTTATTCCTCTGCTTATACCCTTTGCATAAACAATAATAGTTCTAGACAATTATTCAACAGATCTTTATAACGGAGATCTTTAAACCATGATTGGTCTCTTCAATCGCACCGCGTCTTCAAACAAGGCTAACTCCGTCGCCTTGCCTTTTATATGGCAAATTAATCAGTCTTATGAATGTTCTTGAAATCGAATGTTCATGACTTCGCCTTCTCGATGTTTACATTTATTATTGTAGTGTTGTTGTTATATTTTTGTTTACTTGTTTATCATTTTTTATGCTGGTGTTTGTTGTTATATAAAGCAGTACGATAATTTGTAAACAGGTTTGTTTATTGCATTGTTTGGTTTTGTAGTTTTTGTTTATAATATTAAGTAATGTAAAAGCAAAACACCAGTATCTAGATTTTTCATTTTCGTAACAATATTATGTGACTTTAATGATAATATGCCTGACAATGAAAATGAATAGGAGCCCCAAATATGTTAAACTGTAGTACTGCTATTTTTAAGAGAAGTATTTTTCTTAAAATTTTACTTTGTAATGTTCTTAACGTTATTTTATACAAATTAAAATAAAATACGATTCAATTGTCTTGAAAATAAAGTAGAGGATGAATGTATTGATTTCTATCACAAGTATTCTCTGACGTTTTTTTTTTTGCTCTAAAAGCCTACCAAACAAAATACGATTATGATATTCATGAAATAATCTCCCAAAGCGATTTAAAAATAATTTCAACTAAACATAATTAAATTGAAATAC
Source organism: Sarcophaga variegata (assembly GCA_932273835.1). Taxonomy (NCBI): domain Eukaryota; kingdom Metazoa; phylum Arthropoda; class Insecta; order Diptera; family Sarcophagidae; genus Sarcophaga; species Sarcophaga variegata. Next base: position 68,799,419 of record OW026358.1, read on the forward strand.
AATTTTTTATTCTGCTATTTTCATATAACTGAATATTAATCCACCTAAGCTGAAACACTGAATTTGTTTTGCGAAAGTTTTTTAATCAATAACTGTTAACGCTTTTTGTAGTTATCTTTAGCAATATTTAATCAATAAAAAAATATGTTTTTTTATCCTTTTTATTAAAATTATTTTATTTTAATACTCAAAGCGTTAAAACATATGTATGTGACTTAATTGTATATCCGCAAGTGTATACATAATTGGCCATTACAAGCCTTCAGTCAGGATTGAGTGGATGAATGGCAGGACCTACAGTTCAAAGTTGACTCCTAACGACAGGTTTTTGGGGAAATTTTCATGGCAATTTTATTTACTCTCAGAGTTTTTGTCAGAAATCTGCTGAGAGGCAGCCACCAAGAATTACTTTTTTGTATTTATTTTATTTCAGATGTCTGACCTTAGGTTTAAACCGTGGCTTAAAGTCTAATAAGCCAACACATTACTTACTAGACTACGGAGACTAAAATCAGACGATATTTAAAAAGCAAATTCAAATTTTATATGATTTATATGGGTCGATAAATTCAACTTTGTATGTAAAATATAACCTATTGGCAGCAGTGTTCTAATTTGTCCGGACAGAATACAAAATTACAACAAAACAAGCTGAGGATTGTTCATAAAAAATATTTTCTCTGTCTCAAGAAAAGAGTTGTCAAACTGCAAATTTTTGTCCGAAGAACATGGGTAAATCCCGCGCTGGAGTCACATGTCAGTTAGATTTGTTACATTCTTGATGTCAGTAAGGTAAAAAGGTTGTAAATAAAACTGTTCTATTTCATAACATGAATACATATTGAATTAATGAGCTACGTGACGTATACATGATAAACATTATTATACGTCAACAAATGAATATTAATCATACACACTGATTGATTCAGAAAGTATTTGAATGACGGAAGTATTTCAATACGCACAAATCTACTCATAAATATAGCATATGTACTTACGTGGCTTGTGATACAATAGTATTAAAAGTAGAATGCGAATATTTATTTCTTTTATACGCCAACTAATGTTTGTTATTTTATTATTTAATAAAGGAAACTGGGTCTTTGAACCCATAATATACAAATAATTATTTAACTACGGCTTTTATTATTATTTTAGTTACAGAAGCTGCACATTAAATCACGACTACCCTATGCTGGAAACCGTATTGAAAGTTTCACAAGCGGAGCCATATCTTTGATTTCAATGGATGATAACTCAGTTAAGCTGACAAGGAATGGAGAGACAAATAACTTAAATCTGCACCACACAAGAGACAGGAATTGACAAAGAAAGCGAATAACAGTATCCTTTTCTTCAACAGATCCACACCCTCGATAAAATTCGTTTGATGGAAGTTGCAGTCTTTCTGTGTGTCTTTCCATAACGCAATGCAAACACGGCCACTGTGATCAAGATGACAATGCGATTGAGTTTGAGTAGTTGTTTGGTATGCATTCTATGCGTTGTGGTCCATGTAAGTCTGGCAGTGGAGTAAGATGATTGACTCAGGATAGGTTGCTATCCCGGAAGATTTTTTACCTAATTTCCAAATTAACCGAGACAAGTGGCGTTGCCAATTTCGTCGATTCCGCAAGAAGTGTACCTGTTCTGGCGAGCTCATTAGCCCTACACCTGCTTAGAATGTACCTGTGCCTAATAACTCAGACGAGAGAGACACTAAAATGCCCAGAGATTACCGGCGATTATCTTCAACGGTTACGAATCTGACTGTAACGCTCGTAAGAGATCGAATAGCTCTTGGCTATCAGAAAAGATTTCTATACGGGTGAAAATTCCACCGTTGATGAGTATCCATTGAGCGGCTACCGTGATCCGGTAGTCTGAGGGAAATATTCAGTTCGAGTTTCCAAGAAAAGACAATACTACCCATACTGTTATTGAATCTGCAGACATCAGTGTTGTATTAAGTAGTATTTTTCAGTATTAAGAACACGTGAATTAATTACGATTTTTCTTGGTTTTACAAATTCTGTTTTAAATATTAAAACATTCTATTGTTGAACTCTTTCTTGACGATCTTTAAAATTATTTTTTTTTCTTAAATACTTTTAAATTTTAAATTCAGTTTAATTACAAGGTACGATAATGCTTAAAAAGGTTGTACGTTGAGTGAGCACAATATATTTGAAATTTTTGCCAACATTTCTAGTAGAATCAAATAATCCCAATGGTATTAAAACAAATCAACAAATGACACAAATTTATTTAAGAATATAATGTGCCTCTTATTATTTATAAAAAATGTTTAATAATCTAATAAATAAAAGAATTTTTAGCAGACAACAGCATGACGTATGATTATTATTAATTACATTAAAAAATGAATCAATTAATATTAATCATACGCTTGAGTGATTAAAAAAAGAGTATGCATATCGCATAGTAAACAACAATATGTGTACTACGGGTAATTAAGTGGCATTTAAGGCTTAATTCACATTTTATGCAGAGTAACTTTTATATTTTCGTTATCACATTAATAAACAGACTGCATGATAATATATTTACTTTAAATAAAATAATTCTCGTAAAGTTATTAGCAAAGTTGACTGATTATATTGATTTCCTATCAATATTTCCATTCATTTAACATAAAATATAAAATTTAAACATGTTTACCCTCCCCGGAAGTTGAAATACTGTCTACGTATGTTGTAAAGTCAAATTTAGGTTAAAGAAAATAACTTCAAGTATGTAGTATAGCAAAAGGGAGAGCATAGTTCAATGACAATATTTTCAAAAGTTTTTAAAAACCGAATAAACAAACACCATAGAAAATTCAGATCGTTCAGAATAATTATAACGATATTATAAATTATATTTTAAAATTATTTCCTGGCGTTTTGCAAGTTCTCCCCTTTAATTAAAATCATGATTGTAGAACAATAGTTTCTTTGTTTTTTTTTTTTTTTTTGAAAAGCAGATGAATTTTCGAATTAGTAAATAAAACAATTTAGCATTCAAAAAAACTATAATCCAATATCAGTATCAGAGAGTATTTTATAAATTTTTAACGAATAGTTGCACTGCTGGTGTGTAAACTGACTAAGAAATTCTCTGAAGTCGTTCTGTACTGTTTTCCCATTGAATTGAATAAATTGTGCCGCATCATTGATCAATAACTGCAAGTATATAATTTAGCATTTCACATCAATGCTGTGTTATATATATATATATATATATATATATATATGTTCCTCTTACTTTTCTAGGGAGCATAGGGCCGCTGTGTTAATCAAATGAAATTATGCACTCGAATATTGAAAGAGCAATACAATTTTCTTAACTTTTTATTTTATTATCTTCAAAACTATCGTAAACTTCTGTATGCAAGTTTTTGATTTTATGATATAAATTCGAAGAGAATAAAATATTTATTATACTCAGTTTTATTGAACAAAAACCAAATAAAAATCTCAGTCAATCAGTATTGCAAGTTTTCGTAGAAAAAAAATACTAAAAATTGAAAAGTTATGCCTTTTTTATATTTTGTGAATGAGTGCAAAAAACAATTTTCTCGTAAACATAGTCTGATCATGAGTAATACAAATAAAAGAAAATTCAATAATTTTTTTAAAACAAAGTTTTAAGGACCAGTCATTAAGAAATTATTATTATACACATAATTATTATAAAGAATTTAGAAAACATAGTCGAAACCGCAGTTAGACATAGGAGTATAATTTTATTACCGTAGCAGATTTTGCGCAATTAACGACAAGCCTACATCGCCAACATCATACTTAATTGGTCCACAAGGAGAAAGTACAGCCCTAAAACCTCTTTTGATTTCGTATATTATTTCAACATATTGTTATTAAATGGGAATGATGTTATCGTTTACCACTAAAAAGATAAATAAAAGCTACAAAAACAATAACAATGGACTTGTTTACATGATCAACGAATAAACAAAAATATAGCAACAACATCAGTATATAAAAAACTATAAACAAAGTAAAAAACAGGCAACAACAACACCGCAAGGACAAACGTAAACAAAATACACAAACAACAGTAACATAAACATGTTTACATTTATAGAGATTTCGCAAGAAGATAAAGTCATTTCCTTCAAAAAAATCCATCAGACTGTTTAACTTGCGATATAAAAGGCAAGGCAAAGCTGACAACGCGATCAGAAAGAATTCAGTCAGTCTTGTGTGAAGACGCGTTGCGTGTGAATTGAATAATCGTGGTTTGAAGACCTCAGTTGTAAAGAACTAACGAACAATTGTTAGTGTGTACGTGGAAGAGTGTAAAGAAGAATAACAAATAAAGCAGCTTTGCTGGTGCTGTCTTTGTTATAATTAATATGCATACAGCTTACCTTAGGCTGCAAATGGTATTTCGTCTAAACATAAAATCATACTACTTTTAAATGACTGTAAGCGTCATATCTAGGGTCATTTCAAATTTAAATACCTGATACCCCGGAATGCTCTATTAAATCGAATATTTGTTTAAAACAATGAGCTTATGAACTATTTAAAACGTTATATCTTTCAACAGGGACTTCAGTTGTAATTTTTTCAGTGTGTTTTGCCAAATCACTTTGGATAACCATAGACAATGGCGTCTATACTATCAACAAGAAATTATCTTCAGTGCTGAAGTCAACTTCTAAATGAATGGAACACAAAATTGTCGAAGTTACCAATCCACACAGATTACTACTTTTAAACCAGGCCATCACTATCAACTCCACATACTAAAGTCAATGATTACCAAGTTCTGAACTTCAATAACAAGTGGTATCAACGGGAAGGCGCATAGCAAGGTAATCTCACTTTAAGGTTATATGTTGTATTTCGTATACAATAGCAACGTCAAAGCATTATAATGAAAGACTACAAAGCTTTACTTTTGAAGCAGAATATTAGGCATCCCATATAAAAACTCTAAAGTTTATAAATTAATAAGAATTTTTAATAACTTTTTTGATTACATATTTATTATTGTGTTTATGGCACATTTTGTTAATTGATAGGGTGATTGTAATAATTTTTTTCTAAATAATCTTATTTATTCTGTATCACTTGAAATACTTGAGTTTATTGTTATTTATGTCTTTGTGCAGCCCTTGCGCTGACCAACTTCTTCCTCTTCCCTGATTTTGGTGGAACTTGGTCAGTACAGGGACTGCGTTCACCCGTGGCATAACAACGGGCCGCTATACGACTCAAGTAACATAACCTATTTATGTCTTTCGTAAATATTCCTTAGAAATTGTCCATCTAAACACGGAATTTTTAAGTTAATAAGATAATTGCATATAAGAGTTATTGAATGTCAGATTACTAATTTATTCGTTTAATCATTTGCTCACTTTTATAATTATTAAAAGCAATTTTTGTCTACATGAGTACATTGAGTTTCCAGAATAAGTGTACACTGCATTTATTTTCTCCACTGTTCCTAATCTTCATCATAATAAGATGAATTTAATTTATTTAACAGTTAATTAAATTTTATGCTATGAACACAATAAACGCAACGCAGCAAGCACAACAATGGCGCATTTGCAGCCTAAGGTATACTGAATGCGTATTAATTATAATGAAGACAGGAGCGGCGAAGCCTAAGCAAAACAAATAAAAAATCAACAGTTTATTTATTCTTTACCAATGGTGCCGTTAAAATGTTGTTTCAAATACAGAAATAAGAATAAAAAGATAAACAAAAATAAAAATAAACAAATACAATGTGACTTCACAAAAATATAATCATAATATGCAGAGCATGCAATTTCAAGTGGCGTGTGTTGATTAATATGGGTCACTAGGAATGCATTCCAAATGAAATTGATATTAACATCGATATAATTGTGAGTCTCTAAGCTATTAACAAATAATAGATTAGGAGAAAGAAAAATTAGGAAACATAGAATAAGTAGGGGAAATAGTTTAAGATTATTATAAGAAACATAGAATAAGAATAGTATATAAGCCGCAATTATTTAAAATAAAAATCAGAATCAATTCACAACTCTCAAAAAACTTCGGCAATCGACTTTGCCATCACATAGAGCCGACTGCTACTCTAAGGCTCTTAAATAAATGAAGAGTACTATAGACCGAACGAACTTATTACACTGGTATGATAACATTAATCCTCGCAATGTCACCACAAATCCTCTCACTGTGAGCCATGATTTCTCATTGCTAAGAATAAAAATAGAAATTACTCTAAAACGAAGCAACAGCATCGTTGCTTATTGTCGCGCTAGCTTTAAAATAATCACTTCTAAACACACGCATTCTAATCCATTTTTGAGGATTGCTTTTATTGCGTTTACAGCACTAGCATTCGAAAATATATGTATTTAAGGAGATACAATATTTTTAATTGATGACTATTGTGATTGAAGTCGCCGTGGTCTAGTAAGTAGTGTGTTAGCTTATTAGACGTGAGGGCTCGGTTCAAAACCTAGGTCAGGCATCTCCAACTGAACGAAATATGAAAAAATATTTCTTCCGCGACTTCCTCTCAGAAGATTTCTGGCAAAAACTCTGAGAGTAAATAAAATTACAATGAAAAGTTTCTCAAAATTCTGTCGTTTGGAGTCGACTTTAAACTGTAGGTCTCGCAACTCAGGTATAAAAATTAACACACTCAACATGAGTGGTGTGAGAAACTAGGTCGTAATCCTGACTAAAGGGTTGTAATGACCAATTATTAATGTATGGTTGGAACCTTGGTGACATTAATTCGTGAGGGACTCTTAAAGCTACCCTATTTCCTTATTTGTTTAAACTTCTAGAAAATCAGAACCGTTTCCTTTGGGTAAGCGATCTCCTTTACTTCCTTGATTCCGGGCATATCGATGTCATATGCTAATTTGTAATCAATTTATCATTCATTCCTTTCAATTCATTTTAAGCAATATTAAATAGTATAGAATTATTATAGATTATAGAATATCTGTAAATATAATACATTTTCCTATTGCTGGTGTACTGGTTTCCATTACACTCGAAAGGCTGAACAATGATTGGTTTTTTCTCATAACTCTCTTTTACTTAAACTTTGACTTATGAGTTTAAATATGAGTTCGTTAATTGCAAATAAAGTAAAAACAAATATGTGTTTATTTTCTCTTAAACTCTCTTTATTCTTTACATTACTTTTGTGTGCCACCGTATACAACTTAACGATACAACAATAATTTGCTTGTACACTATTCTATTTCACACTTCTGTCCGCGTTAACACTAACAACTATTCGTTAGATCTTCTCTGCTTACAACCTTTTTGCAAGCAATACCACTTGTACGTTCAAACCGCAACGCATCTTCACACAAGGCTGACTGAATTATAACTGACTGCCTGCTGGCCATGTCTTGCCCTTTTATATACGCACGTAATCAGTATGATGAACGTTCTCGATGCGGAAGGTTCTTGTTCTCGCCTTCTCGAGAGTTCTATAGCGACCGCATTGTTGCTTGTGTATTTTGCACACTTGTCCATCCCTCATGGTTGTTGTTGTTGGTTTACTTGGAACGTGTTCGATGTATTTATTAGTGTGTATTTGTGTCGTGTGTATTGTGTTTGATGTAGCTGGTAGTTTTTGTTTATCGTTTTTATTGTTAAACGATATTAGGTCCTTTCGAAGGGAGAGAGAGATCATCAAACCAAGACTGTTCTCTGCACGCGCAACGCGTCTTCATACAAGACTGACTGAATTCATATTACTCATTGCCTGCTTTGTCTTGCCTTTTTATATACCCACGTAATCAGTCTGATGAAGGTTCTTGAAGTCGAACGTTAGTGGTTTCGCCTTCTCGAGAACTCTATTGCGACTTCATTGTTGTTTGTGTATTTTGTTCACATTGTTTGTTGTTGCGTTCTCGCTTACTTGGCTATCCCTTTTTATTTCATACTGATGTTGTTGGTATATTTGTAACAAGTTCGTTGCATTTGTTTGTTAGCTTTTGCTCATATTAATGTTAAACGATGTACATCGTTTACATTTTCGTAACAATATCTTTCCATCGTGCCATTTATTCAGAATTGGAAACATTGGAGGCTAAAGTCTAACTTTTTATTTACGAAATACACACGTTCTACGGAGAACTAACGTCTATAATTGTGCCCAGAGTTTGTTATGTGTATGTATTTGAATTTTTTCATAGATAGGGCCCTAAGCTGGGCGTCCAGAATGTACAGCATCTTTTGTATATATACAGTCACAATGAAATTAACTAAACAAAAATTTTTTTTACTATCGAGATTAATGATGGCACTTGCCGTAGTATTTATCAAGTTATTCTTGATTTACGAAGAATAGTTTTAAAGCAAAAATTAATTATAATTAAGGATAACCAATTAACTTTTCTTCCTATTTATTTTCACAAACCAAGCGGCAGTGCAATCTAAATAATGTATGTTAATTATTATCATTTGAATTAGGATGTGCGAAATTCACGAAGTTCTTGAACTAGTTTATCCATAATGGCGAGTTGGGCTTATTGACCCCCAAAAGATAGGGTGAATCAATTTAACACTTTTTGTCCTCCTTGCCTTCTATTTAAAAGGGTAAATGCCGTCCTCAATACCTTACACTAATGACATGGAAAATCATACCATTTGAAAATACAAAAAATAACTCTTCTAAACAAAAACTTTCAGCAAATAATAGTTTTCACATTTTGTTTATTCAACGAAATTAAGATTTATTTTCTAAAAAAAAGATACGTTAAAAACAGATTATTTTGTATTCCTTTAAGTCCCCTAAGTATTAGAAATAGATTTTGCTTTGTTTTGTTTACCAAACAAATTTATTTTTGTTTTCTGTTTTCATTTTAGTAAATATCTGGCGAATGATGGTTGCGTGTTGTTGCCATAGCAATTTTAATATGTTGTGGCAACATCCAACATTTTTTATTCTCTGGATTAATTAAGATTAATTCAATAAGTTTGTAGAAGTTCTACTTGTTATTGTGTAGTCAGTTTTAATTAAAACAATGGTACACGCCTTGCTTATCTTTTGCTAAATTTTGAAAAGATTTTTTGTTTTTTTATTGTTTCTACTCTTATTGAATTTCCATTTTTTATTATTTATTACCTTTCCTTTTCACAGAGTAGAACAATTTGTTTGCTACTGGCAACTACAATTATCAGCTGTATTCTGTATTATTACGTAGATGTTGTTTATCTTACTAATAAAGAAGAGAAAAAAATATGAAATCCGTACGATATGTGATTATACTAATTATTAAGGATCAATAATTAATGTTAATAACATGGTGCGACAGTGAAAATACACCCGCGCAATCTTTTTCACACAAAATTATTGATCTGTTTCAACCTATTTTAAAAATCCAAAGTTTTTTAGAAAGGGAAGAGATTAGTATACATATACGTTTTGTTCAAACTCATATGTTATGAGTTTTGATGGGGTAAACTTGGAAAATATTATTTTTTTTCTTATTTTTCCAAGTTTAGCCATCCTTAACTGGAAAATTTAATTAAAAATTTTTTAATAAGTGATAACATTCTGAAAGTCCATTATCTTCTGAAGAGATTGACACTTCATTTGATCAAAATTTTGTAACTGGAAGTTCATTTCATAGGATGACATGTATAAAAAATATAAGACGACTGTTATACTATTTAAGTTATAACCACGGTAATTGTTGTCCGATTTTATCAAACAAAAGTAATAAATTCACAAAATAATGCACTTTCAGAATGTTATCACTTTTTCATATTTTTTAATTAAAGTTTGCTACTATGAACTGACAAACTTGAAAAAATATGAAAAAAATTCGCATTTGTCATGTTTACCACATCAAACATAGCATAGCTTATTAAGTCAAAAAATATACAGCTGTGTTCGAAATAATAGGAGTGCTACCATATAATGTTTTCGAAGTTAAAATTTTTTATTGTACCAATTTGCAAAACATGATATATTTTAATGGTAGTTACAACGACATGTAAGAAATAAAATACAAAAAAGAATTTCGTAATAACTTTAATATTTACGATGAAATTGATTCATTTCTGTATTTGCCCTTGAATTAAGTTGATCAAAAAATAGGAGTGTGAGTGTTCTTTTAACAATAAAAATATAACAGCACATAATTTAAATAATAATACTCATATTTAATACATATTTCAAATTCATAACAACAAGTATATGAAGTAATTCCATTACTTTGCTAACGACAAAATCAAATTTTTTTATTTTATTGCATACTTTCCAGAGTAATTCATTTAGTACATGTCATGTGGTGCGTATAAGTAATATATTTTAAATTCAATTAAATATAAAGTATTTATACTAGAGATGAGCGATCCAGTGATTTTTGAAGAACGTTGTTCTCAGTGAACGTGATTTGTTAATCACTGTTCTTTAAGACAGTGATTGTGATCACAGTATTCCAAAAGAAAAACAATTAAGTCGTAAGAAAGAGACAACTAGATACATACTACGAAAAGCCTACTAAACAAAATCAAAGTGGTGTCATCAAAGTTACTATTTTTAATGTAATTTTTTTTATATGAAGTTTGACAATTAAGTTTCACAGAAAGTTCATGTATAAAAGACAAAAGTAAATAATCAGCATCATCTAATAGTAATTCTGCCTCGTTCAAAATAAAATGAAATCAATTTGAGTATGTAACAATTTTGAAAGAACGACATTATTAGTAACTGTTATTTGACAATTTCAATCCCTGTAGGTACCAGTGAATTATCAGTCACCGTGATTAAATCACAGTTTTGAAAATATCACTCATCTCTAGTTCAAACCCTGGCTCAGACATCTCGAATAAACCGAATTATGAAAAAAATATTTTATCTGCGAGTTCCTCTCAGCATTCTTCCGGCAAAAACTCTGAGAGTAATTAAAGTTGTCACGAAAATCTGACAGAACCATGATAGGTTCCGTCATTCATGCATGTATAAAATTAACATACATAACATGGGTGGTATGAGAAGCTAGATCGTAATCTTGCATAAAGGGTTGTAATGATCAATTAAGTAAGTGAGTAAGTTTCTCTTCATATGTAATCCCCTTTTAAGCTTCTATTTTTTCTTCTATTTTCAGTTGACATTGCTATTTCTCATTCATATCCTTTTCACTAGTATGCAGTTAATTTCATTGACTTCCCCACGTATGACATATAGGCTTGTATATATGATCCGGATTGGGTCATATAATCTGGGCAAACTTTAATCCACTCACGTTTCATTGCCATTTATTGACTCTGGAGCGTACGCAATCTGTAATTATCGGTACTGATGATCACTATGCGCAACATAATAACAGAAGCATTTAAGAGTCTTAGGACCATTATTACAACTTGCCGTTAACTAAAGGGCAGATAAATTGTTTTTATTATTCTAAGCAAACGATAAGGTAGAAGTGAGCGTTAAGCTAAAGGGAAGAACATCCTACTGGCAACTTTTAAAGGTAAGTTTATGTTTGAATTTGCCCTATTATATGTTATTTTCAACTTCAAATATAAACAAAATCGCAACAAAAAAGAGGCCCATCGTTGCCTCTGCGTTTAAATAAAACTTGTTTAATTTGAGCAGTGTTATCGACATTGCTGCGTCACTAACATATTTTTGAAAAAGTTTACTTTATTTTATCTGTAGGTTGTAATAACGAAAATAAGGTAAAGATAACTTTACAACTCGCTTTAGTTAAAGGTAACTTTAACTAAACCGAAGTTTAACTTAAACTTACAGAAAATTTAAAGGTAGCAGGTTAACAAACTTTCTACTTGTTCTAGACATACTCGTATATATCAAAAGTACACTCTTTTGAAATAAAGAACCTCAAAGAGATAATTTATTCTTTAAATAGAACACTCTTCAGGTATTTTTAATTTCCTTTAATTTTATTTATTTTTGTACAACAACTTTTTAATTTTGAAAAAGTACATTACCATGACGCTTTCATGACGCTTGAAATTTACACTTTTTGATGAATTGTTGAAGTCGTTTTCATCTCTTGTTGGTAACGAAATTTTTTCTGTGTTGGTGGGAGAAACCGTTCAACAATGCTAAACTTTTTAAATTTATTTCTGACAGGAAAAGCTGGAGCAACACTTTGATGAGAATTTTTTACAAATTTTAAATTGATTTAAATTTTTTCGGAAATTTTCTTCACCATAAGGTACGCACACATTTCTCTAAATAAATAGTGTAAAACTAAGCTTTTTGTTTACATTTCAATTAATTTACGCAACTTTTTTTATTAAATTTAAATTAATTAATGAGAAAGTAAATTTTTAAATCATATTGAACGTAGAAGGTTGATTTCAAATAAACTTTATTTTAGAAGATACACCTAGTAACGTTGATGACAACTAATAAATTAACTGTGACGCAGGCAAGATGCCTTCGTACTGTGATTGCAACTTTGATAATACAGTTGGAATCTTTATTCTGGACAGACCTACAAAAGGGCGTTGAAAAAGATAAATAGTATACACCTCCGCTATATGATGCACCGATTTTGGTTGATGCCTTGCCGTTTCATTTGCACACATATCAACAAGTATCAATACAGTGTGCGATTTAGGGGAATCCCAATTCTACCGCGTAATACTGAAACACCGTTGAGCGGAGCAGCGTTAAGCGGAGTCTTACTGTATAATAAATAAGAAAAAAAGCAAATCACAATCACACAACTAAATAAGAACATAAAAAGATGCTAAAAAGAGAATTAAGTGTACAACTTATTACCCAATGGCTTATTATGAAAAAAAAACATAATAGTAGAATCTGGATCACTACTATTCTTATACTTCCTTCATTTTATGTAAGGATTTGTGCTTATCCAATAATATTTGCGCATCATTTAATTCTTAATGTTGAAATAAGAAATGAGATGTACCAGAAAACAGAGTAAATTCTTCCGACATATTCGTTTCCAAAATTATAAGCTTAAGACGAAAATTCTTGAAAAGTGGATCAAATTGGCAAATTTTGTTGTCATGTCAGCCGACTCTACCTATTTTAATGAGAAAAACCTTTCTATTACTACTAAAAACACAGTGGAGCTAAAATGAAATGAAAAAATTTTACTTTTATCTTCAATTCTACTATTAAGAAATAAAAAGGCGATATTTTCAATATACAGTGGACAGCAAAAGTAAGGCAATTATATTGTGACAAGAATAAGTCCCCACAGGTTTATTACTCTTGCACAAAGTCCCGACATGACTTCAAATGAGTATTTGGGAGATCATTTGAAAGAACGATTCCGTAATCACTAAACCCCGAACAAAAGTCAACCGAAAAACTTGCTAATGGTGCCACCAGAAAACACTAAACAAAACTTGTATATGCAATTAAAAATGGGTTAAATGGAGGGCTTGACCTTAAGGGATATTCTACTAAATATAATGGACAACATTTTCATATATTAGGCCTTTGAATTTTATATATACTCAGCGTTCTCCTTGGCGGTACCTATGGAGTCATCTGAAACTTTTCCTTATTTTTCTCTTGCTTAATGAAAAACATTAAAAATTGTTTGTTTTATAATAAAACAGAAATAAATTAATAAAATAAATATAAAAAACTATAAATTTTTATACAAACTTTTATACATGAAATTGCTAAAATATATTGCCGTACTAAGACTTTTGCTGTCCACTGCATGTATTTACTATTATAGAGAAATAAACACATGCTTAAAATACAACACAGCCTAGAAGTAAAAAGTTAACTGATTATAGATTTCCAAAATGAAATTTTCTAATGCTCAATAAGACATTTTATATCTGAGAATATGTACTCTAATTTTGGGCAAGTGTTCTGTCATTACTTCGTCATTACTTTGATGCAAAGACTCTTCCCTTATCGACTTACTAAAAAGGTCTTCAATTTGCTTAAGTTAGTCGAAATTTGATCGACAAATTATTACTAAATATACACACAAATATTTTGCAGAATAGCATACCAACATGCTTTATAGGCTGTATCTTTTATTCTTTGAAATAATAGTTTTCATTTGTGTGTAAATATACCTGATCCCCTACAATTATCTTCACAGTCTGCTTATGGTATTTAAACACCTACAACGACCACATTTGTATGTACGTACATACATTTGATGTAAATTAAGTGTCAACCAAAACGATGACATTTTCACTTTGTCAGACGACGAGGCGGATACCACATTCCTTATCGGTTATTTTTATTGCATCACGACATCACAGTGTATGCCACTACGTATATACTATTACAGTTCAGCATTTGTCATGGTGGATTCGTAGCATTTTTAATTTCACCGGAGCCCATTTTCGTATTCCGTATTTAAATTGTGATTTAATGAATATGGGACGACCCCAGTTGAAAAAGAACTGAACAAAATGTTTGTTTAAAAATTTCAATTCACTAGACTTGGAAAAGTTAAATTTAAACTTAAAGTTAATTTGATGGAAAAAAAATGTTATTTTATTCGAAGCTGAACATTCTTTGTGGCATATTATTTTGGCTCAATTTAGGTTCATTACTAACCCAAGTTTTTTTTGGAATATTTTTCGAGTTGAACACATTGTTGGATATAATGCGGTTAGCCTGTAATTTACTTTCTACAGTTTTCACTTCACTTTACTGCTGATATCATTGTTGAATTCATTTCGTTTCATATGACTCCGCTATGTCTTACTATGGCTCCAGGAATACAATGTAAAAAATCTGATAATAGCCACAGGAGTTATTCTCTTTGCTCTTTTCTTGGATTTTAATTTTTAATTTTTTTTACATTTTCCTTAAGTATATATATATATATTTCCATATGGTATATAAAACACTTGGAAACTAACTTACAGAAACGTTTACTCTTGTCTTTCAAGATATTTAAGTAGGATGTATGTACGTTCTAAACCAACTTGATGCGTTCCCATTTCACCCTGAAGAACATTCACACACTTTCTTTTCAACTGACAATTAAATATGAATTATGCGAGCGTATACATTTACATGCCCATGAGAAATTAGAAAAAATAATTACCATCAAACTGAATGTAATTTTCTAATTATTTAATACAAAGAGTATTAGGTGTGATTCATTCTATTAGAAAGTAATTATCACATCGATATTCAAGTAGAAAGATAATCTATTAATAATTCACAAGAGAGTCCACTGCACAAAGGCTGAAAAATAAGATTTGCAAAGACCAATTTATACATTAGTGGGCATTACCCTATTTATTATTTTAAATTGGGTGGCAAAAGATAATATTATAAATCCATTATAAAATTTTGATTTTCGTCATAAATTAAAAATTGTTGTTTATATCCTCTATGAATAATTGGTTATTACAACCCTTCATTCAGGATTAAGACCTAACTTTTCACACCACCTATGTTGTGTGTGTTAATTTAAAATCGACTGCAAACGATTGATTTTTGAGAAACTTTTCATGGCAATTTTATTTACTCTCAGAGTTTTTGCCAGAAATCTGCTGAGAGGAAGTCGCCGAAAAAATTTTTTTAGATTTCGTTTTGATGCATGACCTGAAATTTAAACCGTTTCGTCACAAGAAGCCAAAACAATACCCACTAGACTATGGCGACTTCCTCTGTAATAAGAGAGTAAATTGTTTAAGGTCCAAAATCATGAACAAAAAGAAAATAATACTTTTTACAAGAAAGTTTATTTCATTTTTATGGTGACCGTTTAATATTATTTTATTAAGTCGTAAGAAAGAGACAACTAGATCCTCTGTAATAAGAGAGTAAATTGTTTAAGGTCCAAAATCATGAACGAAAAGCCTACTAAACAAAATCAAAGTGGTGTCATCAAAGTTACTATTTTTAATGTAATTTTTTTTATATGAAGTTTGACAAATTAAGTTTCACAGAAAGTTCATGTATAAAAGACAAAAGGAAATAATCAGCATCATCTAATAGTAATTCTGCCTCGCTCAAAATAAAATGAAATAAATTTGAGTATGTAACAATTTTGAAAGAACGACATTATTAGTAAGTGTTATTTGGCAATATCAATCACTGTAACTACCAGTGAATTATCAATCACCGTGATTAAATCACAGTTTTGAAAATATCGCTCATCTCTATCTTACATACCTGTATTCTGTGCGGTGTTGATATAGTGTTTGTAAATACATTTTATTGTTAAAGGTAATTCCATTACATTTCTTTACTGTCAGTAATTGTTTTCACTTTCTTAATGTCTTCCCCACTGTGCTATATTACGTAATTTTTTTTGATCGATATGAGCCCGGTTATTTTTTTGATCGTTATTACTTTTCTCCGACTTCCTCTCAAGTCACTAATCCTTCTTCAAATACATTTTTCTGCAGGCATTCTAATGGCCATTTTATTTATTTTGTTTTATTCATTTATTTCTCTTTTTTTCTTAGTTACTCTTTAAAGCACTGAGCAGACCTAGCAATAGCCGACGTTTTTACATCTCCACAAACTGTTTCTCTGAAATATCGCGGTCCAAATGTTTCATTGACGTCATCGGTCCATATTTCTTTGAACATGAAGTCGACCAGGCCAGTGCTGTCATCGGCGAACACTATTTGTAAATGATAAACAACTTCTTTTGGCCTGAATTGGTGAATCTGGAATACCAACAACATGTACACGAGGAGGTGGTGTTAACAGACCACTGAGATTATGCGAATAAGCCTCAAACTAAAGCGATCCTCAAAGCCAACATATTTCTTCCTTCCTGTCTAAAGTTATTAAAAGTGTTATGAACAAAGAAATCACTGAGTGTTCTGACAATCACATCGTTTGACTCAAAGGCAATCTGGCTTTATAAAGGAGAGAATCCGTATCATACATACAGTTTATAAAGTGGACCACGAAATTTTAACAAGGAATTTTGAACAATTTTTATTATTAAATAACCATGAGTCATACTCAATCATGTACAAACTGATATTTTGGATGCACTTCACTCACAAAAGCCGTATCGGACATTTAAACGATGTTAATTTCGACATATAATGCAATCATTAGATATTTCAAGTGAATAAAATATTTCAATGATATCTCAGACACAATTTGATTTATTAAAATAAAAAAATATTACGCTCTGGACCCGATATAATTTTTTTAATTAACAAAATATTGTTAACAACTTCTTAGAAGAAATTAAAATAAATAGGATTAATTATTAATCTGGCTAGACATATGTATGTGTTACTAATTTGTGTATAAATTTAAAAAAAGCTGTGAATCTCCTTTCTTATATATTTTTTTATTTCAATAATTATTTCTTTTTACGATTAGAAAACCAAGATGTAAAAAAAAAGCAAAAAAAGTTTGGACAGACCCATGTTTATGGCTTGTTATTGTCTTTTTTCACTGCCCTTGTATTACAATATTTTAAGATTTATTATACTCATGATAACAATTATTAGCGGCCTATAATAATTATTGATTGTGGACTTTATCTGTTGGTCAACAATCAGCTTAAAAATATTTAAAAACTTTTTGTTTAAATATATTCCCATATTTACAGCTTTCAATGTTAAACTTTTACAACGGCGGCTATTAAAATCTACTTCGCGTGTTCTTGAAATGTCAATATACTCAATTCGACTTTAAGTCAGCTAAGTTACCTAAAGTCTAGCCTAATTCAACAGCAGTAAATCAATTAAATCCCTTATGGGTCGTAATACATATTTTTAACTCCATTCCTTGCACTGTTCTCTGTCGGTCATAAATGGGACAAGGAAAATTACTACAATTTAAATAATAAAAATGGTACTAAATGGGGTAATAAAAAGGACATTGTAATTGTTAAAATACTCTTTAAGTACTACTGTTGAAAGTGTTATATAAATTTAGGCAACACGTTTCCTTAATTACAAATTAATGTAAATGAGACGTGAAATGAGATGTAAACGGAGTTTGTAAATAATTACTGACCATAAAAGACTTTCTTCTATTTCTCATTGCTGTCAGTGGATTAATTAATCGTTAAAACGTTCAGATTGAAAATTCTAAATTTAAATAGAAATAAATGATAATTTTTGAATAATTTTTAATTTGCATACAATTTTAGTGGTATTTAGGGAAAGTGTCTGAAAAAGGCATTAAAACTCAAAAATTTTAAATATGTCTTGAGAGATAATTAAATACAATTTTTAATTATTTTGCATTTCTATGGTGTAACTCTAGTAACAGAATATTTTATAACCCGAAACAAAAATAATAGAAATTTCGTTAAAATAAAAAGTATGTGACTCCATCTCTGCCCATTTCTGAATAGGATTTCGCAGGAGGTTATCTAAAAAATGTAAATGTTTTATTAAAACTTCTAACTTTTTGTGGCATATATGTCGACAATATTGGCTTTTGCAAATGAATCATCAGTTGGTATCTTAATATTTTTACGAAAATGGAAACGGTGTACCATCTTTTAACATTGAAAACGATAAACAAAAGCTACACCAACAAATACACCGTACTTGCTTGCATATACCAACAACATCAGTAAGAACGAAAACAACAACAAACAACGTAAGCAAACTACACAAACAACAATGTAGTAGCGATAGAGCTCTCGAGAATGCGAACGCACGAACATTCCATTTCAAGAACATTCATAAGACTGTTTGCGTGGGCATATAAAAATGCAAGAGAAGGCAGGCAACGAGTAGTATGAATTCAGTCAGTCTTGTGTGAAGACGCGTTGCGTGTGAATGAACAGTCGTGATTTGAATAATTAAGAGGATAGCTTATGGAATCTTTATGGTTTTACTTGTTATAGTCATCAGTCTTTACTTCTTATAGCCACTACTTTCACCACCAATGTTGGGTTATTGTGTCATTTTTGTCAATGAATGACGAACCCTACAGTTTACAGTCGACATCAAACGAAAGATTTTTGAAAAAATTCTCATGACAGTTTTGTTTACTCTCAGAATTTTTGCCAGAAGAGGAAATCACTGAAGAAATATTTTTCATATTTAATTTTGTTTGAGATGACTGAGCCGGGGGATGACGGACGGACTCGCGTCTTTTAAGCCGATGTACTACCTATTAGACCACGACGACGCCTACGAAAATCATACTGAATTAAGCATACTAAGTCGACTATTTGGACTGTCAATATTGTTTTATGAGCTGAGATGATCTCCAAATGATATGATGCTTCACCAATATAACAAAATGAAATATCTTATCGAACATCGAACGTTTCATTGAAAAACACAATACTATATACTAAAATATATCCGTAATATGCAGAATACTAATCCGAATTGTATTTTTTGTAGTCAATCAAGACATACCATATAGTATTCAAATACGGTTGATAACTTAAAATATGAACACCGTAAATTATGGTGACGGTAATAATATTTTTAGGTCATTTTCCTACCATGATGTTATGTTAAAATATCGTGCACAAGGCATTTACAGAGTACCGAATCATGTTGTAATCATTCGAAATTTAATGCTATAATTTACATACACACATACATAATCGGTCATTACGACCTTTCAGTCAAGATTATGACCTAGTTTCTCAGACCACTTATGCTGCGTGTGTTAATTTTATACATGAGTGGCGGGATCTACAGTTAAAACTACAGATTTTTTGAGAAACGTTTCATGGCATTTTTTTGCAACAAATCTCTTGAGAGGCAGTCGCCAAAGGAATGTTTTTTCATATTTCGTTTTGTAGAGATGCTTCACCTGGGGCTTACACTAAGACCTCACTTGTAATAATTGAACACGCTAACCACTACATTACGGCAACTTCAATGATATAATTTGCCGTATATAAATATGTCACTTCGTTTTGTGTTCCACCCAGATAATGATCTTAATAGTACTGGAAAGTAAACTCAGAATTGCTTTGAAGATAACATTATCAAAGTATTAGATTGGCCCATACTATGTTCAATTCCAAATCCAATCGAGAAACTTAACAATCAGAGAAAAGTGTCCCTCAAATTGTAATAAGCTTTGGTAATGAATTCACAGAATAAGTGCAGTTACTTATCACACATTTTCTCATTTGACTTATTTTCTCATCAAATCTCTAAATCTTACATCGGTGGCCGTATTATTTTTTACGTCACTGTATATACATATTAATGCTATGTGTATTGACCATCTAATAAAAAAAACCTAACAAATATTAATTTAACTATTAATTTATGATAAAACACATGATAAAATTTGTTTGTTAATTAATTTTTTTTTAATTTAACTTATGACTGGGGAGCTGGTAGCAGATTTTATTCTTTTGTGAAGGATATTGTCTGTGTAGATTAGGTACGCGGGATTTGGATTAGGATTATTGAAGTCGTTGGACATTTCAGTTAAAACTTCATTAGTACTTGTCTTCCAGAGCAATAATAAAACTCTTACAATATTAGTTTTTTTCTATTGGCATGCATTGTGGGACTCGATAGATGGCATAACCGACTCCTGTGAAATGCACAATATTTTTCTTATCTTATTTGGAATTTTGTGAAACAAATGACTACCGAATCAATCTTCTGATGATTTCTAAATGAAAAAACTAAACACATAGTAAAGTTTACGTATTTGTAGGTTTCTTAATCATCACTCTGAGATAAACTTTGCAACCCGAACACTTTTGCCTACAACTGACAATGAAAATCCTTCGTTAAAACAAAATAATTTTCCGCTTTGTTTCATGCTCAAATACTTAACATCGGATTACCTGTCACAAATAATATACAATTTGTATATTGTAGCGAATGTCGTAGGCATTGTCCAAAGAAAATGATTGAAATTAGATTAAAAAATGTGTGATTGGTTCTTCATGGAATAGATAAACTTAGGGAATTAAAAGAACAGAAAAAATGGTTAGGCAAGTAAGGCATTTAATAAAGATACCTCGTAGAGTAGGATAATATGTGAGCTTTTCAGGAGTTGAGTAATCTTTGAACACTTCTTAGGTGGTGCTGTTGGTGCCGGGTAAGTTTTTTTGGTATTCATTGATTCATAAAGTCACTTCATATACAAATGAGAAAAGAAAGAAAAAACGACTCCTATTAATATTTTCGAAATTTCTTATTACCGTAGAGCACGCTTAATAACGTTACTGAATCCCAAGAAAATGAAGAAATGTGTAAGTTTTCAAAGTTTTTCGATTTAACTGTGTTTGTTTGTACGTTTGAGACTTTCTTACGACATTTTGTTTGTACAGCAATGCGATTGGAAACTTAAATAAATGATGTTATCCGAAGAATTTCTAGCCTTAATTTTTTTTCTTAAAAATATTGCTTTAATATCACTCGTTGGTAAAGCTCCAAAAAATAGAATCGATTTCACAACAAAGTTTTTGATTTCAAAACTAAAAAATAATTTATTATTGACAAGTTAGGTAATGCATATTCCACTTTCCAGCCAACAATTTGAATAATAATTTTCGCAGTTAAATAAGACGTCACACTATTTCGAAACGGTATTGCAAAAAAAGGTAATACTTGTTAGCACGTTCGCTGCTTATGACAAGAAGATGCAAAAATAGACAAGCAGTTATTTTTGCTAGCAGTTGTAATATAAAATTTGAATGAATTTGAATTATTATTCACGTCCATCGACATGTTAAACCTACTCAGTAAACACAAGGAATTTGTAGTGTTTGTGTGTTATACAAACTCGTAATAGGGATCTTGTGATTTTATTAAGGATCCTTTTTTACCCCTACTACTACCAGGAGTACCGGAAAGAAGCGATCGTCAAGATACAAATGTCCCCATAGGAAACATCTATTGTGAACGAGCCTTCACTAGTTTTGTATTGGTGAGGTACAAACAACATCATACCTTTCCATCGTGTTAAAGATGGTGCACTTTGTACCAAAAATTCATGATTTGCGGAAAGTATTACTTACAGTATTACTTACAGTATTACTTACGCCGTGGTCTAGTAGGTAGTGTGTTGTCTTATTAGACGTGAGGCCTCTGTTCAAACCCCAGGTCAGGCACCTCCAACTGAACAAATTATGAAAAAATATTTCTTCGGCGACTTCCTCTCAGCAGATTTCTGGCAAAAGCTCTGAGAGTATATAAAAATGGCCATGAAAAGTTTCTCAAAAAATCTGTCGTTCGGAGTCAACTCATGTCGCCACTCATGTATAAAATTAACGCACACAATATAAGTGGTGTGAGCAGCTAGGTCGCAACCCTGACTAAAGAGTTGTAATGACCAATTATGTATGTATATGTATGTATGATGGCATCTATCAACCATATTCCGCATACATTAAATCAGTGTACAAACAACATAATATTTTTCATCGCGTTGAAGATGGCAAATTTTGTATCAAAAAGTGATGATTTGCGGAAAAATTTAATCTTTTGTTTTCATTTGGAGAAAATTACTGTAGAGTGGCATCGAATGCTTGTCGAGTCATATGGTGATCATGGTCTATCAAAATCACCACTAACTTGCAATTGAAATGAAGAACGTTGAAAATCACTAAAAAAAAGTTGGAGACGCTGAAAGAAACGGAAAGATTCAAAAGTCTGAAAAATCGATTACATATGATTTGAATGATAGAACAGCTAGAGAATTGAAAATCAAAGACACGATTGAAAATCCATGTTGCATCGCATTGTTACTGGCGATGAAAAATGGTTTTATTTTTAAAATCGTCAACGGAAAAAATCATGGGTTATACCGGGAAACCATCAATTACGGCTGTAAAACCTAATCGATTAGCCAGGAAGGCAATGCTGTGTGGAACAAGAAGACGAGAAATAGCGCAATCGTTTACACAGATCCCTACCGATAACCAGTGATTCATGCATTAATTGAAAAGCGACCACGATGGGCCACAATTTGACAATGCACCTGCACACAAACCGGATACAATTAGGAATACAATTAGGCTGAAAGCTGCTACCCCAAATGCCGTAATCACAAGACATTGCTTCTTCCGACTAAACGTTTTCATTGATGGCACAGGAATAGGCTGAGCAGCACTTCAATTCATACGAAATTTGGTTAACTAATTAGTTTGCTTTAATAGACGAACAGTTTTATTGGCGTATAATCCACAAAGTGCATCAAAGATGACAAAAATCTGTAGTTAGCATTGTCCAATAATTTTTAAATACGACGCAAATTTTATACTGGTAAACCTGATATTTTAATGCTTTCCAAAGTTTACGGTTACCATGGCTGCCTTTCAAAATGTATCAATACAAAGTTCGTATGCAGTTCTACTACTGTATATAAACAATGTAGATATGCAAAGTAGCCAAACAACGCATCAACTAAAAATCCGATGCCTGATTGCTTTTTGACGGCGTTAAAAATGCACATTGACGACGTTTTGAAATAGTATACATTGTATATATTTTGTTTAGCGGCATTATGAAACACGATATTTAGTTCAAATACAAAGCAACTAACATTTTGGAAGGCAGCCCATGTGTTGCTACTACTGGATTATAAAGAATTTTATATGAACGCTGTAGAGATTCCTTTAATCGTCTAATGACGATAAGAAAAAATGCAAAATAACAGAGCAAAGGTTTGTGTGATACTATATTAAAGAAATGAATTTAGAAACATTGTGTTTATAATTGTTAATCTATCCATTAAAAATAAAAATTTATTATGAATCCCCAGTCCAAAAACAGTATCATGTTAGTTAATTAATTTATTTAAAATTACATTACAATTATTGCGAGATGAGTAACGTAGATCTTGTGCTAGGTATAGTGTAGCATACTCTACGCTCATACTCTATCACATTAGCCGCTAGACTACCAGAGCACCCACAGTATTAAGATTTATTATTTATGTGCTTTCTAAAAAGAACTAAATTGAGGTAAGTCATGTACATGAAAATCCCTCAACATTTCTACAACGGACTTTGACATAAGATTTGTATAAAATCATGCAGGAATTCACAATTCTTTCGATGTTAATGTTATTAAAAGGAAAAATATTGTTTTTGACTACAAATCTTGTATTTTAAAGATATCCCAGTACTGTTGTCGTCAATCCTTTACAAAACATCAGTTTATTTTGATTATCTTTGTTATTGAAATCAGTGAAAAGGAAAGTATTTTCGATGGGCTTACCTAAAACCCATATTTAGAAGACTATATGATGGTATATTTTGTATGTGCTGTAATGAATTGAAGAAAAAGTTTGGCGTCGTCCTTTGTTTTAGTCCATGGAATAAAATAAATTTTGCCAATGAGAATATCAAACTTTTAATTTGTATTTCCTGTACTAAGCGAAAGAAACAAAAAGTTTAAAAACGGAATTCAAAACAACGTTCCAAATTGAATAAAAAATTTCTTCCCAAAAAAATAAATATTTTTGGAAAGTGACTAAAACCACAACAACAAAAAAATTAACATTTAAAATATATTCTAGCAAACAAAACAGACAAACAAAAACTGTTGAAACTGGCAGTTTGGTTTTGTAAACTGCTGTTGGAGTGCATGTTTTCTCTTCTCAAGTACATTTTGGTGGAAAATAAAAAGTATTTTTATTTGTATTGTGTAATGAAAACATGGAAACTTATAACCCTGATGAACTTGAAATTTTGTTTGTATTGAATCTCTTTAATATTATTGAACAATTCTTAACAACAGGTTGTAATAGCCATTTCAAAAACTCGATACTGCACTTTTAAAAATTTCCTAACATTCAACAATTTTTTGTATTAAAGAGTTGCGTGCGATAAATTTTTATTAAAATTAATAATGTAGTGCTGATAGACAGAAACCAATTCATAAAATCGTATTTTATTTCGTGTTAATTTAAATGTGAAAATAAAATCACTGGTAAGGAAATCGAAAGAATTGGAAAATCAGTCGATAACTAATTACTGTAGGTTCTATAGGACATACTAAACTCGATTAAAAGAGGTGTTTTCTGCAAAAAAAGAGGAATTATTGGAAGAAGTGTAAGTTAGATTCCATGTATTAGTAGAGACCTTCTCATGGTAATATTGCCCATGAAGTTTTAGTTAGGTAGAATTGTCTGTCCATCCGAGTGAGTTTGATGGACGCACTTAGGCCACATAGGGCCCATTGTGTTATCATAGTTTTCTGCTATCCCCTAGTCCTGGAACCATTCGGAGCTCCAAATGAAGCGACTTAGACTGCCAAAGTCAATCCGTGACAGTTCCTGCAGATCATCCATATACTAAGCACCAAAGTATCTTTTTCTCCTTTGACAAAGTGACCGGCATGGACGCAGCAGGTGAAGGACAGCCTCTTCCTCTTCCTTATTTATGCAGCTTTTGCAGAAATCCTTAGCAAGATAAACATTTCCGAGACAAATGTACCTCATATGCGTACCCATAATGTATCAACATGTGGCACATAACTAAGATCTTCTGGGCTACTTAAGGGTGCTTATCTATCAGAATTATTGGTTGAGTACAGCAACCTTAGCGGTATTGTTACCACCACATTTATTCTGTCACACTCATCGGTTTCGTGAAGATGAAAATATGTCTCTGTAATCATACTTTTGACAATTTTCACTGATGGTATGATGTCTTTTTAGGGCAGAATAGATACCTCGTGGAATTCTCTCTCAGTTTTTTTTCTTTGTAAACTTTTCTTAGTTCTAATTTCTTAGTTTTACTATTGTATTATTTTTCTTGTTCATCAGTTTTACTTTTAACACACGCTCAAACAATACTACTGTACTCATTAAGATACAGACTATAATTATCAGAATGCCATAATGATTTCCCTTACATAAGTGTAAATATTAAATATTTCAATGATATCGTTACGTTTCCCTTTAAAAACGTTTAAAATATGAGTTCGTAGATTGCAAATAAAAATTAAAATAAATTCTTGTTTAGTTGTAATTAAATTCCTTATTGTTCGTACAATTCTGTGTGCCACTGTTCACAAGTTGATGTAAATAACAACAATTGCTTTGTTTGTTATTCTTCTTTACACACTTCCTCGTACACACTAACAATTACTAGTCACTTGTTTTACAGATCTTTATAACGAAGATCTTCAAACCACGTGTCTTCACACAAGACTGACTGAGTTTTGACTGACTCCGTTTCCCACTTTGCCTTGCCTTTTATACCGCATGGTAAACAGCCTAATGGATGCTGTTGAAGGCGAATGACATCGCCTTCTCAAAATCACCGCAAACGTAAACATCGTTGTTTCATTGTTGCTTGTGTATTTTGTTTACTTGTTTACCCCTTTTTATACTGATGTTGTTGGTATATTTTTGTATTCTTGTTTGTCATGTAAACAAGTTCATTGTTTTTGTAGCTTTTGTTTATCATTTTAATGTTAAACGATGTAACACCATTTCCATTTCTGTAACAATATTAAATATTATTAACATTACAACAATACATGTGCGTTGAATTTTTTTTTGGTTTTAAAAATTAGAAACTATCTTAATGCATAAAAAGAAAACATCTGCGTCACGAATTTTTTATTTTTAATTTTAATTTTGTTTTCTTAACTCATGAAGAGTAAATAACGTTTCATAATAGTAATCACAAAATTGATTGTCGACAACGATTGCATAGATGGATACAAGATCATAGTGCCCTAAAATAAGTATATCACTTTTTCTAATGAATTTTTGTACGAAATAGAATTAGAAGTTAAAAAAAGATTAAGTTTCAGTTGAAAAAACGCTGTCATAGTTCTAAATCTCGTTAGCAGATATCCTAAGAGCATATGCAAACAGTATTCCATCGCACTTTCTTAAACTTTGGTACAGAATTTCAGTACATCTGTAAACTGAAAACTTATGAAATAATCCTGTTATAATGTTTAAAGACTGTAGCTATTTTCTGGAATTTAAAGAATTGCTGAAAAGTTATATTTGATTAATTCATCTCTTTTCTCCATAATTATTTGATAAATTTAGTTAAAAATAATAAAACCGCAATAATTTGCAAATAAATATTCATTGAGTATTAAATACTCTCTTTACAATTAATGCTGTAATTTCGGAAAATCATTTTGATTCTTAAAATCAACGTTTCCACAAATGATGTAATTTAATCCCTACTTACACAGTCCAATTATTTACGGTTTCTAAGGATTTCTTTAATTATGTATCGAAGCATCTACACTTCCCATTAAATAAGACGATGTTCATGTGATGTGAGGAGAAACTTTTATTAGTGAAACAAAAATGGAAACTAAGACGAGATACTAAAACCAATTGATGGAGTTGTATTATTTATAGGCAGAAATATTTTCGTAATTGACAGTTGGCTGCAACAAAAGAGTACAAATTACTACCGAAATTATTTATAAACGTTAATAACAAGTACTTCTGACTACAATATTACATGTTGGTTGTGAGTCCTACAGTTTAAAATGTGCCCATTTTTAAAGTCATCAAAATTGTTAAATTCTTTTATATGATATAACCTCCTATAACGCGGTACTCTCAGAACGCGGTTTCCATATAACGCGAAACTGAAATTCCGACAGCCCTCCTATAACACGGCACTCTCAGAACGCGGTTTCCATATAATGTGGAGCCCTCCTGTAACGTGGTACTCTTACAGCGCGGTTTACGTTCAACAATAATCCATAAGTTCCTTCCGCACAGCCTATGAATGACTCTAGTAACTAGTTATTGTAAGAGGGTTTAATGTAAGTTTTATTTTCGAGGCAAAAGCTCAACTCTCATAATCGTCTACCACATCGGATTCAGTTGATGCACCCACCTCAAATGCATTGGTAAAGGAAAATAAGGAAAACGAATGGGTGCTAAATCTCGATTTGCAAGATGTTAAAAAAGGGCTAAATTTGGCTAAAGAATTATAACTTCATTTCATTCAGGGCAAAGTTTAAAAGAGAGTTACGGATCTGCTTAGCTCTCTATAGAGAGATTTTAGTGGAGTTAGAAAAAAAGCTATAATCGAAAACCAATGTGAAGATGGACCAAGTGAGGAAGACATTTTGTCTATTAAAAGAAGACGAGTTAGGCGACTCATAACTAACTATGAGGATCAATATTGAAAAATTACACAATTTTACAAGTATTTCTTATTTTTGTTGGAAAACATTCTTTTAGTTTAGTTTTTATTTCATTTTTATTATCAATTCTATTTATTTATTTATTTATTTATTAATTACAATAAAATTACAAATTATATTCTACGAGCAGAGTAGCTTTCACCATATGCTCGGTGTAGTGTCACAGACCAGAGTCTCTGGTGGGAATCGAACGCACGAACTTCACGCTAATAGTCTAGCACAGTACCCACTGCACTTCCAGGGCACCCTTATCAATTCTTATATGAACTCTTTAATTCACTAAAAATAATTCATTATTTATCTTGTCTTTTAAATTTCTTGGTCTCCATATAACGCGTTAGGAATAGTGTGATTTGTATTAATTCCAAGTTTCTTATAGCGCGGTTTCTATACAACGCGGTAGACGGTTTCCATAGAACACGCTAGAAATTAGCCTGGTTTGTACGGTTAAATCCGAGTTTCTTTTAGCGCGGTTTTCATGTAGCGCGGTACGCACTCACCGCGTTATAGGAGAGTTAACTGTATATATCATTGAATTTTCTATCGATTATTTAGTTTGCTCAATAGTGCGTAAATACTTGTGTTTTTTTCTGCAATGTCATCTGGTATCACAAAAATTTTTTTTAAAATACCAAAACATGGGTGCTAATGTGTGTAAAGTTTAGACAAGCTTTAGATTCAAAAAATTCATAACCAAATAACTTATAAATCACAATCGTTATAATAGCAACAGAAACTTTTTTGAGAGTTATGAACGACCAGTTTTTTGATTTCATTTATTCATGGGCGAATATAGAATTCAACAACAGGTGGTAAACTTATTTTTACCATTTTATTTATATTTGGACAACATTCCAAAAATCCTCTTCAGCGATAGGACGCATTCCTGCATGGATACGTGAACAAACAAAATTATCGAATTTGGTATGATACTAATCCACATAGATGCAAGCACATCGAATTCATCCCGAAAAAGTGACTGTTTGCGGGGGATTTTAGATTAATGATATTATCGGTCAATAATTTTTTGGGGTTACGTAGGTCGATTTGGCCGTATTCTAGTAGGTAGTGTGTTGGCTTATTAGACATTAGGCGATGGTTCAAATCTCTGATCAAACACCTCCAACGGAATGAAATATGATAAAAAATATTTCTTCAGCGACTTCCTCTCAGTAGATTTCTGGCAAAAACTCTGAGAGTAAACAAAATTGCCACAAAAAGTATATAAAAAAATCTGTCGTACGGAGTCTACTTTAAACTGTATGTGCTGCCACTTACCGGTCCACTACATAACTTAAGTGGTGTAAGAAGCTAGGTCATAATCCATGACTGAAGACTCTGATCTGCTACACTACACCGAGCATAAGGTCTACGTTACGCAGCTCTTAATAATTATAATATAATTAGCAATTAATAGATTGTAATTAATAAATAAATTCTCATGAGGTTTCGAAATAAATAAAAAACCATATAAATAATATACGAGTATTTTTCTCAAACTCCTTGAAAATCGGAAATTAAACGTTTAAGTAGTAGTAATTCCAAATAATTCCGGACTTGTGAATCAAAATAAAATACAACATTAAACGAAAACGTGAAAGAGTGATCGACAATAAATAGGCTAGCTATGGAAACATTCAATCGGACAATGATTACATTGGCCACCATATAACAAAGGCGCAATAGCTGGGACATAGACAACATATAGTCCGAGTATTACAGAAAAAAGAGAAGATAAAAGATGTACAGATTGCACACGATGTATTATTACAACCAATAGTGACCGAGAATGCATAAAAAGCATACTACGGTTTTCTTATTATAGAAGACTCAGAATTCGCTGAAATCTGTCGAATCCTCAATAATCAATCGATGAACAATTTCTGGCTGCCACTCGTGGATTAACCACCTTCTTTGTAGTCATAATTTAATCTCGATTGCTTCGGCTTAAAGTTGTCTTAGGAGTCTTAGTACACTTCAAAAATATTGTATGAGGATTTTGAAATGCATTGGGGTTATATAATATGATTTGTCAGATTTTATGCAATCGTAATAGTTCTTCATATCTAATGTTACACACGACTTTCGTTGAGTTATAGAACAAATGGCCTAATGGTGGTTTTTCTTTAATCTTTCCCTAAATATTTAATTTTTCTTTACATTTTCCTCCAAAAACTTTGAATATTAAGTGAAATTTAGTATTTTTTTCTATTTTCAGCTTTTTAAGTCCAATACATATTTATTGACAAATATTCCATGGACGACACGCCATAGGATTACTAAAAAGTTTTCATTTAATCTTTTTTTATCCTTTTTATCCGAGAAACTCAACTTTGCGACTATGAATGACTGAAACTGAAATACAGCCACTTTTTTTATTGCCTTCAGTTATAATTTATTTTTAAAGTTTTTTTTTGTTTCCAGAAGATAAAATTCTTAGACACAAGCAGTGCTGAAGTCTCTGTTTCTATAATGAGCAAAGGTTTATAACAGTTCTAACGAGAGAATTTATTTAATTAAGTCGAAAAATGTTAAAACTTTATATCTTTGGATTAAAGAATAAAATTTTTTAAAAATTTTAATTTTTTCTAAAATAAATTGCAATCACATGAGAGGACAAATGTGTTGTTAATGGATTATTAAACATGTTGTTAGCAATGTTAACAATGTCGTGATCCAATGTCTTAAAGGTAATTTTGGATAAAAAGTTTCACAAATAATAATGTTTTGTGTAAAAGTTAAACACTTTATCTTAATTATCTCGGTCCAAAAGTATTATTGCAGCATATGAAATAATGGCGGAATGGCGGACAGTAAATCGTCTATTAAGTAGTGTGACGTCGCCGTAGTCTAGTAGGTAGTGTGTTGGCTTATCAGACGTAAGGCCACACCCCAGGTCAGACATGAAATCGAAAATATGAAAATATTTCGTCGGCGACTTCTTCTCAGCAGATTTCAGGCAAAAACTCTGAGAGTAAATAGTTGCCATGAAAAAGTTTCTCAAAAATTCTGTCGTTCAGAGTCTACTTTAAGCAGTAGGTCCCCTCACTGATGTATAAAATTAACGCACACAACATAAGTGGTGTGAGAAGATAGGTCGTAATTCTGACTGAAGGGTTGTAATGACCATGTACATATGTATGTTGGCTTACTAGACGAGAGCTCTTAAATCTTGAAACATAAAAAACATTTTTTCGACCACCTCCTTTCAGCATTGTTTTGAAAAAAGTTCTGTAGATCTCGTTACTCGAGAGTGTGAGAAGCTTAAACGAAATTCTAACTAAATGGCTGTAACGACCAATTAAATAGGTATGTCGGTAGAAGTGAAGGTGAATTAGGACCTATAGGTTGCATTGTGATAAAACAGTTTTACAGTATCTGATATAGTTTATCAAACTGACATTGGCAATTTGGGAGTCAGTGAATAATACTTAAAAAACACAACACTATACAGATTTAGAAATGGATGGTTTTGGGCTCAATGCATTGAAGGAATACAAGGTTTTAGCAGAACCTCCACTAATATCTTAATATTGTTCCCATAGAACAACTCATGAATAGGCATTTGTAGCAATTCAACAGATGTTAGGCTAAAGAAAAATATATGCTTTATCGATAAATAAATACGCATTACCATCAGGGATGCACCGCCAAACTTTTAAGTTGATCTGATATATTTTGCACGTAAAGTTTTTTCGTTTGGACTTTACACAAAAATATGCTTTACGGTCTTCATACTTTGAAAAGCCCGAAATAAACACGTGTATTGTACAATATCCAGTCCACTCACAAAACGGTGAAGCACGGCGGCGAAAATATTAATATTTGGAGATCATTTACATTCTACGGTTTTAGGTCACAATATCTTACTAATACTTCGAAATTTAATGCTACTTTATGACGAATGAAAACGTGCCACTTCGGTGCGTGTTCCAGTATAATGACCTTAAATATATTACGCTTCGAAGATTCGTTTGCTACACAGGCCAGCATAGTTTCCATGAAAAGTTTCTCAAAAATCTGTCATTCGCAATTAAATTTAAAATGTAGGTTCGCCAACTCATAGATAAAATTAACTCTGGATCCTAATTCTGAGGGGTTGACCAATTAAGTAAGTAAGTAATTGTTATCATTATTACTAGGTTCTTATTTCAAAAGAAAACGTAGTGTCAAGTTTTTCTAGTTTTTCCAGTTTTTCCAGTTTTCCACAGAGAGAATTTATTTCTTAAAATAAAAGAAATTATAAAATAAGCACAATTGTTTAATAAAACTTCAATGAAATTCGTTTTTTAAGTATATAAACTGCGAAGAAATGCAATTACTTATTAGAAATTATTTTATTTTTCTTACTTCCTTAGCAAGTCTTTATGTGACAATTTGGTGTCCTTAGTATTTTTCACATGCCTGAGCCAATGTGAAAAACTAGATATCGAAATATATGAAAATATTCCACAGTTTTAAGTTAAAAATACAAGAAAAAAATTCTCTATACTTACGAATATCGACGGTTAGGTAATATGAATATACTCCCAAGTGGGAATAACGATTTGTCGTCGACCGAAAAAATCTCTGTATTTTCAGTGTGGGAGGCATATGTATTTACAGAAAGCCAAAGACGAAAATATTTCTGTAAGTTGAATAGGAGAGTATGTGTGTCTATTATATGTGTGTTTAAGCACATTATGATAGAAAAAAGCAAAAAAAACAAAGTTCCACCACAAGCGCAATTTTTCTAAACCAAACAATTATAGAAACAGACACTTTAATGGAGTCATTTAGAATGAAGAAGAATGTGAAAATGATTGATTAGATTAAATTCTTAAAAATCACAGAGTAAAGAGAATGTGTTGAAATAAAAATCAAAAAAATTTTTTTAAGCGTTCCTGCAACACGACATATAAGTATTTGGATAAAATGAAAATGAATGCAACTAAAAGGGCCATAAAATCAATTAAGTCATCATCATTCTTTAATGATTATACCTTAAGTTTTATATTTTTTGTACATGCCTGCTGAAATACATAGCAATTCGTGTTGTTGGCAATTCAAATCTATTATTGAAATTTATTCCCACAACTCAAACAATTGAATATCAGATTGGTCTTGTTGTCGGATATCTGTATATCACAATCGCACTTTGGTGCGCTTTTAAAACTTGTGGCAGCATTGATCCTTATGTCTAAAAACACGGCGGGCGCTGAGTAGTATGCTTGCATGATCACCTCAATTCTAATGAGATTGTGAATTCAGGTTGTGTCAGGCGCACACAATTAAAATCATATGAAAATAAGTTGTTTTATGTCGCCGTAGTCTAGTAGGTAGTGTGTTGGCTTATTAGACGTGAGGCCACGGTCTCAGCCGATTTCTGGCAAAAACTCTGAGAGTAAATGAGTATGGAAAACCTCATAGCTAGACAAATGAACGATTATCTCACGAGTAATAATTTTTTATCTGATAAGCAGTCGTGATTTATGAAAGCTAGGAGCTGCACTACTGCTTTAGTCAAGGTAGTTGATGACCTTAGGTTGAAACTGGATGAAAATTACATAGCGTTTTTGGTTCTTTTGGATCACACTAAGGCTTTTGATACAGTTGATCACAGAATATTATTGAGGAAGCTACAAACCCTCTTTCATTTTTCTAATTCAGCTTGTAGCCTTATACGTTCCTATCTCATTAACAGATCACAACTAGTTTACCTAAACGGCAACATCTCGAATTCGGTACACGTTGGAAGAGGTATTCCTCAAGGATCAATTTTAGGGCCCCTTTTGTTCTGTATATACATTAACGACCTACCTGATGTTTTGGATAATTGTAGCGTACATATGTACGCTGATGACGTTCAGCTCTATAGGAGCGCTTGTATTGATAATATCCGACTATGTGTAGATACGATCAACGATGATTTACGGAAAATAGATAACTGGGCTAGTGCTAATGGACTTTGTATAAATCCCTCTAAATCGAAATGTTTATTGCTCTCCAGGTCTAAGAGAACGTTTGGTGTGCCGGATATTATTATCAGGGGGAATAAAATTGATTTTGTTGAGTCGGCATCTAATCTGGGTGTTATCTTTAATGGTCGGCTAACGTGGTCTAGCCACATTAATGTCATCGTTGGTAAAGTTTACGGTATGCTTAGGAACTTATGGGCTGTTATAGATTCGACTCCTTTTGCTATACGCCTGCAACTGGCAAAAACGTTTTTGATTCCTGTTCTTTTATACGGATCGGAAATTTTCTCAAACTGTGATGCGGATGATAGGCGGAAACTCAACTTGGCTTATAATAATAGAGCCAGATATGTATTTATTAAGGGACGTCGGGACCATATATCACAATTTTCTTACCAGATATGTGGTATTCATTTTGTTAATCTATTAATTATTAAATGCCTTATTCTCCTCCATAAGATTATTACTTTAAAATAGCCAATATACTTATTTAGCAGGATTAGATTTGCTAGATCCAGCCGCGGTAGGAAAATTATCCAATTAAGGCACAGGACTCTTTTGTCGAAACGACAGTTCTTTATACACACCATCAGTCTTTGGAATGCACTACCCAATTATATTCAGAACATAGGCAATGCAACTAAGTTCAAAAAGGAGCTATACATTCTGTTTAAGTAGTTTGTAATATATTTTGATTGTTTTATACATTTTTACTCTTCATTTTTATTAGTGATTAATTATTTTCATTTTTCTAATTTATTATTTAAGTTTCATTGTATCTCATTAAATGAATATTTTTCCTTGTTTGTATTTTTCTTTATATTTGTATTTTTCCTAATTTAGTTTTTTACATATACTCATTTTCTTATCCTAATTTTTTGTATCGATTGCTATTTCCTGAGGTTAAATCATGTTCTTATTCTTATTCATTTTTATTTATACTGTACCTCAAACAATTCATTACTCATATAATGAGCGATTTGTTATTACTTTTTCCTCTTTGATGTACTCCCATAGCACTTTCATTTATAAGATTATTATCTTGTTGTGCTATGATTAATAATAAATAAATAAATAAATAAAATGAAATAAAAAAATAAAAAAATAAATAATTTGCCATGAAAAGTTTCTTAAAAAAAATCGGTCGTTCGGAGTGGACTTTAAATTGTAGGTCCCGCCACACTCATGTATGTATAAAATTAACACATACAACATAAGTGTTGTGATAAAATAGGTAGTAATCCTGACAAAAGAGTTGTAATGACCAATTATAGTTTATATGTATGGAAGAATACCATTGCGGTTTTCAGAATTCTATTCAGTTTTTATGGTCTGTCAATCAGTTCTCAGGTCATCAGTTTGTCAATCAGGGTTTTTTTTCATACTCTGCAAAAAACTTAAGAAACGTCGATAAAACGCAAGTGTTAATACGTCTTTTGGGGTCTCGTTCTTATAATGGCACCAAGTTTTATCCTCTGGGTATTGTACAAATTCCAGTGGCAAGTAAACGTCCTCAGACCTTACTTAACCTAACCCTAAGTATCAACAGTGAGAGAAAAACAATATTAAAGTCGTAGGATGGCATTAACAATTAACATTACTTGTCTCTTGTCTGATTGGGTTCTCGTGTAATATCAAAATTTCCCAAAGATATTTTTAAGAACTGGTTAGGCGTTCCTTTAAGTCTTATTTTATATTCTGATTAATTTTACTGTTGCTATTCTCTACGTGATCTGTTTTTATCTGCAACTACAGAAAAACTTTTATTGTAACCCACCCACAAGTGTAGCAGTCAGAATTCAAAAATGAGTAGCCTACGTTAGACTATAACATGAATGGTATTTAGACATCACAATGCATCAGATGCATCCAAAAATAAAAGACTCAAACCCATTTTTCAAAATATGTTTTATTACGTTTTGATTGGAAAGTTTGCTTATTCAAAACAATGAGATTTTAAGCGAAACAAATGACTCTGAAGATTCAAACTTTAAGCGAAAATATGGTTATATTAACCATGTGCTATGTATCTCACACGGTACACAAGTGTATTATAATCGCGTAATCCCCTGAAAACCCACCACAGGAGCTCATCACACCGACATTGATGAGAAAAGTCGCCGCTGAAAGTGCAAATTGTTTAACGAATTAAGGGTGAAATGCCAATATTGACGCAGGAGAAATACCATGCTGAAGTTGAAAAAAATTCAGAAATTTAAATATTTCAAACTCTTTGCGTTAATTAAAGCAAATAAAAGTTTTTTAAAATTCAAACCAAAGGTTAACATGAATGTTATTTACACAACGTTATGAACGTGCAGAGGTTAACAGTAATGGGAAAAATAAATCGAATTTTAAAATAAATGTACATACTTTCAGCTGTTTTACTTAATCAATCCCACTTGTTTATTTTTGTAGCGAAAATTACATGTAAAGAGAGCGGTTAAAACTTTGCAAAACTGGCAACTGGAAATACAATTGGTCCCAATTGTAGGATTAAATTTTTGCTGGATTACATTTTTTTTTCGAGCAT
Organism: Sarcophaga variegata; assembly: GCA_932273835.1. NCBI lineage: Eukaryota > Metazoa > Arthropoda > Insecta > Diptera > Sarcophagidae > Sarcophaga > Sarcophaga variegata. The sequence goes on from OW026358.1 coordinate 68,835,934, forward strand.
ACTCAGTAGAGCACAGACTTTCCGGCGCAGCAACTGTTTGAAGATTTGTTTTATGATGAAACAAGAAAAAAATATGATGGAATTATTTCCCAACTTAAATAATTATTTAACCTTTTAACTGTTTAATTTTCATTCTGCCTTCTTAATTATTTTCCACCAAAAAACGAGTATACTCGACATAAACAAAGTAATACGATTCTGCCTGTAAAAGTTGGCAATTATGACAAAAATCAAATGTTGCGTGTTGGTTTTTTATACTATGTTCAGACATGCACTTTTATTGAGTCAATATTTTGTTTATTGAGTTCAATAGAAAATATATATTTTTATATAAATTTTTTTATAAATAGGTATTTTGTAACGGTACTTTTCCAGAATTTTTTATTGTTTATGAACATAAATAATGTTGCCAAGTTACAGAATGTTCTAAAATGTACATTTATTAAGGGACCTTTATACAACCTCTCTCATGTTAAATAATTTCAGTAGATTCGTGGAATAATAATTCGAATGCGATAATTTTGTTTTTTTTCCTCAAGTATACTCGACAATATATGAAAACTGTTCATTTCGTTCTGACGAGCACACACAACATAAACAGTTAAAGGAATGAATAATGGTTTTTAAACGAGAAGTAACATAATTAAATATTTATTTATTTATTTAGTTATTACAAAACAATTACAAATTATAATATAATTATTATGAGCTGAGTAATTTAGACCTTATGATCGGTGTACTGTAACAGACCAGATTCTCAGTTGGGAATCGAATCCACAATCATCACACTTATATCTAATACACTACCCACTATACTACCAGGGCATTCAACGTAATTAAATAATTTTACATTCTGATTCGGTAAAAACCTATAAATGGGTTCCGTTTAATAATAAAATTTTGGAATCCAATTACAGAAAACTTTGATAAATCAAGAATTTTCAGGAGACAAATTTTAACTGTATTTTGATTGCTTGATAACACGTAATAAATAATAAAATTATGCGTTTGTAAACTGAAGTAAAAGTGCTTCCTTTTGATCCATAGGAAGACAACTCAACAAATTTAATCGAATTAAATCTGTTTTCATAACGCCAAATCAAAGAAATGGTTTTCATGGACTAAAATCTTAAAAAAAGTACTTTCCACACATTAAATTTAGTATCACGACAAATGCTTTTATCTTTTCGAATTGTTCTGATCAAATGAAAAACCTTTCCCGATTAGAGAGTACTCTAAACTTGTTATTCATAAAATTCTGTTTAAGATTCCTTTTCCTAAAGGACAAGGACAGGGAGTGTTATATTAAATGATAACAAACATTTGCTTTTAAATGGAAACATTTTTAAAATTCTGTTTATAAAAGAAACTCTTTGGCTGTAGACGCTTTGGAATGGTCGACCAGTTCTAGTAAGATAAGTATTGTTGGTCGTAAACAATGCCAAAGTGAGTGAGGAACTTCAAGAGTCACGTAGGATTTATTTATTGTTGTTATTGCCATTGTAATAGATAGTAAGTGTTGAATTGTACGATTGTTACTATAATTTTTTTTTTTAAGAAAATCATATTGAATTAAATTCAATTGTAAATCAAGTGTGATGATATCCCACCAACAGAGTGATAAGTATACTGTTTTATTGGATAATGATGCCACAAAACAAATTAATGTGACGAGCTGTTTAATAAACCATAAGAAAATTTGTTTTAGAATAGGAAAAAATAAAATAAAAAAAAAATAAACTACATTAACATTAATTACATTAATTAATATTAAAGAGGATGCAAATTTTAGTAGTAAAATATTTGTTTGCTTTTGTGTATGACAAATCTTGAATAAATTACCGCGGGCTTACGTCTAATAAGCCAACACACTACCTATTAGACTACCACAGCCCGAAATTAAATTACATTCCAAACCTCATTTCATCGAGTGACAAAAAAAATATCTTAAAACTTTTAATGGAATTACATTATTAAATTAAATTATTTAAAGGAATTACAGTAATGGATGGAAAGGATTTAAATTAAATTAGAATATAGCAATTAAAATCAAACACAAACGTTAACCTAAAACTAAATTATGGTATTAGTACCACCACTGCACAATATTCAAATCACATAATAAAGCTTATAAATCTTTATGATTTGGCCTAAGAAACGAGCCAAGAGTAGGTTAAAGCTTTTCATTCAAAAATGTTTATGGTAAACTATTGCGTAGATTTGTTCAACATACTAAAACCAATGAAAAATAAATTTAAAAGTCGTCATTACCAAAAACCCTAACATAAAATGTTTCCTCCCGTAAAGAAACACAAAGTCTTAAAGGAACAAAGGACATGAAAATAGTTCCAGTCGTAAAAATAAATTAGAAGAGAGGGAACACATATACCTTTTAGAGTGTTTGTCTGCAGGACGTCTCTTAATGGTCAAATTGCTAACGTTGTGTGTACGGAAGTGTGAAAATCAATTGACACATAACGCTGATTTATAGCCGATATTGTTGTGGGTATTGAGGATGCAAGTATTGTAGAGAAATATTTTTCCTTAGAAAAACCTCATTAAATAACACTAAATCATAATTCAGTTGTGAAGGATAATAACATTATTATAGTAACGACTAACGAACAGAAATGTCGTGTTTAATAACATTGTTGGCTTATTAGACGCAATTCCACGGTTCAAAAGCCAGGTCAGACATCAAAACGAAAATATGAAAAAATATTTCTTCGGCGGTTGCCTCCCAGCAGATTTCTAGCAAAAACTCTGAGAGGAAATAAAATTGCCATGAAAAGTTTCTCAAAAATCTGTCGTTCGGAGTCGAGTTTAAACTACAGGTCCCGCCACTAATGTATAAAATTAACACACACAACATGAGTGGTGTGAGAAACTAGGCCGTAATCCTGACTGAAGGGTTATAATGGCCAATTATGTATGTATGTAGTTATAAAAAAAAAATTATAAATAAATATAAATTTAATAATAAATTTAAATTTAATAAATTTAAAAATACGTAGCCACATTCGGCAATTTTCTTTGATAGGTTTGTGATTACTTGACGCAGTACTTAAAAGTATTTTTTTTTTTTTTTGTAAATTGTTGATCCATATAATGTATAGTTGAACCTTTTGGAATGCTTGGGAACTTTTTTACATCCATCCATTGGACAACAATTTTCCCTAATAGAAGAAGGAAAGAGGCATAATAGCATGCCTTCAAAATCGTAGTAAGATGATGAATATTTGACATGAATGGAATAAAGTGTGTGTGATATATAATTAAAATTTTTATTCACTTGTCACTAATAGTGACGGCTTCTCTGTCTAAGTATCCAATTTCCATCGCTCTGGCAAATAAATCAGACTAATGCTATAACCACAATAGACGCAACACAACAAGCACAACAATTTTGTAATTGCAGCCTCGTGTAAGCAGCACGTGCATTAATTCTATATAAACGCAGCGGCGACAAAGCATATGCAAAACAAATAAAAAATAAACAGTTCAATTATCCCTTATCAATGTTGCCACTAACATGTATTTACACGATATATCTCATACAATGGGATGTTAAAACCTCTATATCAAGTACGTTATTATATGTATTGATAGCACTAATTCTTTTATTGCCAATACAAATTCTCTGATTATTGCTGCGAATAAAAATAGAACATTGCCTATATGCAACAGCATCGTTGTTTGTTATATATACTCGTGTATTCTACTTTTGAGAGATTGCGGTGTTTCGTCGATTGTGTTTATAGCATGAATTCGACCGATGGCATTGATTATGTTAGTTTTAACGTTATAGTTTGTGGCTTGTTCGTATACAACTGCGACTTAAGAAAACCTCACAAGAACAAATCTAAGGGGTCAAATCACACAATCTCGGCATGCAGTTCACATCACCTCCACGTGAGATGATAAGTAAGTGTGGTTCGTAATCCTGACTGAAGAGTTACAATGATCAATTATCTATGTATGTATGTACGTATGTAGCTATGAATATTAACAGATAAAGTGTGCACCTTGGCTGACGAAGAGCTTACTACAATATTGTTTGTTAAATTAAATTCTTTGTAAATAAAAACACACAATATAAACCAACAAATGTTAAGAGCAATGAAAACAAATATTCTTAAAAAGAACTCTTATTTTAAAATCATAAAAATTGATTATTGATCAACTTCTTTAATCTCAAAGAATTTAATAACAGTTATCAGCGACCTTTAATTTTTATCATTACAAAATATGTTAAATTAACTGGAAAAAATTGAGATATATATGTACGTGAGCGTCAAAATAAAGTAAACACCACATAATCTTGTAAAAAAGGTTTTATTAAATATGCTTTAATGATAGAGTTTAAAAAAATATGTTACATAATTAATTCATAATTTCAACACTGATGAAATTGGTATAAAAAAACCACCTAAAATATGGCGAAATAAAAACGAAGCCTTCAGCAATAAACACGTTACAAAGACGGTAAAGCACGGCGGCGGATCAGTAATTGTCTGGGGATCTATGGCGGCATGAGGGGTTGGTTATCTCGTATTTATAGAATATACAATGAAAAAGGAAGTTAGTGTAGAAAAATTAGAACTATCCCAAAACTGGATGTTTCAACAGGACAATGATCCTAAGCATACCTCCAAAATTGTGAAAGAGTGGTTGCTTCATCATTGTCCAAAACTCTGGATCATCCACCACAATCTCCAGACCTTAATAGTTATGTGTTTGAACACCCATAATGATCGTGTACATGTAACTTTTGATATGTTTGGTTCAAATGTACCATTTATTTGATATTATTCTTTTTCATTTCCTTTTTAAACGAACATGATTGAGCATGTACAATCTTGCTTTCTTTTGTTACGATTTTAAATAACAAATGTTAACGCATATGAAGTAAATGTATGTACATACTTGCTTACTTAGATACATGTAAGAAGAATGTAAGAAGAATGCAGGACGAAAAAGCAAGATGACATAATAAACAAAATCAAACATGATCATGCATGCACGATCATGTTTAGTTTTGTTCGTTTACATTGAACTATAAAATAGGTTACAGAAAAAAAAAAATAAATATTATTGATCTAGCGTTCGAACGAGAAGTATCAAATTAAGAATTATTTAAAGAATAAAAATAAGAATTGTTGTAAATAAAATTGTGTTAAAACATCAAAGAACGAATTGTTTTAAATGAAACTGTGTAAATTGTGTTAAAGTTTAAAACATTAATTAAAACTATTTCTTTAAATAAAAAAAACTATAAATAAAATTAAATAAATTTTTTTTTACTTAAAAGCTAAATATCACAACTCTTAATCCCATTGACCACCTGTGGGAATGGAATAAAATTCCACCTGATTTTACGAAAAAATTTATTGATTCAATGCCTAGAATATTATCAGCTGTGATAAAGTCACAAGGATTACAAACAAAATATTAAATACAATTTTATTATGTCTGTTTACTTTATTTTGATGCGAAAAATATGGTAAATTTCAGCTAAAAGTGAATTAATTTGTTAAGTTCCTTAGTTTTTCAATTTCTTGTTAATGAATTTTATTTTTCTTAAGTTATTTATGAATTATGTAAAATTTTTTCCAAAACTTTGTCATGAAAGTAAATATAATAAAACTGTTTTTACAAGATTTTAAGGTGTTTACTTTATTTTGACGCTCACTGTACATCATTTTCATCCATTTGTACATAATAAAAAGGGATGAAAGGCACAGCAAAAAAGTTGAATTAATTTATAAAAAGAAATACAAAAAAAGGTAATAAATAAATCGGATTTCATCCGATCCAAAGACCAATGCGAATGCTTAATAAACAAATAAGTTTTGTAATACAATCTGGGTCAATTGATGTTCTCTTTTTTATGCTATTATTTGCGTATGTACAATAGGGTGACCCTTAAGATTAAAAGTTAGATTTTTTCCCGTCTTACCACCAGTTTGGTGAATATTAATGAAACCGTCAAATTTTCAGATCATTTGGCTGAGGTTAAGACGTGCCGCAAGCAATTTGCCGATCAAATTTAGAGGAAACCATAAAATTTAAATTTTTTGCCTTATAACTGCAAAAGTATATGAAAAAAAGGTGTAAGAGGAAGGTGTTGGCTGTAAAGTTTTAAAACATTTTTTACGGCTAGAGGAAAGTATGACCAACGATTGGAACCTCAGTGTCGTCTGTCCTGTTCTGAAAAAGGGAGACACTACGATATGCGCAAGTAAAGGGACATAAGCCTTCTTCCTTCCAAGTCGGCACATACCATCTTTTTGTCGACTATAAGACAGCCTTCGATAGCCTCATAAGGGATCGTGTTTTTGCCGCATTCTCTGAGCTCGGTATACCTGCGAAGCTGATAAGGTTATGCAGAATGACATTGAGCAATTCCTGCAGCTCCGTCAAGGTAGGAATGTCTTCTCCGTACCTTTAGATACCGTGCGAGTTGTCAGACAAGACGACCCCTCATCATGCGACCTCTTCAACTTTGTCAACTGTGCGAAAGACGGGAGTGCAACGCAATGGCACTATTTTCCAAAAAAGTGTCCAGTTGCTTGCGTACGCTGACGACATTGACATCATAGGGCGTACGAAGCGAGATGTTCCTGCTGCCTTTAGTGCTATTGAACGGGAGTCTACTAAGTCGTGTCTAGCAGTAAATGAGGGCAAAACAAAGTCTATCTTATCGACAAGTAGAGACGTGCGGTGTATTGATTTTCAGATTACGGCCGATAACTATACTTTCGATATAGTCAAGAAATTTATTTACCTTGCTCCGCCATTGCTGCCAAAAATGATGTAAGTCTGGAGTTCAAGCGCAGGATCACTCTTGCCAACAAGTGCTACTATGGTCTCAATAGGCAATTGAGTAGCAGAGACCTCTCTCGTACGACAAAACTAATACTCTACAAGACGCTCATTCTCCCTGTGCGCAGAGGCATGAACTCTATTAAGCACTGATGTAGCAGTCTTGAGAGTATTCGAGAGAATAGTACTGCGTAAGATCTTCGGTCCAGTACGTGTTGGCGATGATTGCCACATCCAATCCAGTAAGCTGAATGAGCTCAACGACATAGACGTTGTGCAGCGTATTAATATCCAGCAGCTGCGCTGGCTCGGCCATGTCGTTCGAATGGAGGAGGATGTTCCGGGGAGCCGGGTCTTTGATGCGGGGATCTGCGGAAGTCGGCGAGGAGGACGACCTTGTATCCGTTTTAAGGACCAATTCGAGGAAGCCCTGTCTTCGGTTGGTGTAAACAACTTGCGTAGGCGCGCAAAAAGCAGAGGTGCCTGGAAGGATGTGTTGCGGCAGGCTGAAATCCGTTAATTGGGTTCTTAATGGCCAATTAAGAAAGTACGTGATTTTAATTTTACATGTAGAAAGTTACAATAAATTAAAGGTTTAAACTGCAGCAATTAAAGTGTGCTAATTAATTCACTTTTAGGAATACCGAAATACCTATGTTCATAGTCTTGAATCACTTGTAGAATATACTGTTTCTGTTCATATTTCGTAAGAATCGAAATATAATCTTCATTAGCTTAACAACTCTTTCTGCTGCGCCATTGGTCACGTTTAGTAAGTTCTTTGCATTCATGAAAGCGTTTATTTTATGCTAGCTTGCAGGATTGTCTTCCAAAAATTTTTGTCTTATTGAAAACCTATCGAAAAACGTCTTTGTTTCTTTGGAAAGTAACCCAATATCGTCTTTCATTATCATTGAAATAATATGATTTGTTTTTATTGTTGACCTTTTTATATTTTCTTTTGTGTCACTGTCGTATATCAAGGCTTCCATAATTACAGAAGTAAATGAAAATCAGTTTATTTCAATTTGGGGGACTTTCGAAATTACGTCATTGGAACTAACGTTTTATTTATTTTTACCTCAAACACGCTCCCCAAAATTATTTCGTGTATATGGTTTCTACATGGTAATCATGAGAGCGGCATTTGTAAAAAGTTTTCAATGATAACAAACATTCAATTTATACGAGCAGCGCTTACTGCTTTTATGTAAAAAAACCCAATCATTTATCATTTACATTGTCTTGAAGACCCCATTCCTGAAATGTATTACACACAGCTGTTCTACTTTCCAAAGCAAGAATTTGGAACAATTTCTCAATATAATAATTGGCAACCAGCCCACTTTTTCGTTTCCAGTTATAGCTGGTGATAGTTTGTGGCCCTAATGCAAACGTATTGTTACGAAAATGGAAGTGGTCATACATCGTTTAACATTAAAATGATAAACAAAGACTACAAAAATATAGCAACAACATCAGTATAAAATAAAGGGATAAACAAGTAAACAAAAAGCAACAACAGACATTACCGGAATAAATAATGAAAAAACGATATTTATGGAGATCTCGAGAAGGCGAAGGCGACTTCAAGATCATTCATCGGACTGTTAACCTCGCCATAAAAAAGGCAAAGCAAAGCAAATAACAGAGTCAGTAAAAATTCAATCAGTCTTGTGTGAAGAAGCGTTGCGTGTGAAGAGAACAATCGTGGTTTGAAGATCTCCGTGTGTAAAGATCTAACGAACAATTGTTAGTATGTATGAGGAAGAGTGTAAAGAAGAATAACAAATAAAGCAAATCGTTGTTGTTTAAATCAAGTCGCAAACAGTGGCACACGGAATTGTGCGAACAATAAAGAATTGATTTAAAATTAAACACAAATTTATTTTTATTTTTATTGCAATCTATGAGCTCATATTTCAAACGCTTTTAAAAGGTAAAAGTGTAAAGGTATTAACGTCGAAGTTTTTTTTGCTCGAATAGAATTGTTATTATCTTGTAATACTGAGCCTAAAACTCAAATGCCTCAACAACTGCAATGATAATATGCAGAGCTACTTTCATACTTATGGCCATATATAGAATTCGTGAAAATGTTGCCATTATTAAGTTAAATATAAGATTAAGAAAAAAGTTGTCAAGGAAAAAAATGTTTTAAACTTTACTGCAAACATCCTCCTTTTGAAGTTTTTTTTAATAAAATTAAAACTCTTGAAGTTATGAGGCAAGAAACTTCCTCTAAATTTGATCGATCTCAACCCCAAGCCATTCATATGATATTTTTTAATCGATATTTACTAAACTGGGGAGTGAGACTGGAAGAAATGGACAAAAATCCCATACAGCTAAGGGTAACCCTAATGAGCACCTTTGTCCTTTTCTATATGTAGTAAGGAAGCCTCAAAAAAGGCTTAGAGGAACGGCCTTATACATAAAAATTGTGTATCATTTCCGGTTCGACAACATATCGTGTTACCAGAGAATAAGTGGATATCATTTGTATGTATTTCTTTACAATGAATTTTTATTTGCCTGTGTTATTTTTAAGATGTAACTCACTCCACATAACGTTCTGTTGGCCTTTAATATATTAATAGGAAACCCTTTATCATAGAATGCTTATTGGAATATTCTTTCCGAGTATAGATTAAAAATAAATGAAGATAGAACGCTCCCATGTAGCTGGTCCAGCGATATGCTTAACCCTTTCGAGTTTTCAATAACTTAAAACAACATACTTTATCAAAGAGACTATTGATCTTAATTTAAGAAAAGTTTACTAAGATAAGCTTCCAACAAATGTAATCTTTGTTACTGCTACTCCAGTGATAATTCCTAATAATTGTACTATGACTACAATACATTTTAATTCAGATAAATTTTGCAATTTAAATAATAAATTCTGTTCAATAAAGCGAAAAGAAAATTTCTTACAGGCCTTAATATCTTCGAACCGCGCTTTTCCGTTAGCATTTCTTTCTCAATGATTTCGTTTTGTCTTCTTAAAGTGTTTTCCTCTATGATTGTTTGCTTCAGAAATACTTTTCTGTAGTTTTTCTTCATTTTTTTTGTTCTCTTTTACTACTAAATATTATCCTTTAACAAACATACACACTAACACATTCATCTTAAAAAATATATTTATTCTTGTCTTTGAAGTTATTTGAGTAGAAATCAAATCAAACAACTCGATGCGGGTATGTTTTCCACACTAACAAATGTTCACACATTGTCTGTGGCCGACAGTAGAATATAAAGTATACAGGCGAATACGCTTACATTTCCGAGACTACGTTATTTGTAAGTAATAAAAAAATTACATTTATAAACATAAACAAATGTACGTGATAAAAACTTATTTAATAAAATCTTAAACTTTTTTAAAGTTCTGAACATTTTAAATTCAGAAAATTGTAATATTATTTGAGATTTCATTGTGTTTTTATGCATTAACTATGTATGTGAACATTTTTTATATTACAACGAAATTACGAGGGATTACATCGTAATTACGATGATATAGAATTCCATACGGAAGACATCTTCACAGAGTAGAGATAATGGGGTTTACAAGAGGAAACAACAGAAATCATTTTTCCTGCCAAGCATTTTCCCTGCTAATTATTATATGCGTTGGTGTGAAAAGTCGACATTTCCATTATCATTAGAATCAGTCATGTTGATTTGCAGGGCAATCAGAAAATAAAGGAAGTATTTTTGTTTTAAACGAGATTGAGAGATTGAACATCTAAATTTACACAAAAATGACTTCATATGTGTGCAAAATAGTATCAAAGAATGGTTTTTATTACTTTAAACAAGTAAAGAAGAATTACGTTACTACTGCCTGTCTGGTACTTTAAAGCATAGCCTAAGCGTGTGTTATTGGAACCAGAGATCAGCAATGAATTGTTTTTTCGCTACTCATAAGTACTCATGAAATTTTGTGTATAATTGAGTTCACAGTATTGAAATTCAACTACTCTGATTCATTCGTACTCACTACAACATTGATTTTTAAGTATAGGTTGCAATGAGTACGAGTACAACGTTGACATCAAACTCATAATATTCGAAATATGTTTGATTCATTAGCATACTCATTTAGATTCATAACTTTAGAAAAATACTCATTATACTCATAAATGATTCGAGTGACTTGAATCATTCATCACAATTTACAGTCTGAGTTGTTGTTGCATTAAAAAAAAGAAGAACGAAAAAGGCAAAGACAGCAAGCAAAGCAAACACACAACCATTTAGTGAGTATTTTAGTGTTCGTACGCGTATCATACTTATTTTATGATTTTTGTAAATGTTGAGTCATGGAGAGTCGAAATCACCAACATCATACGTATGAGTACGATGAGTACTCAAAGTACTACAAAGTTTGAATATGAGTAGTATGAGTATGATATTAAAATAAGTATGAATGCGTATAAGTATCAGAAATTAGGAGTATGATTCGATTCTACTCATCTTTTTGAATACTCATTGCTGATCTCTGGTATGTACAGGAAAAATCGGTTACGTTAAGTACCTAAACTGGAAAAATTAAACCAAAAATTTGAAAGTAAGGTTATAGAAATTGTCAGACCGAAATAAAATAACGTATATAACGGAGTTTTGCGAAGTTTTATCTTCGTATTTGTTGCTTAGGTGTTGTGAAACGAGTTAATTATTTCGTTTTACAGCACTGACTAAAATGCAAATATTGTAAACAAAAAACATATGTTTTCTTACAAAAATAAAGGAAATTTAATTAATCCAAGGAAGAAAATTTTTATTAAAATTGTAATATTTCGTATAATTTTGGTATTTTGGTTTTACTTTATTATTAGCTTGGGCTGAAGTTTCTTCTGCAGTATCATCTTCAAATTCTTAAAAGAAGTCATGGTAGGTTCCATTTTGTCTTCTTCATAATCCGATAAACAGCAGAGAGATGCGTGAGTTATACTATTTTTGGTGAAGTTTTTGGGGTAACATTTTCTTTGTCGCAATTCTTTTTTGGGCTGTATTCTGATGTTTTTGAAGATCCAAAAATTTGGAAATTTTTTAGACTCTCAACAGAATTTTAAACAAAACAAGAGTTTGTTAGACCACCATGCGCTACATTTTTGAATCTTTGATTGGTGGGCCGGAAGCATTGAGCTTAGATGTGAGCTGTTCCCATAGCTGATTAGCTCTTGCCTTTCCCTGAAAAATACTCTTTGCCAATTCTGAATGTTTAATGTAATTAATTTTTAAAAGTTTTGAGGTAAAAATACTGCAATTAATGTTTTATTCATAAATTATTATAAATTTGTTACTTACATTTTTTTATATTGTCCTTCACAGCCGAAAAACGTTAATTCGAAAGCTTTAGTGATTACGAGTAAAAACTCACAAGGTGGCATTCGAATGATCACACGTTATCAAATGCCATCATTAGAAATTTCGATACACTTTACTCGATAACGAATAAGAGAAAACTAATAAACTAAAACTAAAAAAACTCGCACGTTCGAGTAAAAATTCGTTCGTATACGACTGCCAGAATTAGCCCCCAGGTCTCTATGGATTATTTTGATTTTGATATTGTGAGTAGCGGAGTTAATGTTAGAATGTCTCGCCTTTTTATTAATCTTCATATCAAGATGAAATCGGGCAAAGTACGTATTTCTAAATTGCTTGCTGACATTTCTACCGAATTGTTGGCAATAATTAAGCCAGTCCATAACCCTGTAGATGGTAGAAATTTCGGCATTGAGAACACTTAGGTTGAAGCTAAACGAATGAAATGGACTTAGAAACGATGTAATTTCCGTTTGACCGTAAGACCATCTGTACTTTCCAAAAGAGCACTATTTTGATGCCGTATTGTGTATTACATTGAAGTTTGAACTGCCTATTCCAACTATAAACTGATAAGTATAAAAGACTAATGGGGAGCGATTTTAAGATTTCCATTAATGCCTGATTTCTAAGAGATGTATACATAGCTGCCAGATAAATGAGGCACCAAATCGCCACATATTTGAGAAAAAATAGTCAAAATCGTCAAAGACGTTTATTAGAATCGTAAAAAATTTTCAGAAAATATAAATAAATAAATTAAAATTATTTAAAAAACAAAACTATTTCTATTACTAGTAAAGCATATGAAATCAATGTATCTACATATCTGAGTTCAAAACTAAAACATTTAACAAAGAATTTAGTGGAAATTAAAAGCTAGCGTCCCTCATCTTCATTTAATACTTTTTTTCTAAAAATGGAGAAATTGGGATCATATTCAGGAATAAATTGTTTAAGGTTTAAACAATCAATCCCAACGTTGTTTATTGACACATAAGCGCAGCAATAATATTACAACATCTATATCTATGGGCGGTGTAAATATTAGGGCGTCAGAAGCTTTTGATGTTCTGAGCATGAATACGCAGTGTAATGCTGACATATTTTTCAGTTCCTTCTTAAGTCCTTATCATCCGATCTTACTATTTACACCGTTTATAACTGTATGACAGTTTACGTTTATGACAGAATGGAATACAACTCTCATGTATGGGTTGGTGCCTCAACGTCTATTTTGCGGTTTCTCGACCGTGTACAGGAGAGGCAATAGTATCTCTTTAATAAAGGTAATGTATCCAACTCCATTGAATCATTGGAGCACCGTTGCAATGTGGTTTATGTTTCATTGTTCTGTCGCTACTATAAAATGGTTTTGCTTAAACGAAATAAGGGGACTTTTTCCCGAAAATCAAAACGCTCGTCTTTTTCGGTCAGCACATCCATATGTGGTCGATTGACTAGTGTATCGCACACTGCATTACAGTAAAAATACGGTTTTTAGTCGGACTGTGTAGGTATGTGGAACTCAATTCCAGCAGAGGTCAAACCTGTTACTTATGGTATAAAAATAAACAAGCCTAGTGTCCATAAACACTGTCCTCTCTTTCCTTGTTCTCATAGCGTAGTTCCAAACTCAATGCCATCCATCCCGTGAGTGTTGGTCGTACGAAAAAAACGGCGCTTGCCTTTGTTCTTCCGATGGCAATATTAGAAGCTATACTAGAATTTTCAAAATAGTGTGCAACAACAAGTGATATATTATTCTCAACTACGAAGTTATTTAGGAGTTGTAATTTTTCAGCTTTTAAGTGGTTAAAAAGGAATAAAATACAGAAAAATCATCACAGGTATTCGAAAGTAACTTAAAAATATAATACTTCACTCCTCGTTATTACTAGCCTAAATTTCCAGCAGTAACAATTGCAAAGTAAATACAAAGCTTAAAGTGGCTTTTAATAAAGTAAAGAATATGATGTGAATTTTTAATTTTTAAAAATCGTCAAAATAAGGGCATAAATCCTCGGCAGCCATATAAATGAAATAAAAATCCATTTCCAACCGGAGTAGTTGCAGTTCACAGCAAAACAATAAATTTATGAAAATTTCAAACTATTTTTGTTTTATTACATTTTTAAATTTAAACTTTTAGATCGCCAACCCATTATATTTACTCACATTATGCTCATTTCTAATATGTATTTAAAATCCATAATGCAGAGAACATATGCGACGTATGAGTTATATTTAATTCCATTAGTTTCATACATGACAAAATCGAAGTTTTTTATTGCATACTTTTCAGGGTAAATATTCCAGTACATGTAATATAACGCGTATGAGTAATATATTTCAAATACAATTAAAAAGAAAGTGTACTCCATTAATTTGAAATTAGTTTGGAATTAAGCTACATGATTTTTCGATTCTATGCAATTCTAGGCTACATTCTAATAGGTAATACATCATGACCTGTATCTTCATAGTCTGTATCTTGAACCTCTTCACAACAAAAAAATTAATTTGGTAAAATTTCAAGCGGGTTTTGTTTTATTGCATTTTTAAATACAATCTTTTAAATGGCCCAGCGGGTCTAATGGTCTCATATCAGAAGTGAATATGCTGCCGGTGACTATCCATATTCAAATTTAATGAATATTCATTCACAAAACTCTCATTTCCAAACGCTATTTAGTTTAAATAAAGGAACGTGTATGTTGGATATCACTGATATTTTTATTAATTTGAAATAGCAATTATGTGTGGAATATAACATCGTTTAGAAGTCCATGACAGACTTTTGTCTGGGTGGATCGCATTCAAAACGTCTAATTTTCCATGATATCAGGTTAAGTTTTTTAAGGTTTAAGTTTTTTTTTTAAGTTTAACATGCCTTCAAATCGCTTGTGTATGATATCCAACGTGGCATGAGCTGTGTGATACGCAGTTCTGTTAAAACCATTTTACAAAAGAATTTTGTAATCATTGGCTTATAGTGGTCACCGCTTTCTCATAGAAATATGGACCGATGTTGCCGCCAGCCCAAAATACAAACCAAACTATAAGTTTTTCGAAATTTATTGGATATATTTACGGTCATAAACGCATTTTTCAATGAATACATGAACTATTTTTGAATGTTCCAGAGTTGCACACATATGGCAATAATTTGATAAAAATGTTTTTGCGAAGTTTTTGCTTTTCATTACAATGTTTGTTTTCATAAGTATTGTAGAAATAATGTGCTGCCAGAACAACTTTGTATGTGACAGTATTACAGTCACTAGGACTGAACAAATTTAAATACGTGTTATAGTTACTCAATAATTATGCCTGTTAAGTCACCCTTTAAATCAGTGAAATTATTATATTAAGTCATTGATAATATCATATTATTAAGTTCAACTTAATCACCCCTATCGTGAATATTATGGGAATAAGTTATTTGGGAGTAAATTTTTTCCCATAACAAAAAAATCGGTATTACGAATACATTGGGAGTAAAAGTTTTTATTGTGAATTAGTTATAAATGCTGTATAAACAAAAATATTTTATTGTGAATGACCTCTCAACAATTTTTCAACGAACAATACAAATATTAAAAAATAAGTAGCGTATATCTTCGTTTTTTGGTCCTAGAAGAGGAGTAACTATCCATGGAAAGGTTGCAACGAAGATCTATTCGAATCCACTATCACTCCCTGAGATAAAGTAAGAATTATACATACTAAAATATTTATGTTTGACATTAAATCATGTGTCCTTTACATATTCCAGGAATAGTACAGGGTAAACAAAGAAGGATTCAAATACCTGTGTTGATGTGTTGATGGAAAATTTGATTAGTAACAATTGCAAAGTAAATGCAAAGCTTAAAGTGGCTATTAATATACTAAAGTAAAAAATATGACGTAAATTTTTAATTTCTAAAAAATCGTCAAAATAAGGGCATAAATTGTCAAATCGTCAATATGATATATTTGGAGCTCAAAATCGTCAAAATGACGATAAATCGTCAAATCTGGCAGCTATGGATGTATACCAAATATGTACTCCATCGACAAGTTTGAGCAACACCACAACGTCAAAGAGCTACAATTTGCATTTGGAGTTTAAATCACAGGGCAAACTGAAAGATTTGCAAAATATTATGTGCATAATTCCTATCGAAATTTTTCTACATACACATGCATTTTTAAATAAATAAAGCGAAGTAATTTTCTGTTGTTTTTGGGATAGCCTCACAGTTGTACTACGGAATTTTAATTTTTTTTATTTTTAATCTGTTTCCTCTTTTAATCTGGAAACTTTTGTGTAAAGAATTTCCGAAGATCCTTTTTTTGCAATTGAAATTTAATTAAGCGTTACACTAGAGATTTAATCTCAGCTCGGCATGATGTAAATTACATACTCAAATACATACGTAAAATATTGAAATGGGGAACTGAGGTCCTAATTAAAGAAATTTTCCCAGAACTGAAATTACTTTCATCATAATTGTTTTGGTTTGCTTTTAATTTCAGATTCTTAGCTGGTATCATGTTCACAGAGTTGCAGTCACGTTCATTTTGTGATTTAAATCAGCTGCAAGGCTTGTGAGTATTTTAAATTGATTGCACAATTACTTGCACTACAAGATCAATTTTTTTTATTTATTTAAATCACATCATTTTCTCGATCTTATTGTAGACATGTAAATAACAATTCATTGCGTAACTACGATTTGCACGCTTTTGATTATTTAGGTAACTTGACAGCGATGCTATTTAATTTCAACGAGTTTAGAACTCTCGATAACAGAGTTTTGCAAAATTTAACCAATTTGGATTATATGTGAGTGTGACACACTTTAATAATGAAAGGAAAAATTAAAAAAAATATAAAAAAAATCGTGAGTGAAAAGTAATACCTTTTGTTGTTTCTTTTGTAATTCCAGTTATTTTTCTTGGCTCCATTTGTACTGCGTTGCATTGCATTTGGTGATGGTATCAGTAGCACCCATCATTTATTGGAAAATTTTTAAAATTTTAGTACATATATAAGTACGAGTATGTATAAATAATTGTTGAAATTTAAAAGTAGTTTTCTATTGAAAAATTCCTATCAATTGTTGAACTCATTAATAATATTATTGACGCCCTAATTAAGACCTTAATAACGAAATAAATTAAATAAATCGGGAACATAAACTGATACACATTTTGCACAGGTTTTATTAGTACAATATCATTGGGAGATGGTAGGTATCAACATGGAAATGAACATTGTAAAAGATATCATAGCACTTTTAAAAATAAATGTATAGGTTAGGTTAACAAATTACAATTTTGGTTAAGAAATATAAAGTATTATATTGTTTATGTTCGTTTCACAGCATTTATTAACCAAATATTTAATTATTTATTAATAAGAATACAATTCCAAATTATAGTATAATTATTACGAGCCGAGTAACGTAGTCCTTCAGCTGGGTATAATGTGAGAATCGAACCCACGACCCTCACGCTAATAGTCTAGCACACTACCCACCAGTCTAACCAGGGCACCCAGCTTAAAAATTAATATAACTTATATATGATTCACATTGATGTCAGACTTAAGTCAAAGAGAATTGAAAAATTAGGAGGCATTCATTTGAACGCAGTTTTATTTCAATTGAAAAAAAAAATATATATACAGTGAACTCGCGATAACGTGAACTAATTTTTACCAAGGCAGTTCACATTTTCGAGTTTGTTCACGTTATCGAGTACCTAAATTGAAAACAAAAAATTACCCTATTTAATATGAAAAATGGTATTTTAATAAGTAAAAATGTTAAACACTATTTTAAATAAATTTTTTTATTAATTAGTCGAGAACTCAGTAACCTAAAGCCAAAAATTAAGTTTTCAGTTTCAAATTTGTCAATTGAAATCCACCTCTTTAACAAAACATTGATGAAACCAGTCATAAACAATGTTACATGTCATCCATACTGACTTGGAGAATTTGTAATTCACTGGACAAGTAAAGTTTTTGAAACTTTGTGGGTTTTTAGATTTTCCAAATACCAGTATGCGAGTTCCCGAAGCATTTGAACAGCCCATGAAAGTTAATGCTTTTTTCTCCATCCTTGTACCTGGACCACTTTTCTCCAATGATGACACATATGTTTTATCTGGCAACTACTTCAAATATAGCCCGCATTCATCGGCATTATAAAGCTGATCTTCACAAAGAGAGAGTTCTTCCATTTTTGCTTTTAACTTTTCCTTAAATGGGTCAACAAGTTGCGGCTGCGCAGAAAGCTTTTCTCTGGACATTTTAAGAAGGCGAACAGCAAACATTTGCTTAAATTGTTCCGTCACTGGCATTAAAACCACAATCATTTTCTTTAATTTGATCGTGAATTTCTAAAGCTATGGCTTTCAACATCAGTCCACTTACCGGCATTTTTTTGTTTCGCATGTGAAGGAACCACTTATTAAGACTTTTTCCATTCCTGGAAATACAGATACACGTAATTTTTTACGCTTTCCAGTGCCATAAAGTGTATTATTTACACGATTATTAATTTCCCGTTTTTAATGGCAGAAACAGTTGCTTTTACAAATCCATATTTTCTTGCCAAGACACTAACACTATAACCCTTTTGCAATAACTCAAGAATATCCACTTTAGGCCACTAACAGGTCAAAGCATGCATAAACGAGTAAAATGAAAAAGAAGTTCAAACATAAGTAAATAAACTGTAGTTCGGGAATATCCCAATTTAAAAACAGATTAAAAAAATAAAAAAGTGTTCACGTTTTAGAGCTTTCAGATTTTGTTCACGTTTTAGAATACTCTGTGGAAAAATAAATTTGTTCACGTTTCTGACACGTTCACACTTTCGAGTGTTCACGTTTTCGCGAGTTCACTGTATAAACATTTAAATACTTTGGTAGCTTTTTTTAATTAGTCATTGCAGCCCTTCAGTCAGGATTACGACCTAGCTTCTCACGCTATTAATGTTGTGTGTTAGTTTTTTATGCATAAGTTCAAAAATGGATCAAAACATGGTCTCTTTTCTGGTACTTCTAGAACACCTGAAAGCCTTCGCAAGTTGAAAAATACCCTTTACGAAGAGATGTACCACAGGGTTCAATTCTCCGCTCTCTGCGATACATAATGTACACAAAGACCTACCTTCTCATTGTACTCACTTCGGAATTCAAATGTATGCCGATGACGTCCAACTCTACATTAGCTGTTTTGAAACTGCCATCGACAACTGTCTTGAACGCGAATAGATCAAAGGCTATCATAATTGGTAAAATTGGCCTGTTGCCAAACCTACCACCATTAGAATTGGTACCATGTGCCAAGGTCTTATTTATAATAGCCAACTTTCCTGGACTAACCATGTTAATATAATTTGTGGGAGTCGTAGGCTATGCTTTACACCTTTTAATATACGCAGGCTCTTGGCGAAAATACCTAATTCCTACCCTATTATATTAATGCGAGCTCTTTGAACTATATTACCTAAAATAAACTTGGCGTAAATTATAATAACATAGAAAGATACATTTAAGGACGAAATAGATATAATAGTATCTCGCATTTTTCCAACAAAATCAACAATATGTCACTGGAAAACTTTATGAAATTTCGCATTCTAATTTTTCTACACAAGATCATCTATTTAGAGAAACCAAATTATTTATTTAATAGCAACAATTTTCTAGAACTAACAGAGACTACAGGATAAACGCCATAAGGAAACAGAGGACTGAAGGGCACTTTTTTATTAATGCTATTCGTTCGTGGAATCAACTTCCATCAGAAAGCCAATTGAAGAGCAATCTAATGCAATTTAAGACAGCAATTTCAATACACTTTTCTTTTATTTATATTTTTCCATTCGCAAGGCTAACTTAAATTTAATTAATATAACTTTTATTTTTTTGTGAAATTTATTTACATATAATTCGTTTAATCATTATAAAATTGTATAAATTTATTAAATAAGATTATGTGCTCTTTTATTTACTCTCAGAGCTTTTGCCAGAAATCTGCTAAGAGGAAGTCTCGGAAAAAATATATTTTCATATTTCGTTTTGTCCGAAATGTGTGACCTGGAGTTTTAACTGGGGTTTGGCCTTACGTGTAATTAGCTAACACACTATCCACGTCGCTGTAGTCTACTTCAGTTGAGTAGCTTATTATAAATATTTGTCATGGAGCTAGAATTCCCTGATTATATTTTTCACATCCTCTGAGTAAATTTTGTCTGCAAGGATGTCTTTGAAACGGCCTTTGCTGAAAAAAATGCAGCGTGATACTTAAAAAAAATGAATTATCCAACGGCAATATATCTAATTCTTGAAGACTAAAGTTTACTATATTTATTTGCTGACTCTACAAATTAAAATTTTTATTCAATTTATTAATGCGATCATTTATCGGATTTATCCACTGGTGCATTATGAATTTTTCCTTTGTTTTACCACTTTAACTCAAGGAAAAAGTAATTGAATTTCATATTTAAAGATTTTAGCATAAATTCAAATATTTGGTTAAGAGATTAAAACATTAATTCGAAGTATCCTTTAAAAAATTTTAATTTCATTTCTTTAAAACTGTCATCAACTTCTGTTCATACATTCATAAATTATCCAGCATGACTCCATTCTGTTCGTGATTGAAAATTTTATCTTCTATAATAAAAAATGGAAGAAAAGGGCCAACGCGTCGGGTCTACAGTTGTTTCGTTCATTTATAATCGCAAAATAATAACAAAAGTTTCCTTTTTTTTCCACAAAAAATATTCGAAATGGAGAATGTTGCACACTTCATTACGGTATTGCAAAAGGGAATATTTTTTCACATACTTTTTATACATACTTTCCTTGAACTTGTGCAATGAAAATTGAAAAATAAACTCAACTTTTCTAATATAAAAAATTTGCTGAGGAAAATCTATCTCAAGAAGAACTAAAAGGAAATTTTATTGAAAAATTGTTAAAAAAAATGTTTTTTTGTGTTTATATTCGATAAAGTTGATGAAACGTAGCATGAATCCCAAAGGCTGGTAAAACATTAGGAGAACTCCAGTTTTCTAGACCTATTTGCCTGCCTTCCCTACTTAATTGGTCATTACAACCTAGCTTCTAACACCACTCCACACCACCATGGTGTGTGTGTGTGTTAATTTTATCCATGAGTGATGGCACCAGAGATCAGCAATGAATCGTTTTTTCGTAAGTACTCATGAAATTTTGAATATGAGTGAGTCAACAGTATTGAAATTCAACTACTCTGATTCATTCGTACTCACTACAATATTGATTTACAAGTACAGGTTGCAATGAGTATGAGTACAACGTTGACATCAAACTCATACCATTCGAAATATGTTTGATTCATACGCCACTCATTCAGATTCATGAATTTAGAAAAATATTTATAATACTCATAAATGATTCGAGTGATTCGAATCATTCATCAAAATTTACAAAATTTGTTGCATTTACAAAAAAAGAAGAGAGAAAAAGACAGCAAGCAAAGCACAACCTTGTAGTAAGTATTGTAGTAAGTATTGTAGTGCTCGTAAGCGAACCGTACTTATTTTGTGATTCTTGTAAATGTTGAGTCATGGAGAGTCGCAGGCAACAACATCATACGTGTTGTTAAGTATGAGTACGATGAGTACTTCAAACTTTCAATATAAGTAGTATGAGTATGATATTAAAATAAGTATGAATGCGTATAAGTATCAGAAATTATGAGTATTATTCGATTCTACTCATCATAAAGTATCCTTTTAATCTTACAAAATATAAAAATACTCCTTCTAATTGAAACTGTTAGTCTACTCCCGTTTTGGTTTTTAACTTACATCGGTTGAGAAGGCAGATACAAATTTAAGATCTTTAATCTTTAATTTTCTATAAGTCTCTGCAACTGAAAGTATAAAGATAGTCTGTTTGATGATGCATTCATTCTGAGTATGCATTCATAAGTTTCACTTAAAGAACGAATATACTACGCATTCCGAGAAAATTTATGACAAATTCAAAAGAAAAAATAAATAAAAAAGGAAAAAACCATAAGTTTGACTACTTCTCTGTTTAGTTTTTAGACGATGTCATGCTGTACTACCCACAAATGTGGAATTTGTATTCATGAGATATTTATTGGTGATTAACATAAATTTGTTCAGAGGGGAAAAAATTATTCTGGTTGTTACCACATAAAAGGCTATAAACATGAACAAATTATTTCGTGAGGGAGAACATGTTTAATTCAAAATGAGAATAATTTTCACATTTTGTGACTTTGATGAGACATCAGTAACAGCCAACAACATATTTTTCATTCTCTATCTTTCACTCTCAGCTTAGCGAAAAGTTTTAATTTTTAAAATATTTAAAGTTATGGGACTTAAGTGAATATGCAATTGGTCCAGGGTATATAGGGAGATATAAAGATGGATTAAACTTAAGTACATATGAGTACATATGCGGCAAAACGTTTGTTGACTCTGGCGAAGTGGAATCTCTTCTCTTCTCTCTATCTTCAACCAAAAATTTTCCTTTTGGGAGTCTATTTCGTGATTCGGGAACACCATATGATAATTGCTGAAAATTGTTGTCCTAAGGACGACTCTGAGTACAGATTAATTTTAGATTTGACGAAAACGCAAGCCGCGTCAAATTTAATGCTGACTTAGGGCCATTTTTTGGTACAATTTAATCTCACGTTAATTGAATTTGCATTTTTTGAGTGGGAGATTAAACCTTGTAGAGCTGCCACTCTTATAAGCAAAAATGAATAAAGCAAATTATTGTTAGATTCATCAAGTTGTAAACGGTGGCACGCAACAACAATGAAGAACAATAAAGAGTTTAATTGACTCTAAACACATATTTGTTTTTATTTATTTTGTAATCAACGAACTCATATTTTAAACGTCTTTAAAAAGGTAAAAACGTAGCAGTATTATAAAAAAATATAGTTCTTAATTAGAAGTAAGTTAGAATATGTCTTTATGTTATGTTACGTTCGGATCCGTTGGTCCTATTTTGAGTATGAAAAATATGCATAGGCGGTTAGTTTTTCTGTTTCGTTGCACTCTGTTACGGATTAATAGTTATGGTAGAATTAGCAGACCGTTCACGAAACATAACGCGTACGTTCGTTTATAGCATACGAAAATAACGTAAAAACTTACCGGAAATACATTACGGTTATGTAATCATTCTTATTGCCTCTCCCTTGCTTGAAAAAACTTGCCTTCCTTGAAAGGCAAGTTACGTTAAGTTATGTGGAATAATTTTTTGTTCACTCACTTTAATTCCCTATTATTTATTGTCTTGTTTTATTATATATGTATGTGATCTTGCACGCACCGAGACACTTCATGGGATCTTTAACGTAAAACAGTGTCATCACAAAAGGTAGAAGTGCGAAAATTCTATAATTAAAAATATGTGTGTATGGATGTAGTCGCATTCGGTTTGACCTTAAAATAAAAACTGCATACCATACCTAAAAAATAGAGAGAAAAAAATTGAGAAATGAGCAATCGGTGTTGAAAGTGTTAATATTCTGGTGGCAGAGGGACCTTGTTATTCAAATGAACATATGCCCGAAATGTCATGTACGAGATATTCCTTCAAAAGTAAAATTTAAAATTTGAAATACTGATTTACATACATAATTGGTCATTACAATCCTTTAGTCAGGACTACGACCTAGTTTCTCACATCACTTATGTTGTGTGCGTTAATTTTATATATGAGTGGCGGGACCTACTGTTTAAAGTCGCCTCCGAACGACAGATTTTTGAGAAACTTTTCATGGCAATTTTATTTACTCTCAGAACTTTTGACAGAATTCTGCTGAGAGGAAGTCGCCGTCAGCCTCTTCTCGCTTTTTTAGAGAGCTCTTGATGAGCGTTAATAAATGTCCTTCGTAATTCTATCAATAATTAATCCCTATTAATAGAGCGAGCGTCCATCTTCTCCTACGATACAAATTTTTGTGATATTTTGACTCTGTTTAATTTGTATAATTTTAACACAGCAACAGCTGAATTATCTGAATCCGATGTGCATCCAATATTGTTGCTCATTTTTCTAAATTTTGTTAATTTTTTTCCCATCTAGTTTATAATTTTTAAACGCTATTGGTGCTCTTTTTATTTTTTATGATGTTGATATTGTAACTTTTTTGCTTTTTTAAAAACGTTTAAAACATCGAGCCATATTCGCCAAAAAGTTGTAACCCTCAAAATTAGAATTTTACAGGAGGGAGGTTTTTTTTAATAAATTCAGTTTTAATAAAGCTTTTCCTGTGAAATTTAGAATGTAAGTTTTGTTTTGTGTGATATATTTAATTTTAATAATTTTGATTAGATATTTGCAATGTAACGGTTGTTTTTGTGGGTTACATTTTTTTGCTGTTCTGTTGGCAACCTTCCAGTAAAAAAATATGTGGGTTAACACAAAAATTTATTTTGAGGAAGTGGCTTTCTGTTCTTTTTTTTTAAATTTGCTTAACTTTTCCGTTAAAATTAAATTAAATTTCACTCTTTAAATAAAAATATGTAGGCACATTTTGGAATATATTACATAAAACAAAAAAATTATCGTACTTCATATTAAAACTTTGTAAATAGCGTTCGATACAAATATATATATGTACACATATCAGGAATAAAGTATCTACTAATTCTAAATATTATCTTCCTGATCGGTCTCAGGCAGCGAATCTTTGATCGGTTTATCCCATTTTAAATTTAAATATTCGTGTTGAATCTTTACAGGTATAGTTTTTTTATTACAAAGCGTTTTCAAATCCTTCATTTGAGGGAAGAAATCTTTAAGATATCATCATAATTGGAATTGAATTTAGATCACATTCAGATTCATCAAAGTACCCATATTTAAGAGTAATATTTGAAACATTTGTCTGAATATTGGAGAACGCAATTTTGTTAATTGAATTTTCATTGAATTGGGAAACATCGCTTGTGAAAATTTCTTCCAGTCTTTAAAATCGCTGTTAGTTAATTCAACACAATTATATTTTTTTGGATTAGTTCTTGCGTTTGAGATTATAGTGTACCATTCACTTGGTGCCCAAATGGTTCTACTCCAAATAAAGGATTCAATTGTACTATGTATCGAGTCAACAGGCATCACAGTGTGTCCAGGCAACAAGTATGTATTTTTTTATATAAGTTACAAAATTAGAATTTTCAAGAAAGTAAGGTAATATAGCATGCATTGCTCTGTTTTTGTTCTGTCCTGCACAGCTATCACAATAAAGATCGAATGAGTTTTTCATTGATCGACTAGTTTCATTACACCTTCGTCTACCATATTTTTTTTCTTACTGTTTCACTTTGTCTCGTTTATTTTAAACAACAATTTTAAAGCAACCCACACACGCGCTC
Organism: Sarcophaga variegata; assembly: GCA_932273835.1. Lineage (NCBI taxonomy): Eukaryota > Metazoa > Arthropoda > Insecta > Diptera > Sarcophagidae > Sarcophaga > Sarcophaga variegata. The sequence goes on from OW026358.1 coordinate 68,861,526, forward strand.
ACCAAAAATGTAAACAAACTCACCATATGAGGTTACATTAAAATTGTTTTTGTTATAAAATCATAACGATTAAATCTACAGCCATGAAATTTTTGCAGATGATACAAATTATAGATAACTATCGATTTCTATAAAAAAAACCAAAATCGATTATGGTGAGGGTTACATCAATTTGGCGAATATGGCTCGAATGAGTTCGTAGATTGCAAAGAAAAATAAAAATAAATTTGTATTTAGTTTTAACTAATTCCTTATTGTTCGCACAATTGTGTGTGCCACTGTGCCACAACTTGATGTAAACAACAACAATTGCTTTATTTGTTATTCTTCTTTACACTCTTCCGCGTACACACTAACTATTGTTCGTTAGTTCTTGACAACGGAAATCTTCAAACCACAATTATTCTCTTCACACGCAACGCGTCTTAACACAAGACTGACTGAATTCCGATCCCGTTGCCTGCTTCGTCTTGCCTTTTATATCGCAGGGTAAACACTCTGATTAATGCTCTTGAAGAAGAATGACTTCGCCTTCATGAAATCTTTTAAAACATATTGTTTACGTTATTATTGTTTGTGTATTTTGTTCACGTTTGTCCTTGCAGTGTTGTTGTTGCCTGTTTGTTTCCTTGTTTATCCCTTTGTTTTATACTGATGTTGATATATTTTTTTTATTTGTTGATTATTTTAACAAGTCCATAGTTTTTGTTTTTGTGGCTTTTGTTTATCAATCTAATGTTAAACAACGTAACACCATTTCCATGTTCGTAACAATATTTTGTCACAGAACAACCAACCACATCAACTATCAAGATCAGAACGGAAAGTAAAGCTTAATGAGGCTTTAAAAATTTTATACAATTTTAAATAAGAAAACATTGTGGAATGAAAATGATGTTCCATTTGCTTTAAATACTTTTACCAAGTTTTGTCACGTTAGACCGTATTGCATAGTGGGGAAAAATATTTGTGCATCAAATGACTTGTGCAAATTTTCACTACATTTTATGTTTCCTTAATTCTAAGCGTACAAGTATTAGACCGTAAAATAGAAAGTTTATTTCCATTTGTTTTCATTTCTTAAATGTGTGTTTAGCAAATAATTTGAATATTAGTGACATAAATTACTATGATAATCATCCATTCCAAATTCACATTTTTTAACATTCGTTGTTATCATTACAGATTCATTGTATGTTTAAATATTCAAGTCAGTGCTAAAAAAAAGTAATTCTTGTAGACTATTATTGAACCTAAGAAAATTGTCAATAATAAAATTGTCTAGTGCCATAGAAATGACAAAAAATGTTTGGCATTGACTTTCTGTTGGAATAGAATACGATTTATAGTTAAATTATTGAACATATTTAGTTAGCCTTTGTAATAAAATAATCCCGACTCTTTATATTTTTAAACAAAAAATCTTTGCAACTAAATGTGACTTTGAATGGAAAGTTTAACCCTCCGTCACAGTCGTGGATCTCGCCAGACCTTTTCCAATTTATTTTGTATTTAAAATGTTGTTGCAATATGCCTAGAGATTTGAATTTTCAGGTACCCTTCTGAAATTTTCTTGGCTTTCTGGTGGTGAAAAAATAGGATGAACAAAGTAAACAAAAAAGGAGTTAGAAGAATATATTTTGAAATATATGTCATATTAGTACCGCAGTTGGTCTGGCCAGACCCACTTTTTAACCGTTATATTTTTTCATCGAAGCAGTCTTTGAATATTTTGTTTTAAATTGACGCGAACTTTCAAGGTGTTTATGAGAAAATTTTTCTAAAAAAAATTGTATAATTCGAAAATTTTGGAAAATGAATGATGAATTAGAATTTATTTTCAATACGTTCTAGTAACTTCGATACCGATTTTTACACCAGAATTGCCTAATGAATTGCAAATGACTTGGAGAGATGGAAGAAACCGGACAAAATGAAGAAGATGATCCATTTTTGGATGATAATGATGAAGATTATTTGCCATACGAAGATCACGCACAGGACGTTGAAATGATTTAGTAATCGAACCAAATGTAGAAGACGACAGTGATGAAGAGGAGGAAGACTGTGGTTCTGAAACAGGTGAAGAGAATAATAATTGTTTCGTTGGAAAAGATGGTACCATATGGAATAAAAACCAGCCGACTAATGGTGCACGAACTCCTCAACATAATGTGATGCGTTTTCGAGTTGGGCGTAAAGAGCAAATCTCTACTCCACTTGAAGTTTTAATTTTTTTACACCAAATATTACAGACATCATTATATTTCAGACAAATCGGTATGGAAGAGACGCAGTCAATAAATGGAATGCTGCAAATGTAAATAAAAAACCAAAAATTTGGAAGGATCTAACAGAAGATGAATTATACGCTTTCATCGGCATTTTTCTAGCAGTGGGAGTTTCACATAATAATATGCAAAATCCACGGGTTTTGTGGCGTACTGATAATTTACCCATAGTCAGGGCAGCAATGTCTCTTCATCGATTTATGTCCCTGTCCAGATACATTCGGTTTGACGACGGAAGACGACGGTCATTTCGATTACTCGAAGACAAAGCTGCACATATTCGAGATATATGGAATTTTCTCAATGAAAACAAAAAAAGCTTTGCAACTAAATGTGATTTGGAATGGAAAGTTTAATCGAACATTATAACGAAAATAAAATTTTTCTTTAAAGGAAAATTGCCTTAAATTTAAACAAAAATTTGTTTATGTAAACTGAGTTTAGTTTAAACAAAATTGAATTTTGTTGTAAAATAAAATTAAATTAAAAACAAATAAAATTTGCCCTAATTTCGTTTAATTTAAGGAATCATACTAAAGATTATGATTCGTGAGAAATTTGCTGTCAAAAACACTTTTTCTATATCATTTTATCAGTTTAACAAAAAAGCACAAAATTAATATATATAGGCTAACGCCTATAATAAAATGTAAACTTCTATTATTGGCAAAAACTATTCTTATCAACATTCGTGATAGCGTTGAATCATGATTGATATTTTGGATACGTATGGAATAACTCATCACTCATACGCAAAGGTGTCATCAAATTTTAATTCCAAATATTGTTCCATTCTCATATGAAATTATTTATTTATCATGTTGATTAATTAATTTACTGTTCTTTTTTGTCTTTTCTGTTCGTGGCTGCAAGCTTGCATGAGCTCACCAAGAAATCAAAAGTGTATCAATCGGGAGAGTCAGAAGAAAAGTCGTTTCAGACACTAAAAGACCTATTGTGTGCTGCACCAGTTTTGGTTCCAGTCCCAGGGGAAAATTGCATTTTAGACATTGATGCTAGCGAATATGGTATCGGTGGTGTACTTTCCCAAGTACGGAGAATGTCGTAGGCTACTGTAGTCGCACACTGTCAAAGCCTGAACGAAACTATTGTTTGACCCGACATGAGCTGCTTTCAGTGCTGGAATGCATAAAACATTACCATAAGTATGTATGTATGGTCAACATTTCTTGCTTCATTCCGCACTTGATCATTCCGCACTGAGATGGCTGCTGCAATTCAAGAACCCTGATGACAGTTAGCACGTTGGATTGAAAGCGTCCAGACTTACGACTTCAGTATTGAACACCGAAGAATCATAAAACATGGGAATGCTGATGCTCTCTCACGCCGACCTTGTAATTTGGATTGTAAACATTGCGTGAAAGCCGAGAAGAAGGAATCTATCGTTGATATCCGGCTAATACAGATCAAAGCTAACGAAGACTGATCCGAAGCACAAAGAAGTGACCGAAGAGAACAAACGGCCTACCAAAAATGAGATATCCGCAGAAGGTCCTCTTAAGTTCAAAGTTGATAAACGGGTGCTTACGACATTGGGAAAGCGCTGATGGCAAGACCTCATCCAACCTATTAGTAGTGCCTTCCTCCAAAATGAAGGAAGTCTTAAATGAGTTCCGCAATGGAGCTAGCGGAGGAAACGCTGCGGTGACAAAGACGCAGGAAAAACTAAAACAACGTTTTTATTGAGTTGGATGTCAGCAAGCAGTGGTGGATTGGATTGCAAACTGTACCCAGTGTATTGCAGCTAAAGGTCCCGTATGAAGAAGTCGATGTCAGGTGCAACAGTACAACTCGAACGCACCATTCGAGCGGATAGCGATGGATGCAGCAGGCCCTTTTCCTGTCAGCAATGCCGTAAACCGATATGTTCTCGTCGTGATGGATTACTTCAGCAAGTGGCCGGAAGTGTATGCCATAGCCAATCACGAGGCGAATACCGTAGTAAATGTTTTCGTGAACAACTGGGTATGCCGCTACGTTCCAATAGAGCTACATTCCGATCAAGGTAGAAATTTCGAGTCAGCCGTATTCAAGGAAATGTGTGACGTATACGGAATTAAGAAGACTCAAACAACGCCGCTTCACCTACTGTCCGACTGAATGGTAGAACTGTTTAATCGGACCCTGGAGGTATACTTGCGTAAAGTAGTGAGCGAGCAACAGAAGGATTGGGACGAACACATTCCATGATTCAACATCTAGATATCCCGCCAAGATTATTATATTATATATTATTATAGACTGAGATAAAACTGCCTGGTGACTTATAGTTTGGTGTAAAGCCCGCCACAGAGAGGGATGCCACATACACTGGAAAACAGCAAAGTCTAAATGAACTCCATGAATTTGTGCGCACTCGCATATAAATGGTAATCGATAGAATGAAAGCCAGATATGATCGTGCAGCAAATACGAAGGGCTTCTATGAGGAACAACTGGTACTAATTTACAACCCAAAGCGGAAGAAAGGATTATCTCCAACGCTACAAACCAGCCGGGAAGAACCTTATAAAATAATTAAAAAGTTAAATGATGTCATGTACAGGATACAGAAAGCTTGCAGCCCCCGAGATCTTCAAACCACAATTATTCTCTTTTTTTAATGGTAGGGAAAATGAGTGAAAGTTAGAAAATCACCATTTTTTGCTAGTGATTATAAGCGTTTAAATTTGTTTCAGAAACTTCATAAAGTGGCTGTCAAATTATTTTTGAATTCACTCAAGTCAATCATTCCGTCGTCCTATAACCTACTTCGCGATATTCATACACAATGAACATCACGAGGGAATGTCCTCTGTCTGTTGGACGCAGTAAAAAAACTCTACAAATACACGAGTGAGTAACTTTTTAACTTTTAAATCGAATATATTTTAGGAAAAATGTTTAATTTTATTCTTTAATTTCAGTGCTTCAAAAGGATTAATTTCCTTGATTCTGTTCTGTTCCACAAACTTATTTAATAGTTTCAAATATTCAAATATCGAAACTTTTTGATTAAATAAGGATATAAATTATCTTAAAAAAGAGTCCTTCGGCAATTCATAGTCTTACTTTTTTTACCATTTTTAATATTTAAGACAAAATTTTATTTCTAAGATGATATATGAGTCAGTGCAAATGTAACCAGAGGAAATGAATTCAATTTGCATGAACTTTCATGTGGCTTTAATGGCTTCTGAAAATGTAAATAAAAAATCACATAAAATTTCTATAAATTTGTTTTTTTTTTGTAACATTTTTTCTTCTTCCATATTTTTATTTCTACCAGTAAATTTATTTTTATTGTTTTTTTGTGTTTAAGCGACAGTTTACGGAACGGAGACACTTGAAATATTTCCACATCAAGTTCATAAAAAAATTTTTGGAGTCATTTAACACTAGATTTACCAAGAAATTTGTATACCTATTTATACCAACACCAGTCAAATTGACTGCTGTTCAAAAATAACGTTTTGAGTGTGTAAATTTTGTAAGTGCTTTAAAGTTTTATAGAATTAATAAACACTAATGCTAAAATATAAAATTAATAAAAAGTACAGAGCTGTAACTTAGTTTTTATTCAAAATTGTTATGGTTTGTCACATTTTTTACAAATATAAACTTTTTCTCTGTGCGTTTTCCACAAATATATTTCTTGCAGATGTCGCAATTTATTGAACTTTTATTATTATTGCAAAATTATATTTGGCACCATTTACGTATTGCGTGGGGTGTTTTTGGAAGAGTAGTTGTTGGACAGTCAGCTTGTTATCTCTTGAACTGATGATGACTGATAATCAAAAGTAAGTTCTTCAGCCGAACGAAACAAAAAATCCTTCCTTGAGATATTCTTTCCGGTTATATTTTTATACAAAATCCAGGAATTTATTCAGACAAAATCTAAAATATTAAAAAATACTTGAAGTGGCCATCTTCTAGATCCTGATTTTACACTATATGCCATTAGCAACATCGTGCCATTTGATCTGTTTATCTTTTGTACTCAATAAAACAACTTTTTTGTTGGCTTACTCTTATAAACTGTAAGTGCACATTCATTTGTTGCATATAGTAGTGTTGAAAAACGAGCCATACTATCCTTCTTTTCCTAGCAAATTTTTTGAAGGTCCTGTTTGATCGAACGTACGGTACCAACCAATGTGGTGTTTTTGGCTAATAATTTAGAAGCTAAAGAAAAACTGTTAAAATAGTTGTCGGTTGTTACAGTCCTACCTTTCTTGGTATAAGGCTCCAGTAGTCTCATTACTATAAATTCACTAAGAATTGTTGCCAAATTTCGTGTTTCATCTTTTCCTAGATAAGGAAAGCCATTTACGACGTACTTCGTTTCAACGTCAAAAGCCAACCAGAATTTTATTCCAAACTTATATGGTTTGTTCGGCATATACTGTGTAAACCTACATCTGGCTTTCGTTGGAAACAATTGTTCATGTACTGTAATGTAATCAATGTTGTAGTGAGTACGAATGAATCAGAGTAATTGAATTTCACTACTGTTGACTCACTTATACTCGAAATTTTATGAGTGCGAAAAAATGATTCATTGCTGAAGTCTGTTACGTACATACGGCACTATTACCAGTACTTGTATGACCATATTGCAATAAGTTCTCCATTAAGTGTTAACTCATATAGTGTTGTGTTCATTTTTATGGGTACTGGAATAAGAAGAATATCCCTCATCACAGTAATCATATACTGTTGGTGTAGCATCAAATGCTAAAGATGCAGCAGAAGTCCAAAGGACAGGTTAAAATAATTGACTGAAATAATTTATGCTTTTGAAAGTGATAACAGTTTTAAGATATTTAAGTCCCATTAGGTATAAACTAAGGCGCGACAGTGTTCAAATAGAAATGAAGATATTAATGTTCAACAAAATTGTTTTTCTGTGCTTCTTCTCATTTAATGTTATGAGCTTTCAAAAAATAATTCTCTCGTAATAGAAATTTTCAATAAATCAAGAGAAAATAAATATTTTTTTCAAATAAAATAACATTCTCCTTCTCCTTCGCCTCTGCAGCTCCTGGAGGATTCGTTTGCCAAGTGTCCGAGATCAATACGTCTTGCATGTATGTTCGACGCTTCCCATCTGCCGTTGATGAAATCCATTACCGAATTTTCAGTTATAAGCTTGTCTATTGGAAAGTTTGATGGTTGGGCCACACCTGGCCAGTTAATTTGCTTTTCAGTGAGTCAAAATGCCACTTTGTTCTGGAACCCATATTATATGTACATTATATCGTTTCTCTTCACTGTGAAAGAAAGAGAGATCCGTATTGGGAATATCAGAGTCTTCAATAATTCGGCATCCTTATGTACTGGGCTCTTCCTATCGATTCCACGAAATTTTACCGCCTAGAGTTCCTAGGCGAAGGGTAGTTTAAGACCCTGACTTAAAATTATAGACTTCATTCCTGACCATAACCTAAGCTGGGTGGACCGTGGACCTCTTAACTAAATGATAAAACTATTTGCCCCACCTACTTCGAACATTTATATCTTCGATGATTATGGAACATAATCTTCTATATGTATGGGTACACTGCTCCCAATAAAATTAGGAGACCGGTTGTGTGAGTGCGTAATGCAGTACCCTTACAATGTTTCCTTTTATAAATTATTTGTCTTACTTGTGTAGTTGGAATTCATTGCCTTTACGTTGACACTTTATAAACTACATCTCGTGCAATCCTATCTGGTGAAGAGTTCTCACACCAGAATTCCACATAAGAAAAGTCTGTTTCCCTGTGGATTCTGGGGAACTTTAGGCAGACGATTCTAAATTTGAAAATAAGTTGTGGCATCGCCTCCTTAATCTTACTATATCTCTGAAACTCGCTGAATACTGTGTTGGATGTTAAGATCCTGAGTAAGGGATCTGAAACTACCATTATTTTTAACTGATCTAACGGCCAAGTGGAAATAGGACCTAAACTGTTAATCTGGGGCGACTATCTTTGCCGACTCTTGTGTTAATTTCAAATGGGTTCGTGGTTTTGGGGAAACTCCATGCAATTGTTAAACTCTTCTTAGCTCCATCAGAGTGTCCATTAGGCAAATGTATTTATTGGTATTTATTTATTGGCTCAGAAGATAGTTTACGTTAAGACTGATCTGGCTTAAATGAATAAAATGCGAAACAAACAACTATTTCAATTGACTCGTGCAGATACTGTAATCGGAAGGTACAGAGGAAGTCATTTAACGTCCGCAAATTTTGTAAATCAATTAAACCAGTAGAGGGTATTGTCACCTTGTACTTGTTAGTGTCCGTTTTTGGCTCGGTGAATACTTAGGGTATGTGACTAAGCTTTCCTAAGCTATTGTTACTTGGTAACATACTGTAAAATAAAAATTGTGTATTTTGTAGCTAAGTATAGTAGGCTATGCCATAAGTTATACAATTTTATCGTATTTATTTGTCCATTTTTCTTAGACTGCACATTTTTAAAATATTAATGATTTAATGTATTCACATTGTTGTAGACGCCGTCTTCGCCATATATTTGTATACATATTTCCATTGTCGTATGAAATTAAAATTCAGATTGCCGCGGAGTAATCTTCTTTTGATATGCTACGATACATCAACGGAAAATATATTTTTTCGAGAGATATTCAAAAGAACTTTGACATTAGATTAGAATACTTCCTTTTGAGTGTGATATTATTCTCGGGACATAAAACATTTTACCCTAGGTAATCCTGTCATTAAAAAAAATACACATCTTTTCGGTGAAGGTGTTTTAAAATATGAACTTTTCTATTTTATCAACAGCTGAAAAAAACTATTTAATATAAAACACCATATTCTAAATTGTTGTTATAAAATGTTTGTTAAATAAATAGACTGTAAAGTTTGTAAAGAATAAGTATAACACATATCATACATATCATATTGCCGTAGTCTATTTGGCTGTGTGTTGGCTTATTAGATGTGGGGTAACAGTTCAAACCCCAGTTTAGACATCAAAAACAAAACGAAATGAAAAAATATTTCTCCGGCGACTTCCTTAGATTTGTGGCAAAAACTCTGAGAGTAAATAAAACTGCCTTGAAAAGTTTCTCATAAGTCTGTCGTTCGTAGTCGACTTTAAAACTGTAGGTCCCGCCATTCATTTATAAAATTAACACAGATAACATAAATGGTGTATGTATGGCAAAAACGAATACATCACAACCTACTTATTTTTTGATCTAGTTTTATTTGTTTCTATTAACAAAAATAATAAACAAAAAAGCGTTATACTATGTTCAGATATGCACTTTTATTGAGTCAATATTCGTTTTATTGAGTACAATATTTTAAGTGTTCAGTCATAATAGTATACACAGTTCAACTGCTTATTTAATATTCATTTGACGGCTGGTAAACAAAACAGTTGGTTGTTTCAACAAAATTGTTTTTATTTTGTTTTATTTGTTTTGTTGTTTTTTTTTTGTTTTGTTTTTTTTTTTTTGAGTTGTCAAATATCAACAAAAAGTGTTCGGTTAATTGTAATATTCTCACTAAACATACTTATGGCAGTGCTGCATTTTAAGTTTTACTCAATATTATAACAATTTTTGCGCAATTATTAATTGAAACTTTATATGAAATATTGAGCACAATAATGGCGTTTATTGCGATTTACGCACCGTATTACAAGGTGGGATATTTTTGCCGAGGAAGATCATTAAAATCAAAGACAATAAAAACAGAATTTAACGATACGCCATTTCCCTTTGTCATATGCTTTAATAAAAAAAGCAATTTTAATTTTTATTTTCATTGTTTTATTTGAATGGAAATATGTTTTCCGCAATATCTTATCAATTGTATCCGTAGTGTTTGAGAAATTAATTTTACGGATTATTCTTTGCAGTTACACACAACCAAGAGTAAATTATTTGCCTTGTTTATAATGGTGGCTTTCGCAATATAAAAAAAGTTTTTTATGCAACAAACTGAAAAATTAATAAAATTTAATCGTTTTAAAACATAAGTTTTTTATTTTCCATTTCGCTTCTGTAAGTAACATAATAGGCCCACCAAAAGTCATCTGTCCCAACTTCTCATTATTTGTTTTTCTTTTGTTACAGTTTCATCAATCAACTCTTTGCTGCTGCTAACCAGGTGACTGGTTCACTAGAAACAATTCAGTTTGATTGGAAACAATCTCCTCTGTGAACATGTATTGGAATTAGAAAATAGAAATTTTGCTGATTGAATCCAATTCTTTTTTACGTGGTGTGCTTGACTGATTTTCCCTAAGATGGGTGCAGGAAACAGAAGGATTCCTGAATGCATTATTTTTGAACGAATCTGAAGTCCATTTATGGTTAAATATTGAAAACCATATAATACTTTTTTTGGGCTTTTTTTGCAGGGTAGGGGTTTGGTGGATTGCTTGTATTGGTATTGAAACACTTTAATCACTACATCGCGGCATCTCTAAGCATAAACCGTATTGTTCCCAAATTGCTTCATTTGTCATGTAATTTTTAGGTTTTAAGTGCATAAATGTGTAGGCTTTTTCCATTATAAAGTGATTATCATATAAATACAATGGAAAAAAAATTTGCCAAAAAAAATTAAAAAAATTGAACAGAAACATAAACACAAAAGAAAAAACGAAATAAAGAAAAAACATAATTTGGAAACAACACACAAAAGACACCTTTTCGCGAGCATATATAATGTGATTTACAAAATGAAACAGTACGTTTCGTGCTTTGTTGTGAAAAGTTGACGTTTTCATTATAATTACCAGCAGTGTTGCAAAATTGAAATTTTGAAATGGTACTGAACTATAACTGAAAGAGTACCTTTTTGCATCAAATGGTACTTTTATAATATAACACTTATTTATACTTAATACATGTATGAAATGGAATAGAAAAACTAACGACTTATACATGTTTCTCATATACATATACAACAAAAACAGTTGATTCGAAACGTAAAAGTCCCGTTTAGTCAAATGTCGACGGAACGTACCGGAATGTATGTTCATTTTTGCATATATAGAACAAATTAAATACTTACCGAAATTACATCACGATTCGGCAACCGTTCTCATTGCTTTTCGTATACTAAAAACGAACGTACGTTGAATGGACATTGGGCTAACCGGGGCTAAAGACTAATACTGCCTTTAGCATTATGTTGAACATGTTGCTAACCCATTAATAGTTGAAAAGCGCAAACCATAAAATCTGTAATAATAAAAAAGTACTGAAAGTGTAGCGGGGGTACTGCGGTATTTTCGGAATATAAAAGTACTGAAAAAAGTACTAAAGCACTGAATTTTTCAACAGTGATTACCAGTCATGTGAAGCCGATTCGAATGTTCAGAGATTGTTTGAATTAAAAATGTGTAAGTGGTGGTTTGAGTGTACGATCCACATATTAATCGATTTTAATTAAAATGTTTACAATGAATGTTAATGGTAATATGCGGGTGCCTCTGCACTAACATAGGGATGGTCCCTATTCGTGCTATGCTTTGTGAGTTACAGGAGGATAAATAAATATTTTTTTATTTCTTTTTTCGGATGCTCCACAAATTTAGCAAAATTTTATAATTAGAGGCTGTGGTGCGACAATAGTCGCAAACAGTGGAAAAAATCGAAATATTTCGTTTTGTAAACTAATATTATAAAATAAGAGGTATGGACCAGAGATCAGCAATGAGTATTCAAAAAGATGAGTAGAATCGAATCATATGCATAATTTCTGATACTTATACGTATTCATATTTATTTTAATATTATACTCATACTACTCATATCCAGAGTTTGAAGTACTCATCGTACTTATACTTAACAATAGGTATGATGTTGTTGATTTCGACTCTCCATGACTCAACATATACAAGAATCACAAAATATGTATAATTCGCATATGAATACTACAATACTCACTAGAAGGTTGTGTTTGCTCTGCTTGCTGTTGTACCAGTATTGCTTATGTCCGGTTGTTTCTTTGAGTGTAGTTATATTTTTACGAGTGTAACCTATGTCAATTAGTTTTAAGTTTATGTATATATATATATATATATATCTGTCACTGTCTTTAGGGTTAAGTTTCAGTGTGTATATATGTATCTGACTAGCCTACTTAAGTTATATAGAATTAAGTTATTTTACATGTACATAATATATTTAGCTTTTAGTTCAGTTTCTAGAAAGAACTTAATAAAGAAAGACGTTATCTACTACAATTTTTCAGAAGTGGCATTCGCCGAATATAAAAATATAAATTTTTTTCTTCCCTCAATTAAACGCAAAAGGCCAAAGCAGAAAAGGGACCATAAAATTGAATTTATAATTTTTTACAAAATATTTGATACTGTTAACAGCTTTGCATAGAAACCAAAAAAAGACGGAAGCAAAAACAATGGAAGAAGTGAATTACAACAGATATACGGCTGCGCAGCTACGAGGTTGACTTCAAAATCTTAATTTGCCTACCTCTGGCACAAAAAGTGCTCTTGTGTCGCGACTAAATTCAATTCCACCAAACGATAGGGGTGAGTGTCCAACGGAAAGCATCACTGCCGCAAACATAGTAGAGGAGGCAAACGATAGTATGGGGCGTATTGAAAGACAAATGAGTGAACAAAATCAAATGGACGAGAATGAAGTACAAACGATTCAACAAAACCAATGTAAATTTTGATGAATGATTGAAGTTACTCAAACCATTTATCCCTTTCCGACCGTATACGCACAATTGTGCGGGTGCGTTTAAGTCTCTATAATTTCTTTAATATATGCCGTTATGTGACATGACCGTTATCAGTTTTTGTTTTTTCATACTATTTTGGTAGTTTTAGTTGTGTACTTTCGCCAGATGTGAAAATGAGGCGAAAGGGTAAGTTTGTAAATAAATTAAAATTCTATAAATTGTGGAATCTTTTATCACACAAGTGTTTCCAATAAGAACAAATATTAAATATTGTATGTAAAGTGTAATTTTATGATTATTTTGTGATTTTTGAAATTTTTTTCGTTAAAATTGTTTGAAGTGCAACAATTGTGCGTATCCTGAAACAAAAGGATAAAGGGTCTTACTGACAAAACTTAATATCTTAAAATGATCTATGTACACAGAAGTAACCGTATTCAAAAATTTAAATAAATCTATCAATTTGTTCGGCTTTAGGTCGGAAAGGGTTATGAGTAATATACTTGAATTTTTCTAAAGTTATGAATCTGAATGAGTAGGCATATGAATCAAACATATTTCGAATGGTGACTTCCTCTCAGCAAATTTCTGGCAAAAACTCTGAGAGTAAATAAAATGAAAAGTTTCTCAAAAAAATCTGTCGTTCGGAGTCGACTTTAAACTGTAGGTCACACCACTCATGTATAAAATTAACACACACAACATAAGTGGGGTAAGAAACTAGTCAATAATTTTGATTGAAGGGTTGTAATGACCAATTATGTATGTTATGAATGTATGTATGTTGCAAAACTTTGATTGATGTATGTGCATTGAAATGTATTAAATTTCTTAACATTACACTTTATACATCAATTTGTCGTACAATTCGTCGTTATTCATTTTATTAAATGACAAATTTTGAATTGGAAATTACTAACTCATAACTGAACCATTTCATATGACATATTTCAGAAACTTACTCTTCTAGTATTGTGAACGAAAAATTATTGTCTTTTAAATAAATATTAGAAACGGTTTCGGTGAATGCTAAATTTTAAAATCAGTTTTATAAAATCATATGAAGAATAGAAACGAAAAACCTTAATAATTGGTCGCGACGTATAAAATCACGAAAAAGTACAACAATTATGAATTATAATAACAGTTATGGAACACAATTTTTTTTCAACACAGAGAGGGAGTGGATATTAAAACGTGTACAATACTAACCGACTGCAAAATCAATCCTCAAAATGATTTTTATTTTTTATGCTTTTCTCATGATTACGTTTGAAATAATAAGATTTTCTCTAAAGAATTATTTTCACTTACAACATGATGACTCAAAAAATTTCTTTCTGCGACTTACTCTCAACAGTCTTCTGGCAAAAATTCTGAGAGTGAATAAAATTGCCATGAAAAGTTATTCAAAAATATCTGTGGTTCGAAGTCGACTTTAAACCGCACACAATATACATAAGTGTCCATCCCCGTGACTTCCAAACACACATTTATTTAATAATAATGTTGACACAAACATACATGTTTTATTTAAAATATTTTCGTCCATAAATTGTAGCAGGTAATAAATATTTGTTTTTTCGTTCTATTGAATAAAAAAGGATATCGAAATTTAAGTTTACGTTGGTCTATGGTCAGTGCATATTTTTAAATTTATTTTCTTTTATTTAATTTATTATTATTACATTTTCTGTTTTAATTAGTGTGCCAAATATTTTTGGTTGAATAATCCGCTTAAAACTAAAATTGTTTTTGAAAACCATGAGGCTTATTTTAAAAACTAAGAAAGTTATCACATTAAAATTTTGTTAGGATTGGGGGCTGTTGAAAAGTAGACAAATATTAATTTTTTCGTAGTATATGTAAACTTTTAAAGATAATATTTTATATGCGTATTCAGTGTATACTGTATTTATATTTAAATAAAACAAAGCGTGTGGAAAATGTCATCGAAATTTTCTATAAGTTTGAAGGACCTATTGATGCCATTATGTGTGGAACATAATATCGTTTAAATATCCGAAAGAGCTTCTCCGGGGGAAGCAGATCCGCAATATATAATTTTCCATGACTCCAAAATAGCACAAGCTATGCGGCACGTAGCGCCATCTTGTTAAAACTACATGTCATTGGTATCCAGATTATGCAGTTCAGGTCAAAAGAAGGTTTTATGTTTTGTTTGCGCCATTGACAGTTATGTCGTGGCTAACATCTTTCTCAAAGAAATATGGAATGCTGATATCACCTGGAAAGATGCATAGGCAGCTTTTGGATCTTATATGGTATCGTCTCAAATGCGATAATTGAGACGTTTGTCCATGCACCCATTTCATTTATCTAGAAAAGAGTCTCAGTGTTGAAGATGATTTCTCAATGAAAATTAGTGTCAGTTGCCAACTGCTCCAGAGCCTATTCGGAGAATATACTTGGTTGGTAGGGTTGTCCATGGCGATTTGATAAAACAGACTGAATAAATAACAACTAATTGGACAGATGTAGCTTGAATAAGATGGTTGTGAGGAAAACCCTGTAAGAAGACCTTATAGAACAAGACCATGTCCATATTAATATTAAAAAGACACTGAAGAATGATATGATAAAAATGAAAGCATAAATTCAAATAAATTTGTTTTGTTTATGAAACAGGAGAGCAGAATAAATCTCCATTTCAATGTTATCATCACTACATTTTCCTAATTCTTAGGAAAGTTTCTTTTTTCAAAATTCCATTTGTTGGATATTCGTTGAATTCTTCTTAATCGAAATCATTCAGTTGTTGACAATGCTAAACGATGTTTTATGTAAGTTGAAAACATCAAATCAATTCAGTTTTTATGGAAATAAAGTGGAGATTAAAAGTATTCAGCAATTGATTTCTGTTACAATGTTGCTTCGATGTACTTTCAGACTAAGATGTCACCAAACATGATGTATATTGGTTTTCTTTATTTATTAATTTATTTTCATTGGATTATGTAGTACAAGAGGAAACAAATTTTCCAACGTATTTTCTTTTGGCGCATTGGGGGCTGATAAAAATAGGAACTGGAATCAATACCATTTTTTATTTAGAATTTATGAATACATTTTCGAAAATACATAAGCATAGTCGCCGTAGTCTAGTAGGTAGAAAAAATATTTCTTCCTTCCTCTCAAAAATTTGTCGTTCGGAGTCAGCTTTAAACTGTAGGTCCCGCCACTCATGTATGAAATTAACACACATAACATAAATGGTGTTAGAAGCTAGGTTGTAATCCTGGCTGAAGAGTGGTAATGACCAATTATGTATGTATGTGTATTGTTACGTTTTTGCCTTTTAAAAACGTTTGAAATATGAGCACGTAGATTGCAAATGGAATGACTTCGCCTTCTCGAAATCTCTATAAATGTAAACATGTTGTTTACGTTATTGTTGTATTTTGTTTACGTTTGTTCTTGCAGTCAGCGTTGCCAGAATGATGATTTTATCATATTTTTTATGATTTTTTAACTAAAATAGGATTTGATGATTTTTCTCCAAAAAATATGATTTTTTTTAACCAAGCCTTTTATGTTTCAGTTAAGAAGTTAATTACAGTAGCGGTTACGTTTTATGCATTATGTGGATTGATCCAATTAAGGTACAAATGCACAAAAATGCAGCACTGATTATTTTCAAATGTTAAACGGCTTTTACATAACGCAAATCAGTAGCAATTTGAGGAAAATATTGAAAACAAAGACGTTTTTAAACGCCGAAGATGTATATTTAGGATTATTTGTAAAAAAAAAGATTTCTGAAACAAAATTTACCAATAGTGAATTAACTGAATTCACTAATTACTGTGTTTCATTTTACATTGAGTTTTGTAAACAATTAACCAAACGTTTTAATTTTAAAGATACTTCCTTAAAAGAAATGTCATCTATTGATCCACATAATATTATTAATAAGAAAGTTTCTTCATTGTCTCCACTAATAGAAAGATTTCAAATTTAATTAATGAAAATTATTCTCAAAACCTGGACGATGTATTTAGAGAGTTTCGTCATATAGAATTCAAACAATATTTTTTGAAACCTTAGAAAATATTAATTGTGAAAATTTTTGGGCCAGAATTTTTAAAATAACTCGTGTTGATAACGGTTTAGTTTTTCCAACATTGACGAAATTTGTGTCCAGTATACTTTGTCTTCCCAGTTCATCTGCAAACGTTGCACGAAATTTTTCTAAAGTTAATTTAAATAAAACTAAGTACAGGAACAGGATTGAAAATGCAACATTAGAAGGTATTTTGTTTACACAGGATTATTCACTAGTTGAAAGGTGTTCCTGTTATATCTTAAAATTGATGAAGGAATTGTAAAAAAATATGAAACCCCAGTATTATAATTAAAATATTATAGGAAACTACTAAAAGTTTTACAAAACTCTACTTTTCTATTTTGATCTCATTTGTGTACTTTATAAAATTACTACTTACATATCGTCGGCTGGCCTGCAAAATGGTCCATCTCTATAGCAAAAATTTGTACAACGTCTCCGCTGGTTACAAAATTATTGCAAAAATATTTAAGTAGTTTTGTATGACTTTCATATAAAAATTATGTTGTTATGTCTTCTGAAATGTTGTTGAAAGTTACATAGGCCAATTTGAAGGCCAGACGACAATATGAATGTATGGATTTTTTAAAATTAATTTTAATTAAATTGAATTGTCTTTTATGTATAATGTACATATTTATTTTTTGTTTTGTTTGCGTACAATATTTTTGGTAAAATATGTAATTAATTTAAAATTGTTTGATTATCGGGTTATATCATATCCTCAAGAATAAAGTTAGTATATGATAACAAAACCCGATAAGCAATCAATGTAATACACTTTTATTTTGAATTGTTATTTATTTTTTAATGTTTTACAAATAAAAGTTAAAAAGTGATGATTTTTTCCGCCAAAATATGATTTTTTTCCTTCAAATGATGATTTTTCACCAGAATCTTCTGGCAACACTGCTTGCAGTGTTGTTGTTGTATTTTTGTTTACAAGTTTATCAATTTTCTTATACTGGTGTTTTGTTTGTACATTTTTGTTTACTTGTTTCTCATTTTATTATAACAACTTCATCATTTTGTTTTTTGTAGCTTTTGTTTACAATTTAAACGATGTGAAAGCAAAACACCAATTCCATTTTCCTAACAATATATAAGATTGTATTAAACACCGAAATATGCATGAAAATTTACTTCGTCTTCACCATTACTTTTGATTTTTAAAATATTTTCAAAGCATTACCGCGTGAAATAAACACAAACGCATTTAAGCAAATATTTTAAAATTATTTTTAGAAAACTGTGTTAATGATTGCACTCAATGAATGCAAATATTTTTAGAATCTTAAAACTGTTGAATTAAATTTTATTTATTTCTTTGCTTTAAGAAAACTTTCATTATAAAGTTCTTGGTTTACATTTTGCCAGATGCAAGAAAAATCCAACAAGAATACGTGTATATTAATGAAAAGAATAACTAAAAAAAAGTGATTCGGAAACAAATTTCATTTCGGTTTACAGTAGATTTCTCATACAGACTGTTCAATTTTGTTATTCAAAAGTCAATAGCTTCAAAACTTGCTGTTTGATGATTGTTAGTTGGATTAAAAATAGTAGTTGTGTACATACATACATATTACAGTTAAATTTTAAATACAAATTTTAGAATTGAAATTATATGCCATAATTTGTGTACTTATAGTCGCATAGCTAAATATCTTTAGACTACAACTATATAGCTAGACGATAACCTAAGGCATTTGGAACAATGGTGGTCACATCACCCATATAGGATAAAAATTTCAAATCGTATACCTACAAAAGTATCACTGCTATTGTATTCAAATTGATAACAAATTTTTTAACCACAAAGCTACAAAAAAGGTGGTAGAATTAGAATAAGCTCAGTATAATGATTAATATTTTATTATTCAAATAAAACTGGTTTCTTTCATTACAGAAAATATTAAATTAATGCGCTTTGTGACGTATGAGTATTATTATGAATTGATAAATAAATATTAAGCATACGCTTTGTTCGATTCAAAAATTATTATGTATTTGGATTAAATATTCAATACGCCCAGTATTATTCATGATGATACTGTAAATTGCTTGTAATACAATCCAAGCACAAAACAACCAAGCACAAAATAAAAACTACAAATGAAAATGATGCCATCTATTAATATTTACTGAAGAGGACATATAAACTGCCATTAATGACCACATGGTATCAGTACCTGCTAAAAGTATGCATAACTTAACGGCATAACCCAGGGTCCCAAGACGATAAGGAAGTGCGTAAATTTCTTCTTCTAATCTTCTCTCTAACCTTTTGTAGTTTATATGATAATATTTAATTTACGTACGTATTTTGTATTCTATTCAACCTCATTGATGTTTGTTTCCGTTGAATTAATCTTTTCGATATATCCGTTTATATTTTGCTTACGCTAATCAATTTAATAAATCTCTTGGGTAACATCGTTTGTAAATGGAAGTCAGTTAACTAAGAGTTTTTTTGAATTTGTAAATTTCGGTCGTAAATGTCTAATTTAATTTAAAAAAGGGTATATTGTCTGAAATTTATTTTATTGAACTCTTTAAAGGAAAGTTTTTAGTAACTTTTTTAAAGTTAGAATATATTCCTAGCGAATGAAAACAAAATTCAATGATTGACTGTCCGATGACCTAGTTGATAGTGTGCTAAACTTCAACAGACGAAGCAGTGGATTCGATTCCTACCAGAGACTAGCAATGAATGGTTTTTTTTGCCACTCAGAAGTACTCATTAAATCTTGAGTATGAATAAGTCAACAGTATTGAAATTCAACTACTATGATTCATTCCTACTCACTACAACATTTATTTATAAATACAAGTTGCAATGAGTACGAGTACAACGTTAACATCAAACTCCTAACAAAAACAGCAAACAGACAACCTTCTAGTGAGTATTGTAGTGTTCGTAAGTGAATCATACTTATTTTGTTTAATTTTGTAAATGTTGACTCACGGAGAGTCGAAATCAACAACATCATGCGTATTGTTAAGTATGAGTACGATGAGTACTTTAAACTTTGAATGTGAGTAGTATGAGTATGATATTAAATTAAGTATGAATGCGCATATATATATCAGAAATTATGAGTATGATTTGATTCTATTCATCTTTTTGAATACTCATTGCTGATATCTGATTCCTACCAAAAGACTCTGGGAGTCTGATTATTTGTCTGACATTATACGTGATTACTCAAAATGGAAAAAGGAAAGTGAGTATTATTACAAAAAACAATTCTCGACAAAAAGTAACGAAAGTATATACTAGAGGCCTAAATGGCAATAAAACGTAATTTTATGCATTAAATATAAAATGAATTACTGTTGCAATCTCATTCATCTTTTTATCATTCAACTATTATGCTCCAAAATATGTACACCTCTTTAATAATCTGTGAATACTCTCCATTCATTCCCTCTGAATTCACTCACTTGTGTGTAAGAGCCACATGAGCTTACAAAAACAAAACAGCAATGAATATGCACTCAACACAATATATCATTCACGGTTTTATAAGTGTTAAGGCTTGATTTTGTGAGACGAACGATTTCACACGAAAACATACAATATTGTTCGTGTTTTCCATATTAACAGACGAACATGTGAAATCATTCGTTTTAAGTAGATAAAGCCAAAGACAAAGAAAATAAGCAAAGAATACACGTGGTTTTTAATGAATGCAGGATTGATTCTCTATTTGATTCTATTGCTATGCTGTATAGTTAAGAGTTAAAAGAGCCTGGACAAGACTTTAAGAAAATGAAACATTGTTGCATAAATTTCTCTTTGTGTGACTCAATACATGAATTGAATACCAAACAATTGTATAAAATACTTACAACAACATTTTTTTATTAAATAGTATAATGTTCCTGCCATGGTTTGTAAAAATTTATTATGTATGTTAATAAAGAAGTAAACTTACAGCATAACACTGCATGACGTATGATTAATATTATTGATGAAGTGTTATCCAATTAATATTAATCATACGCTCGAGTGATTAATACAAATATATAATGATAAAAGAGAAGAAGCATTAATTCATTAGGCTGAGTAATTTTTATTATATTTTCTTGTCATATTAAGAAATTTGTCACACATAAAAATCTTTTACTTTCAATAAATTATTTCCATGTAAACATTAATGGCATTAAGTTAACTTATTATGTTTATATTTCGTATTATGAGTATTTCAATTTATTTTTTTAAAAGTAAAGCACAATAAGCAATTTGTTACTTTGCAAATGTTACGGAAGAGAAGTAATTCAGGTTAAACTCAGAGATACCGCAAGGTTCTGTTGTATCTCTAATTCTATTTCTTATTTTCATTAACGATCTTCTGTTTTTAACTTCAAATCCTATCTACTCTTTTGTAGATAACAGCAACATTTGCCACTCATATTCTTTTAAGGGTAGGCTAAGCACTTTAGAGATTGAGGGGAAAAGGCTTAATATGAATGACACACTCACATCCGACTTACAATCAATTTCCGAATTGGGTTGAATAGGGTTGAAGTTAACACGCGAAAAATCCAATACTATTTAATAACGCAAAAGCTTGGCAATAATAGGTAAAAATAGTAAATGGTAGGGTAGGTATTATGAAAGTTCAATGTTATGTTCTTTGGAACCAGCACTTTTTCAAGTGTCGAAAGAAGCATTAAAGTGCTTATGTTTCTTAAGATGGTGAAATACTTCAACATGCAACTATCATGTATCCGACCGCTTACAGGAGTAGGAGTAGGAGTAGGAGTAGGATATTCAACTCTATGGATTCATTATAGCATCGACGCGATATGGCTGGCGTTTTACTGTTCTATATGTACTACAACGGATTTTACTCAGGCGAGATAAAGGGACTTCTTTCCGAAAATCTTGTTTTATTACGTAGCACCCTTCTTTCTTGAAGGGCATTCAGCTTTTTTGTATATCGAAAAATTCCATATCTTTTGGAAGTTAAAGTTTTTAGAAAAGAAATATTCGTAGTTTTTTCCAGTTGTTCTTTAAAAATATGAAATATTTGCAAAAAAAAAAAACATTTTATTTCTTTAAAAATTACCATTTCCGGACAGGGACTCCGCACAAATTTACATCGATGACTCCAAGCTGAATGAGCCGAATCACTGCAGCATCTTTCAAGCGGAGGTGTCAGCAATTCAGGCTGCGGTGAAGATTATTCTGGCCAAAAATGTTCAAAAATCACCATATTTTCCGATACCCGGCATTAGATTCTAGTGTAATCAACTACAAAAAGGGTGTACGACTGTCGCAGATATCTCAATGAGGTGGCGAATCGATAAGATGTTTGTATCACATGGATACCGGGACATAAGGATATTCCCGGCAACGGTAGAGCGGATGAACTGGCCAGAAGGGGCACGACCATCGAACTCTCTAATGAATTCTCTACATTGGGAATCCCTTTGAGTGCCTGCAAACTTATAATTGACAATGCAATCTAGAATCTTGTCAACAGTAGGTGGGCAGCTTCGGAAAAGGAGATAACGGCGCAAAAAATCTGGCCAAGGCTGGATAGGAGGCGCGCGGCGACCCTGTTTAAACTCCAAAGAAGTAGGCTCAGGACTTTTATCGGGATTATTACGGGGCATTGCATTATAGGAACACATGCGAGGCGATTGGTTTTGGACACCTTGCGAATGATGTCTGCAGAAGCTGTGGAGATGAGGAGGAGGATGAGTCTTTTCTTCACCTGCTGTGCACATGCCCGGCACATGTTCGGAGGAGAAAGAGTCACATGGGTGCCTACATCGGAAGCTCCGAATGATTCCTGGAATAGGGGAGAATGTAAAACTGTGGCATCACAATGGGCCCTGTGTGCGGCCTAAGTGTGTCCGCTCATGACTCCATCGAAGGGACAGCCATTTCTACCTACCTACCAATTCGTTCCACTAGCCTTTTTCTAATTTCTTTAAAAAAATTAAAAAAGAGAGCAAAATTTACTACCAAATCCCCAGGCAAAAATTAAGTTAAAATAAAACAAACAAATGATTTAACAAAATGATTTATATCACGTTTTTTATTATAAATTAAAAAATTATTATAAATTAAAAAAATACACTGAGTTTGAGGATAATTATGTTTCCTTTTTTCCTTCTTCTAATTTCTCATGGGGACGTAAATATATAGTATACGTGTGCATAATTCATATTTAATTGTCAGTTGAAAATAAAGTGTGTGAATATTTTTCACCGTGAAATGTGAACGCATCAAGTTGGTTTACATACATCCTATTTTAATATTTCGAAAGACCAAAGGAAGCATTTCTGTATGTCAGTTTGCGAGTGTTTTGTATACCATATGTTGACTTGAGGAAAATGTGAAAAAAAATTTTAAAATTAATTTCCAAAAAAAAAGCAAAGAGAATAACTCCTGTTGCTATTATCATACTTTTTACACTGTAATCCTGCATTCATAATAAGACATGGTGGATTCATATGAAAGAGGAAGAAAATGGGGAGTGTCAGATATTATTCAGCTAGAATGTAGAAAGTAAATTACAGGTTAACCGCATTATAAATATTTTGGGTTACTAATGAATTTAAATTTATCCAAATAATATGTTGCAAAGAATGTCTGAATAAAGTAAAATTATTTTCAGTAAATTTACTTTAAGTTCAAATTTTATTTTCCAGAGTCTAGTGAATTGAAATTCTTTAATTCTTTTTGTTTAGTTCTTTTTTTAACTTATATTTATACAGTCTCTTGTTTATACAGTGAATTGAGTTGAAAAACGGAAAAGTAAGTTGTAGGAGGAGTGGTTTTTCATAATGATTCTAAGAAATGATTTTTCAGTGAATTAAATCAAAATTTAAGTACCGAATACGAAAATGGACGCCGGTGCGAAAATAAAAGAATTTAATCCACCATGACAATTGCTGAAGTGTCACAAAATGCGCGTCGTGGCACACACTGTGATGTCGTGTTGCAATTAAAATAACCGAAAGGGCATGTGGTATCCGCCTCGTCGTCTGGCAAAGGGAAAATGACATCGTTTAGGTTGACACTTAATTTACATCAAATGTATGCACGTGTATTCCATATACGACTAGAAAATGTGAGTGACGAATTTAAATGCCATAAGCAGACTGTGAAGATAAGACAAGAGGTAGATTTACATTAAAAATTAAAATCATTATTTCAAAGAAAAAAGATCTGTAAAGCATTTTTTTATGTTTGCTCATACATAATTCGTCATTACAACCTTTCAGTCGGGATTACGACCTAGTTTCTCACATCACTTATGTTGTGTGTGTTAATTTTAAACATTAATGGCGGGACCTACACTTTAACGTCGGCTCCGAACGACATATTTTTTCTTTTTTTTTTGTGGAACTTTTCATAGCAATTGTTTCGGGGGCAATTGGGGTAGAATATCTAAAATCACATTTTTTAATTGAGCCACAGAAAAATACACAAAAGTATTAGAAAATATGTATATAAAACAAATGTTTCAAAATAAAAACATTACCTTGTTGTTTGGGTATTGATCGAGAATTTTATTTACTTTCAGAGTATTTTCCAGAAATCTGCTGGGGGGAAGTTGCCGAAAAAATGTTTTTTTCATATTTCACTTTGTTGACCTTAGATTTGAACCGAGACCACATGTCTGATTATAAATTTTTTTAATTTATATCGTTAAAATGTCCGATACTTTAGCTGTGCACTCACTGCTGTAGTATTCGATTATCATCTTTAGATGTGGTATACTGAAGCAACATCGATTTTAAGCAGCTTTTGGTGACAAATTCTTAATTTTACAATATTTTTCAATGTCCTGACTGCAATGTTTTGAATGCAGTTCAAGATTTTTTGTTAAACATCTAAATGTTCGGTAGTTTGTCCTTTGAAGCGTTTATCCCAACTATTGGCGTTTCGGATTTATATGCTATAAAGGCTTAAAATATAAACAAAAAGTTTAGTTTTAAACTATTCATAGATTAAAAAGTTATTTAGAAAAATATTTGCATACCTCAGCGTAATCTCTTTTAAATCAATTTAAAATTTGTAAAAAATTCTCTTGAAATTGTTGTCCACTTTTTTTTTTGTCAGAAATAAATTTAAAAATGTTTAGCATTGTTGTACGTCGTATCCCATAAACACTGCAAACATTTTTGTTATCCTCACAAGTTGAAAACGACTTCATTCATTCATCAAAAAGTTTATTTCGCCATGTTAACGTAATTTTTCAAAATTAAAAAGTTGCTGTACAAAAATAAATTAAATAAATAAAATTAAAAATTCCTACAGAGTGTTCTAGATAAAGAATAAATTCTGTCTTTGAGGCTCTTTATATCAACGGAATGTACGAGTATCTCTAAAACAGGTAGACACACTCTGCAGTAACAGTCTGCTGAACCAAGAAAGTTGGTTACCCTGCTGCCTTTAAATTTGCTGTAAGTTTAAAGAGAATATCTTAAGAATTGTATTTAATTTTCGATATTTGATATTCTAAACTTAGACTCTTAAATGCATTCTTCGAACACTGGAACTATGTTAAACCTAGTAACCATAACATCCTCTTCGAGCTCTACTATGTCAACAGTACCGATAATTACAGATTGCAGACGATCATGAGTCAATAAATGACAATGAAACTTGGTTGTATTTGGACAGTTTAGGTGACTCAATCCGGATCAAGCCTATATGTCGTGTGTGGGTGATTAAATCAGTGAATGAATGAATTACCGGCTATTGATGAAAATGATATGAATGAGAAATCGAATCCCAGGTCAGACTTCAAAACGGAAATATGAAAAAAATAATATTTCTTCTGCGACTGCCTCTCAGCAGATTTCTGGCAAAAATTCTGAGAATAAATGAAATTGACATGAAAAGTTTCTTAAAAAATTGTCCTTCGGAGTCGACATTAAACTGTAGGTCCCGCCACTCATGTATAAAATGAACACCCACAACATGAGTGGTGTGAGAAGCTAGGTCGTAATTCTGACTGAAAGGTTGTAATGACCCATTACGTACATACGTTACGATATGAATGAGAAATTGGAAAGTCATCTGAAAGTAACAGAAAAAAGAAGGTTATATGGGAATTAAATAAGACTCCTACTTAATGAGTCATTACAACACTTTAATCAGCATTACGTCACCCATGTTGTGTGTCTTCATAATTGTTCATAATTGGCGATACCTACAGTTTAAAGTCGACTTCGTTAAAAATCATGCCTTGTCACAACTCATCAAATTCCTTGAAATGCATCATTCAAAAAATAATTGTTTTTTTCTTAGTTCCTAAAGAGAATTCAATTTAATAAGATAAGTGTAAGAGAATTCAGTTTTATTTATTATAACATTTCCGAAGGACATAAAGAAGATTGTTCTGCTTATGTTTCGTTCATTAACAATTTTTTTGACTAAAGATGGAAGTTAAAGTTAACACAGGAAATGAAAATGGAATTATACGCACTTAAATAAAGCATTTATAGCCTGGGAAGTAAAATGTCAGAGGAAATGGTTTAGGGACGAATTTTTTTTTGTATAATATTAAGCTGTAAAATAAAAAACATTTCAAATCAAATGGAATAAGGGAAGAATCTTAATCTTTTGGTTTATTTTAATTCATTTGTTATATATGTTTATTTTGTTGTTATTTTTATTTTTTGCTTATCTTGGGTGAAATCGAATGCGTTTGGTTCTGATGACTTAGATCCTCTGTTTTTAAAAGCTTTGTCATCTGGACTTTTGCCGTATTTAACTCATTCATTCAATAAAGTTTTAACTATGTCGTCCTTCCCTGATTAATGGAAACAGTCGAAAGCTATTCCCATTCCTAAATCCAACAACGAATTCAGGCCAATTGCCATTCTTTCATTCCTGTCTAAAGTAATAGAAAACCTCATAGCTAGACAAATTAAAAATTATCTGATAAGCAGTCGAGATTTATGAAAGCTAGGAGCTGCACTACTGCTTTAGTCAATGTAGTTGATGACCTTAGTTTGGAACTAGATGAAAATTGGATAGCGTTTTTAGTTATTTTGGATCACACCAAGGCTTTTGATTTGGTTGATCACAAAATATAATTGAAGAAGCTACAGACCCTCTTTCATTTTTCAAACTCAGCTTGTAGTCTTATACGTTCTTATCTTAAGAACAGATCACAACGAGTTTATGTAAACGGCAAGATCTCGAATTCGGTAAACATTGGAAGAGGCATTCTCAGGGATCAATATTAGGGCCTCTGTTGTTCCAAATATACATTAACGACCTACCTGATATTTTGGATAACTTGTACACTGATGACATTCAGCTTTATAGGATCACACGTATTGAGGACATCCATCTATGTATAGACACCATCAACTATGATTTACAAAAAATTTGCAACTGGGCTAGGGCCAATGGACTTTGTATAAATCCCTCTAAATCTAAATGTTTATTGCTCTCCAGAACTAAGAGAGTATTTGTTGTGCCAAATATTATTATCAGGGGAAATAACTTTTCAGACGCAAGAGCCAAAAATTGCAATTTGCAAAACTTAAGTTTTTAAATAGCCACAAATTTTTTTTACAACAAAAAAGTAAAGTTTCTTGATAACAAAAAAATATTAATTTAATATATTTAATAATATAATATAATATTATTAATTAATATATTAATTAATATATTTATTCATATTATTATTATGTAGATACTTATTATTTAAGTAAAGAGAATTAAACATTTACTTACAACACTAACTTGTACTTCAGTAACAAATAATTGATCAAAAAATTCAATAGGAGCGATGGCTTTGCATAGTTTTAGAAAGTTTGGATAAATGTGGATGCCAACTTGTTGTTTTAAGTTTTAAACACGGCTCTAAATTTTCATTTGTTAGTTGGCTTCTAACTTTACTTTTAGTTATATTCATGCACGAGAATGCTTGCTCGCACGAATATGTCGATCCAAAGATAGTCAACACTCCAAATGCCAACTTTTTCACCTCACTGTAGCAATCTGGAAGACTATTCCATGCGTCGAATATAAGCGCCTCAACTCGCGGCATTTCTTTTAAATCTATCCACTTTTTTGTGTTACTATTTAGGATTGTTAGGATGTTAGGATTTACTATGGTTTTGAATTGATCAAATCTATTAGAAAATGCCTTTTTAATTTTTTTTTATAACTGTGCTAAAGTAATTCCTGTCAACAGTTGCACTACTTTTATCGCTTATATTGCTTTAGAAATTGAAAATGAAGTAATTTATCGCTTTGAATATCTTCTGCAAAAATAATTAATTTTTCTTCAAAACAGTCTAATTGTTCTACCAAAACATAGGTGTCCCTTTCGTTGCAGTTTTAGTTTCAGCTCATTTAATTTCGCTGTGATACATTATGGTTGTTTACGAAATGATTTGTTAATTTTCATACACTCCTTGTTTTTTGAAGTCGCCGTAGTCTAGTAGGTAGTGTGCTGGCTTATTAGACGTAAAGCCAGGGTTCGAGCTCCTGGCCAGACATCAAGACAAAACACAAAAAGTATTTCTTCGACGACTTCCTCTCAGCAGATTTCTGGCAAAAAAAACTCTGGGAGTAAATAAAATTGCAAAAAACGTTTCTCAAAAATCTGTCGTTCGAAGTCGACTTTAAACTGTAGGTCCCATCACTCATGTATAAAATTAACACACACATCATAAGTGGTGTGAGAAATTAGGGTCAATTCGACCTCCGTTGACTGTACTTGTCTTAATTGACAAGTACACGTCCTCTAACCTGGCCTAACCTACTCTTCTTGTTAATCGATTCTAAACAATTATTTTTTTTTTTTATACAATAAATAATATATGTGTATGGAACTAAAGTGCCACAGTTTCACATCCAATGAGCCGCATTTGGCTCGCGAGCCGTAGTTTGCCGACCTCTGCTCTAGAGTAATAACTAAAAGCACCAAAATAAATTCCCATAAAGATAAAAAAGTAAATGCAATTTGCAAAAAATTAATATAATTAAGAAAAATAATAAATTCTTTCACATCAATATCACGTCAGCATTAGACAGAGCTGTTTTACATAGAAAGTGTGGGCTTTGTAAATAAAACTGATAGCGCAGTGTAATAATGTAATAATGAAAAAATTGTGACAAATTTATTATTTTGTTGTGAAACTGTGGAAGATACAGGCCATGTTGTAGCACCCACTGGAATATAGCCTAGAATTGTGTTTTTTTTTTATTTACTTTTAGTTTAGGATATCTCGAAAAATTTCAAATTTTTAACAATCCTTCAGAATTGCCATATCATAACTTAATTCCATTTTAATTCCAAATTAATAGCGTATACTTTATATTCAATTGAATGTTAAATATATTACTCATACGCATGACATTACATGTACTAGAATAGTTACGCTGAAAAGTATGCAATAAAAATTCTTTGATATTCATACATATGAACAATGTTGCCAAATTTTTTTCAAAATTTCCCGTCAAATTGGGCTTTAAAAATCGCCAGAAATCGCTAAATTAAATTTTTCCAAAACCGTCAGAAACGCGTAAATAAATAGATTGAAAATTTTAAATTAACGTTAAATAAAATAAAATTTAAATAATTACACATATTTTTTATTCAATTGTTTTTTCAATTATGTTTAATAATTTACAAACAAAATTAGTTATTTTCAAAAATATAGTGCCAGTCTTCTGCATTTTGTTTATAAGTGGTCATTGTACCTACTTTGTTGATACTAGGGTTTTATGTTTTTGGGTTTCTCCGTGATTAATTAAATCGCTCAACATTCCGGATAAGGCACATTTGCAATACTTGCAAAAACTTTTTGTATGATCTTTTTCATTTTTTGTTAGCCATCCTTTTAGTTTATAATGGTCCAGCCATTCGTTTCGAAACTTTTGTGGATACTGAGGTGCGATAACTTTTTAAAGAAAAAATTCAATTTAAATGTACATTTTAAAATTATATTCATATAATTAATGTGTAACAATTTTATTTTTTTTTTTTGTCATGTACTTACTTTTTTGATATTTTTTCTTTTTTCTGCCTTCTTATTTTAAACACAACACTTTAAGCTTCACCTTCGTTTGAAATCGATTTCAACTTTACGTTTTTGACATTTTCTTTGTACTTTTTCTACTAACCGTTATTCGACTCTCGAATATAAATAGATGGTTGCATTTTATCTTACTTATATCATATAATTCAACCTTAGAAAAAACGCTAAAAAACGCTAAAGCTCTGCAAAAAACTCCAGATTTCACGCTAACCGCTAAAAAGCATTTTTTCCCGTAATTGGCACTGCAAAAACGTCAGATTTGACGGGAAAAACGTCAAATTGGCAACAATGCATATGAATCTAGTGGAATTAAATATCACTCATACGTCACATATCGAGCCGTATTTGCCAAAAAGATGTAATCCTTACAATTAGAAATTTACAGGAGGTTTTTTTATCAGTAAATGCAGTTTTAATAAAGCTATTCCTTTGAAATTTAGAATGTAAGTTTTGTTTTGTGTGATATATTTAATTTTAATAATTTTGATAAGATATTTGCAATGTAACGGTTGTTTTTGTGGGTTACAATCTTGGATCGATTTATTCCATTTTAAATCTAAATATTCGTGTTGAAACTTTATGGATATACATAGTTTTTTTATTACAAGTCCTTGTATTTAGCGGAAGAAATCTTTAAGGTATCATCATATAATATTGTAGGTCCCTTAGAAATGTTTTCAGAGTTTCGTCTGGATCGTCAAATTGAATTTAGACCATAACTTTTGGTTTCAGATTCATCAAAGTACCCATATTTAAGAGTTATATTTGAAGTATTTTTTTCTGAATATTGCAGAACGCAATTTTTTTAATTGATGTAAAGTACTTAAGACCTTTCGCAAGTCGAAACTTGTACATAAATAAGCTGGATTCTCTTTACATAGCTTTTCTAGGTTCCCTAAAAATATTTCCTTGCATTTTTCTATGTCATTTCATACTCTTCTGATGATTCCAATTGCCTTTTGGATTCTGTGTCTAAGTTATTGTAATTTTTGCATCTTTTTTAGGTAAATGGAAGCCTAAATTGAAACTGGTTCTAAAAATTTTACGGAATACTCCTAACGACAAGTGACAATTTTTCTTTAATAATTGTTTTCAAATGTTTCGTTTATTTTTTATTTTAAAAAAGAATTTTATTGAGGATATCCATCTATGTATAGACACCATCAACTATGATTTACAAAAAATTAACAACTGGACTGGGCTTAATGGACTTCGTATAAATCCCTCTAAGTAAAAAATTTTATTGCTCTCCAGAACTAAGAGAGCATTTGTTGTGCTAGATATTATTATCAGGGGGAATAAAATTGATTTTGTTGAATCTGCATCCACTATGGGAATTATCTTTAATGGTCGGCTAACGTGGTCTAACCACATTAATGTCATCGTTGGTAAAGTTTACGGTATACTTATAAACTTGTGGCCTGTTATAGATTCGACTCACTTTGTCATACGTATTCAACTGGCTAAAACGTATTTGATTCCTGTTTTTTTATATGAATCTGCAATTTTCACAAACTGTAATACTGATAATAAGAGGAAACTCAACTTGGCGTACAATAATATAGCCTGATATGTATTTATTAAGGGACGTCGAGACCATACATCATATTTCTTACCAGATATTTGGAGTTAATTTTGATAATGTATTAAATATTAAATGCCTTATTCTCCTCCATAAGATTATTACTTTTAAACAGCCAATATACTTATTTAGTAAGATTCCATTTGCTAGATCCAACTACGGTATGAAAATTATCCAGATTATTTTGTCACAATGTCAGTTTTTTTATATATACCATCAGTCTTTAGAATTCTTTACCTAATTATGTTCAGAACATAGGCAATGCAATTAATTTCCAAAAAGGAGTTATGCAATCTTTTTAAGGAGTTTTTAGCATATTTTAGTTTTTTTTGTACATTTTTACTCTCAATTTCTATTAATGATTATTAATTTTTCTAAATTAGTCTTTAACTTTCATTGTATCTCAGTATACTCGTATGTATATATTTTTTCTTCGTTTGGATATTTCTTTATATTTGTATATACTGTTCTTTGTAATTTTCTTAATTTATTTCTTACAAATATTCATTTTTTATCCATATCTTGTGTATCAATTGATATTTCCCGAGATTTTAACATGTTCTTATTCATTTTTATTTCTACAATATTTCAAACATTTCATTATTTATATAATCAATGATTTGTTATTATTTGTTTCTTTGATATGCTGCCAGAGCACTTTCATTTATAAGATTATTATCTTGTTGTGCTATGACTAATAATAAATAAAAATAAATAATTCTTTTATTTTTCATTTTATAAAGAGACGTCTTATGCGTTTTTTATAAAACTAGTAATATATCAATATTGAAGTCGCCTTGTTCTAGTAGGTAGTGTGTTGGCTTATTAGAAGTGAGGTCTCGGTTCAAACCCCAGGCCAGGCATATCCAACTGAACGAAATATTACAAAATATTTCTTCGGCGACTTCTCTCAACAGATTTCTGGCAAAAACTCTGAGAGTATATAAAATTGCCATGAAAAGTTTCTCAAAAATATGTCGTTCGGAGTCGACTTTAAACTCTAGGTCCCACCACTCATGTATCAAAATTAACGCACACAACATAAGTGGTGTGAGAAGCTAGGTCGTAATCCTGACTGTATGTGTGTACATATGTATGTAATATATCATGACTAGCAGTGATGCCAACTCTTAGGACACCAAACGCGTGAACAAAAATGACAAAAGGACTAAAACGGGCTAAATTGAAAAAAAAAATACGTTTTTAGTACAATACAATTCCATGTTTTTCAAAAAAGCGCAAAAAGGGGGCTAAAATTAAAATAGTCTTTTCAGATAAAAACACCACAATTCTTAATCGTTTTTTCGTTTCTGAATGTCTGACCAGGTCATAGTGTTTAGCGGCGGTTTGCGTGTTGCAGTAAATACATACTGCTTTAGATTCATCTTTACAAGGCTTTATCCATTTCTTAAAAAGGGGATCTGTTCCCCAAATTTTTCGATATCTTTGCGTGTAGCTCTCCATCTAAACATAGCATAACGTTTACTTTAAAGAAACATCCAAGAATATTAAATTATGACTTATACACTCATATACTTATTAAAATGTTTTTTTATCAATGCCTAATTATTAGGTAAATACAATTTTAAACTTTCAGCAAAGCTTGTGTTTCTCGGTACTTTTGTTAATTCTATGTAAATGACAAAGAAGAAAGCAAGAAATAGAAGAAAAAAGCGCTGTCACATTGGCTTACAATTCGACATTGCCAGAGAAACATAAGATAATATTGCCATACAGAATTAAAGGAAAAACGGGCAAAAAGGGCTAAACAAAAATACTGAAAAGGGCTGAAATTGCGCGTTTTTTAGTTTAGGGCTAAAAATTTTTTTTCGGGTAAAGATACTTCAAAAAGGGCTAAATCTAGCCCGAAAAGGGCTAAGTTGGCACCACTGATGACTAGATTTTTAGTAGTGAGAATGAACTGAGATGCGTTATACTATTCGGTGTAAGACAAAATATTGTTACGCAAATGGAAACGACCTAATATCATTTCACATGAAAACATCGTGTAACATTAACGATAAACAAAAGCAGCACACACACATATGTACAACGAACCTTGTTGCATATACACAACATGAAATGAAAGGAGACCGAAGTACGAAAGAACCAACAACAACAAGCATGAGAGAAAGAGGAATGGACAAGTATGCAAAATACACAAACAACAATGCGGTCGCTATAAAATCCTCAAGAAGGGGACAACAAGAGCCTTCCACATTATTATTATTCTCATCATACTGATTACGTGCGTATATAAAAAGGCAAGACAAGGCCAGGAATCTGTCAGTAAGAATTCAGTCAGCCTTGTGTGAAGTTGCGTATGAACAAAACAGACCGTGGTTGTAAAGATCTAGCGAATAATTTTGTGAACTAGTGAATAAAACAGATTATTATTGTTGTAACGTTAAGTTGTATACGGTGGCACATAAAAGTAGTGTAAAGAATAAAGAGTTTAACTGAAATTAAACACATATTTGTTTTTACTTTGTTTGCAATTAACGAACTCAAATTCTAAACGTTTTTAAAAAGGTAAAAACGTAACAATATCACCCAATACAGTATGAAACTAATCTCATTCTTTGTAGCTACTTTACTCGCTAACTGAAATATATGGTAAATATAACGCTGTGATGTTTTCTATTCATCTAATTGCCAAAATATTAACATGAAACCAGCATTTCTTTAATTTCGTTTAATTTTTATTTCTTCAGGTCTATGGACACAAAAGGTGCATCAAAGTAAACTCAATAGCATTGTAAATACCTGAATCAGGCGGATTATGGGAATGGTCATTTCGCTAGAATTCAGGTACACTTTATGAGGAAGGGCTCTAAGCAAATTTAATACATTCGAACACACGTCATTCTTTTGTAGCACTCTTGACTACCTAAAGAATTTTGGATTGAACTGCAGTGTCTAAAGTTAATTTATTTATAAGGTTTGTTTGCAATCATCTTACATTCCTAGTTGTATTTACATCTTAAAAATAAAACATAATTTATTTGCCTTTCTTCTATTTTAAAGAACGTACATAACAAACAGACGTAATAAAATGAGAGACTATGAAACTTTTCTCCACACTAATTGCTCATTAAGATCTTACTGATGCCTTTATCAATCTCAACTTTTTTATTAATTTTGCCGTTATGGGTAATTGCACAGTGATCGCATTCTCCAAAAATTCAGAGAAACAATTACATTTTCATCACTAAGATTATGATATAATTTAAAAGTTCTTCAGTTTGATGACATGTTTGACACAATGCAAGTGACTTCAGGGATTACTTTCTTTCCGATAGCGTATGCTTCTGCTAAAACATTTATTTATAAAATTGCTTTTTAATAATAAACCAAATATACATGTACATAATTTGGATATTACAAGCCTTCAGCCTGGATTACTACCTAGTTTCTTAGACCAATTATGTTACGTGTGTCAATTTGGCGGGACCCATAGTTTAAAGTCGACTCCGAACTACAATTTTTTTATATACTTTTCAAGGCAATTTTATTTATTCTCAGAGTATTTTCCAGAAGTCGCCGCAGTAAGTGAGCCAACACACTCCCTAATAGGCTACATCGGCGTTATAGTAAAGTATTTTGATGTAAACTTTATATCCAAAACATATTGTTACGTTTTTACCTTTTTAAAAACGTTTAAAGTATGAGTTCGTTGATTGCAAACAAGATTAAAACAAATATGTGTTTAGTTCCAATTAAACTCTTTGTTGTTCGCAATACTTTTGTGTGCCACCGTTTACAATTTGATGAATACAACAATAATTTGCTTTATTCGTTATTCTTCTTTACACTTTACACGTTCGCGTAAGCACTAACAACTGTTCGGTAGATCTTTACAACTATGATCTTCAAACCACGACTGTTTTCTTCATACGTAACGCGTCTTCATACAAGACTGATTTTTATATGCCAACGTAACCATTCTGATGAAGCTTCTAGAAGTCGAACGTTCGGTGTTTCGCCTTCTCGAGAACTCTATCGCGACTTTATTGTTGTTTGTCTATTTTGTTTACATTGCTTATTGTTGCGTTCTCGATGACTTGTCTATCCCCTTTTCTTTTATACTGATGTTGTTGGTTTACTTGTAACAAGTTCGTTGTATTTGTTTGTGTAGCTTTTTCTATTGTTTTCATGTTAAACGATGTTACACCGTTTTTATTTTCGTAACAATATTATTATTGTTGGCTTATTAGACGTAAAGCCAGGGTTCAAACCACAGGCCAGGCATCAATTCGGGGTTGTGAAGGTATTTCTTCGACGACTTCCTCTCAGCAGAATTCTGGCAAAAACTCTTAGTGTAATTTAAAATTGCCATGAAGAAGGTACTCATTAATCTATTGTTCGGAGTCGACGTTAAACTGTATATCCCGCCACCCATGTATAAAATTAACGCACACAACATAAATGGTGTGAGAAGTTAGGCCGTAATCCTGACTGAAGGGTTGTAGTGACCAATTATGTATGTATGTATTTGATGTAAACTTTATATCCAAAACATGTTATTAATAATGATTTCTGATACTTAATAATTCGTAATAATTATATATCGTACTGTTTTCATATTTTTTTTCAAACTTTTTTATTAGCTAGATAAACACCATCTCAAGAGTAATTATTATTATTCGGCTAATGCAGAATACAGCTGGTAACTGTATATTGTTCTACTCTGTGAAAAGGAAAGGTAATAAATAATAAAATAAAATGGAAATAGCAGTAGCACAAAATAAAAAAAAGAAAACAAAAAATCTTATAAAAATTTAACAAAAGAGAAGCAAGGCGTGTACCATACTTTTAATTGAATAGTGTTTCTACACACTTAAATTTATCTTAAAATAATCCAAAAAACATTTTGTATGTTGCCACAAGACCTTAAGACTGCTATGGCAATAACATGCAACCTTCTATCGCCAGATATTTACTAAATCGATAACCTAACAGATTTCTATTACCAAATTAAAGAAAAATAAACAAAAAGAATTTTATTTAGTAAACAAAACAAAATGAAATCTATTTAAACGAATAAAAAAGAATCAGATTTTATTATGATTGTTTAGAAAATAAAACTAAATTTCGTTTAATAAACAAAATATGAAACTAGTATTTCCTGAAGGTTATACGCTGTTCAGGTATACACCTTTATTGCGTAAATCACAATAAACGCCATTATTGAACTCAATATTTCATGTAAAGCTTCAATTAAGAATTGCGCAATAAATACGCAAATTGTTATAATATTGAGTAAAACTTAAAATGCAGCACTGTCATAAGTATGTTCAGTCAGCATCTTACAATTATCCGAACACTTTCTGTTTGTATTTGACAACTTAAATGTCAACAACGATAAACAAAAAAAAAAAAAAACAAAACAAAATAAAAACCATGTTGTTGAAAAAACCAGCTGTTTTGTTTACCAGCTGGCAAATGAATATTGAATAAGCAGCTGAACTGCGTATATTATTATGCCTGAACACTTAAAATATTGTACTCAATTAACCGAATATTGACTCAATAAAAGTTCATATCTGAACATAGTATTATACTGGAACAATTTTGTTTTTGTTTGGAAAAGCTATTTTTCCTATATTCAAATGGTATGATATGCCATGTCATTAGAAAAAGTTATTAAGGATTGTACCCTTAAATTATTTTATGTTAATGTATTTGAATATTATCGTGTGTAAGGATGTCAACTGGACGTTCAAAATGTGCAGCAACTTTCTCACATATATATACATCCAAAATGAAGTTCATAAAACAATATTTTTTTTACTATCGTGATTAATGATGGACACTTAATCTTGATTTGCGAAGAATTCCGCTAGAATTAATCATAATTAAGCACGAGCAATAATTAATTTTTCTTCCTGATTGTTCTAACAAACCATACAGCAATGCAATCTAAATGAGGCAATTTGTTTAATTTTGACAGAAATCAACAGGCATGTATGTATGTTAGTTAGAACAGTGTTATCATTTGATTTAGATTATACGATATTCACGAAGCGTTTGAAATAGTTATCTATAAAGCCGAGGTAGGCTAATTTACGTACAAGATATGGTCAATAAATTTAACACTTTCTGACTTTCCTGCCTTTTACTTAAAAGGGTAAATGCAAGCCTCAATACATATGTATGTACATACATACTCTGGTCATTACAACCTTTTAGTTCAGGATTACGACCTAGTTTCTCACACCACTTATGTCGTCTGTGTTAATTTTGTGGAAGTTCCACTCATACAGTGGAAAACATAATTTTTGGATATTCTTATTAAATTTAAAAACTTTAGACTTTTCATTTGGGATTTCTAATTTTCTGCTTCAAAAGTAAAGATTTGAATTCCTTCATTGTAATGCTATGACCTTTCCATTGTATGACGGAATACAATAGTTTACAAAGTGAGATTGCCATGTTCTTGCAGAATATCCGTTGTGACATGACTTGTATGGCACGTAAAGTATTCCTATTGATACCACACGTAATTGGAGTTCAGAACTTGGTAATCGACCTATAATGTTCGCAGTTGATAGAAATGGCCTGGTACAAAGGTTGATGTGGATACGGATTGGCCAAATTCAACACTGAAGATGATTTTTCGATGAAAATTAGGGTCAACTACTGACAACATAGACGTTTTTGACAATGGTTGTGCATGGTGATGTTGCAAAACGGACTGAATAAATGACAAATAATTTTCAACTGGCAGGGTATAGAAGTCCCAGATAGCAATTGAAACTAAACAGTATGTGTTCGGTACACTTACAAATCTTATCCTTACACTTTTAAGGACCATTATTACAACTTGTCGTTAACTAAAGGGAGGATTTTAACAGGCAGATAAATTGTTTTTCATTATTATAAGTGGACGATAAGGTAGAAGTGAGCATTAAGCTAAATGGAGGATCATGGATCATCCTACTGGTAACTTTTAAAGTTAAGTTTATGTTTGAGCTTGCCATATTATATATTATTTTCAATACGGCAACTTCAAATATAAGCAAAATGAGGAAACACAACAAAACAAAGAAGCCCGCAGTTGCCGCTGCGTTTAAAAATAACTTTAATTGAGCAATGATAGCGACATGTTACATGAGTGGCAGGAGCTACAGTTTAAAGTCGACTCCCAACGACAGATTTTTGAGTAACTTCTTCATGGCAATTTTATTTTACTTTCAGAGTTTTTGCTTGAAATCTGCCGGAGAAATATTTTTTATGTTTCGTTTTGTTAGAGATGTCTGACCTGGGTCTCATGTCTAATAAGCCAACAAACTACCTACAGACTACGTGACTTCAAGAAGAACTGAATAAGTTACAACATCGATTCTGGTAGGATAATTGTTTGAAGTGTGAAAAAGGTACTAATTGTACCTGTGGAACACTTAAGTATGATGGTGCCGTTAGAGGATTGCTGTTAATTGTGCAACACCTGCTGTTGGAATCGCACAGCATATTATGATTATATGTCCACTTCAGCTCAGATTTCAATAATATTTACTAAATTCTACACAATAATTATGATTACAATAATAATTTGTTTTTTGTTATGATTGATCCTTAAAACTTTGTTTACAAAAAATTATTGAATTTTCTTCTTTTATTTTCTATTATTCAAGGTCAGACTATGCCTACGCGGAAATTAGTGTTCGGATTTGTTCACAAAATATAATAAAAAAGGCAAAATTTTCGATTTTTTCTTGTTATTTCTGTCTACGAAAACTTATTAGATTTTGCGATAATGATTGAATAAGATTTTTATTTGTGTTTTTTGTTCAATCAAAGTGAGAATAATAAATATTTTATTGTTTTCGAATTTATATCATAAAATCAGAAACTTTCATATAAAAGTTTACGACAGCTTTAAAGAAAAGAAATTAAAATTTAACAAAATTTTATTTCCCCAACAAGATTCGAGTGCATAATTTCATTACTTTTATAATAATTAACCCAGCATATATGTGAAATGCCAAATTATACACTTGCAATTATTGTCCAATGATGTGGCACAATTTATTTAATTCCAATTCCAATTTATGTAATTGGTCATTACAACCCTTCAGTCAGGAATACGCCCTAGTTTCCCACGCCACCCATGTTGTGTTTGCTAATTTTATGCAGAAGACTGCCAGGAATTAATCGCTAATTAAATTATTTATTAAAAATTCTTCAATTATTTTAAGTAGTTTTGTCGTTAGCGGGTCAAATTCTTCACATATACTATACTTTGAATAAGCGATTTCCAATTTGTGGCATTCTAAAACGCATACTGAGATTAAATTCAGTCCTTATTTACGTAAATGTAGTACCGTTTTAGTACTTGTTCGTTAAGATTGTTCTCAATTGTCTGCATTTTCTCTCGCATTTTTTCGGTTTTCAAAAACTCTTTTACATGATGCCAATGAACTATGTGCTCGCTTTTTTGCTTCACTATATACATGAAATTATTTTCTTTAACCACAATACTACTTTACATCATACGTTTATATCATACCCTCCCGGGGAGGGTAAAAACGTTGACATTTTTTATTTTATTCTTTTAAATATTTTTTTATTTAAAATAAATAACACGTTGTGATTGTCAAAATACACCCAACTAATGACACAGTGTAGGTTTTAGGTTTGTTGGATAGAACTCAAAAATATATTTTGGTTATATTCCTCGAACCCTCCAAACTAGTTTTATTTGACAAAAACGGTATTCTTGATCTTTTCATACAATTTTCATACATTGATTTGTGGAGAGATTGACACTTCATTTGATCAAATCGAACAAAAAATACCGTAGTTATTATTTAAATAGTATAACAGTCGTGTTATATATATATATTTTTTTGTATATTCATCTTATCAAATGAACTTTCTATTCAAAAATTTTCAAAAGTTTTGATGGACCTTGATTGTTTATCGCTAAATGCGTCAATTTTACGTTCGCACTTCTGCCAGAAGTCGACTAATATTTGTGCTTTTTTCCAAATATTATTATTTCTCTTTGAGCAAACATTGGCCAACTTCTGATGGTCACTCAAACGTGAAATTGACACATTTTCCCATAAGCAATCAAGATCTGTCTCGAATCCACCGTTATTATCTTTAAATAATAACTACGGTCATTTTTGTCCGATTTGATCAAAAGAAGTGTCAATATCTTCACAAGATAATGCACTTTCAGAATGTCTGCATTTGTTTCATATTTTTTAATTAAAGTTGGCTACTATGAACGGACAAATTTGAAAAAATATGATAAAAATTCGCAATTGTCTCGTTTACCTCATCAGACTTATAGCACATTAAGTCAAATAATATATACATATGTAAATCTTTTCAAAGGTCCATCCCTCTCCTTTCTAATAAGGTTTAAATTTTGGACATGGGCTCAGATATGTTTGTGTAATCAATAAATTTGTGCGTAAAGTCCAAAAAACCGTTTTTGTCAAATAAAACAGTTTTTTAAACAAGTTTTTGAGTTCTACTCAATAAAGCACATTGTAATTAACTGTAATTACACTGTAATTAACTGGGTGTATTTAATTTTTTTTTTTTGCCTCATAGTGTAATCTATTCATGCAATCCATTTCTTAATGTGGTAACAAAAACATTAAATTAATCCTTAAACGCAACTTAAGTGCCCGTAGTACACATATTGGTTACTATGTAGGGTTGCCAGATTCCGATTCGCAAAAAGCTGGGCTTGAAAAAGCTGGACAAAACAAAAAAAAGCTGGACATAAAAAAATACTTGGGAAAATATTAATTTTGGTTTTATGCAAATAATTTTTATTAAAATATCCATTGTTATAAACATATATATAAATATTACAATTAAATAAATTCATTGCTTTCTTTAAAATTTATTTAACTAAACTTAAATTTCTTCGGTTCAGTCCGTCACATACATATTTGCATATGTATGTATGTAAGAATTAAAATTAAATACTAAAAACAAAATAATAAAAAATAACAATTGAGTCTAGTTTGATTTTGTTTATACTAGTTTGTACTTTAGTAAAAAAAATTTGTAATAAGCTAATGATTTCACAAAGATAACATGAAAATTATTGCCCAAGTTATTGCAGTGTACTAAAAAATTTATATTTAGCTGGACAAATTAAATTTTAGATTGAAGCTGGACATGCATCAAAAAAGCTGGACAATCCAGCCAAGTCTAGCCAGGCTGGCAACCCTATTACTATGCGATATTCATATTATTTTTTTTAGCCGCTCGAGCGTATGACTAATATTAATTGATTGATTTTTAATAATTAATAATAATCATACGTCATGTAGATCTCAGCTATAAATTATTTTCTTTATTACCTTTTTATAAATAATAGGAGGAACGTGTTATATTCTTATATTAGTTTGCCTTATTTTCTAATTTGTTAGACAACCATGGAGTTATTTAATTCTACTGGAAATTCTAGAAATAATTGCAAATAGTTTGTGCCTATGCGATGTACAATCTCTTTAAGCATTATCGTACATTGTAACTTAACTCAATTTAGGGTTTATAAGTACTTAACAAAAAAATTTATTATTTAAATTTATTAAAACTTTAAAACATTAATGAATGCCAACCATCCTTCTATAGAAAATCTATATATTATGCCAATTTCTTAACTTCTTCCATTCCACTCCTCTGGAACGAGTTGTGGTCGATAATAGTTTCATCTCTAAAATATTGGTATCTCGATCTCACGAAAACTGGCCAATAATATAACAAGTGTCCTATCGATTCGATGCATTCAGAACATTGAATTGCATTCATAATCTCATTTAAGACAGTATCCTTACTCATGTAGCACTTAGTAAGTCTTAAATACTAATGGTTTTCTCCTCATCGATTCCAGATTATGTATATCCACAAGAGTATATCCCTGACTTCAAAAATTTAGCAATAAATTTTCATTTATGATAAAATTTTAGTTCTAATAAAACGTCGAAGAATCCTTGTAGAAATCAATACATTCAACCTCTACTTTATTGTCAAAACAACTGAATTGATTTTTATTTCAATTTGAATAACACATCGTTAAGTGTTAGTAGGTAGTGTGTTGGCTTACTATTCGTAAAGCCCGGGTTCGTATCCCAGGTCAGACATCAAAAATGAAATATGAAAAAAAATATTTCTTCGGCGACTTCCTCTCAGCAGATTTCTGGCAAAAACTCTGAGAGTAAAATAAACTGCCATGAAAAAGTTTCTCAAAAATTTGTCGTTCGGAGTCGACGTTAAACTGTAGGTCCCGCCACTCACGTATAAAATTAACGCACACAACATGAGTGGTGTGAGAAGCTAGGCCGTAATCCTGACTGAAGGGTTGTAATGGCCAATTATGTATGTATGTATGTATGTAAGTGTTATCAACATTACAAACACAATTTCTTAGAAGAATACTTCTCTTAAAAATACGAGAACATAACCTTAGTATACCATATTCGGATAATGTATGCATTGCTTTGAACAGCTTTATTAAGTACGCTTGTTCTTAAGCAAAACAAATTTATTGGAATTTATGCTTTCATTTTAATACCGATTCTCTATCATGAATATTATGAGTCGCAATATTATCACAATCATCACGAAATAAAGCAAAGATGGGTGCTTATTTTTTATGCATAAAATATGACTTCGAAATGTAAACGTATACTCCGAAAATATGATTTCTGAATTGCTGGATTAGGAATCTCAGTAATTTTATTTATAATTTTTTTAAAATTTTCACTCTGCAACAACAACTTTAATTTTAAGCGGATTATTCACCCACATATTTGACACACTAACTAGTTGAGGCAGACGTTGTATGCAAAAAATTTAAAACTTTGTGTTGTATCATTTCAATATCTATTTTCTATATTTTTATTTTTAATAATAATGAATTTTTTATAATAAGTAATATTTAACCACCCTAATGTTAAGTTAATTTTAAGTTCAATAACCATTTAGAATGTAATAAATAGGCAAATAAATAAGCAACGGAGTTGCTGAATAGATTTACACAGTTAGAATTAAGTATATAGGAATGTTAGGATTAAGTAAAAAGTGAAGTAATAAAGTTAGTCGAATATTATCATCACACTCGCCCGGTCCTTTTATTACGTAAAAAGTTTGGTCTTCACTAACATTGTTTTAAGTGCCCAATTTTAAATATTAAATTATAATTTATTTAATTTGAAGATCCTTAAACACTATTAAGGAGAAACATCATTTTAAATAAAAATACAGTATTTCGGGGATATAAACACACCAGATATAATAGTTTTCCGCTTAGTAGCACTGTAACTTATGTGATTTTGATATTTGCTTAAAACGTACTGAAAGTCATTCGATATATGCGTCTCACTTCTAAGCATTTCCCGCTTATAAACGCGTAAGATTATACTTCATAGTCTAAATTTATTCTTTCATATGCACCCAATTTGTGACAACTTTCTTACCGAAAAGCGTCCTCCCTCATTCGTGAGATTAAACGTTTTTAGATATCTTTTTATGGGAATATATTGTTACGAAAAGGGAAACGGCGTACCATCGTTTAACATTACAACGATAAACAAAAGCTACACAAACAAATACAACGAGCTTGTTACAAGTAAACCAACAACGTCAGTATGAAAGAAAAGGGGATAGACAAGTAAGCGAGAACGCAAAAATAAGCAATGTGAATAAAATACACAAGACAAAGCAGACAACGAGTAGTAAGAATTCAGACAAACGCGTTGCATGTGAAGAGAACAGTCGTGGTATGAAGATCGCCGTTGAAAAGATCTGTGTTGTAAGCAACGGATAATAACGAACAACCAATTATTGTTGTATTCGTCAAGTTGTAAATAGTGGCACACAAAAGTAGTGAGAACAATAAAGAATTTAATTGAAATTAAACACCAATTTATTTTTATTTTGTTTGCAATCAACGAAACATATTTAAAAAGGTAAAATCTTAACAATATTAAGTCATGGAGTTCTGCGGATAAAATAGTTTTGAGCCATTAACGATTTATTGGAAAAAGTAACAAGACGTTGAAGTTGGTTTTATCCTGTTCGAGTTAGAGGCTGCACTGTGTGCCATTCAGAAGACGTAACTAACTGAGGTAACTTAATTTCACA
Organism: Sarcophaga variegata; assembly: GCA_932273835.1. NCBI lineage: Eukaryota > Metazoa > Arthropoda > Insecta > Diptera > Sarcophagidae > Sarcophaga > Sarcophaga variegata. Next base: position 68,906,342 of record OW026358.1, read on the forward strand.
TAATTGATTGCAGATAGAAAACATTCAATCCACCAATGTTCGCCTTTCGAAAATTCAGGAAACTCTTCTTCCGTTAATCTGGCCTGGTGCAGATCTCAGGCCTGTCAACGACCTGATTCTCTGCATAGCTAACGTTACCATAGGATCCCAAAGTGATACGTGGAGTTGTAGAAGATGATCGAGACAGCATTCCAGCGAATAGGAAGCCAATGCTGTCAATGAGATAAATAGATTTCTATCAGCTTAAATGGCATGTGGCTATTTGTTCGCAGGTTTAGGATTTCGATGCAAGAATTACCCACTTAAGCACTATATGCAGTACTAAAATACTGGTTATAAACCAAAGTAGACTCAAATTTCGAAATCTTTGTTTGGATGTAAATCGAATGAAAATAATTTCAAATAAAACAATTCTCTTCATGTGTTCGCAACAAGTGGAATTGGAATTTAATGTAATGGAAAGAATATACGAGTATAGTTCTTCATATTGTTTTTAACATTATTACAAAACTCTGTGTGGGCAATAGTTTGGGTCATCTTCAAATCAATATGAACAGTCTTCATATTATAAATTTAATTCTTTGTTTCAACCACATAAAAAGCCTAGGAGGAGTTCAACATAATAAGTCCTTTTATTTCACTAAAGCAGAATCCATTGTAGTATGAATATATCAGTGAAAACTTTGCGGCGGCATGTTTCTACTTCCCTGTGCAAAATCGACAAGCTTTAAATATTTAAGCGTTGCATTTTATATTCGGTCGGATATACTAAATGACACACATTTTCAGACAAAATCAAGTATTTCTGACACCGTTCTAACACATATGCATTTCCTCTCAAACTCTCCTATAAATCGCGATATTTTCCCATATTTTATCAAAAATATCTTAAAATATTGATTAAAAAATTAATGAACCAAAAATATAAGTAAACTTCACACTAGAAACTTCAGTGACTTCCTACACCACTCATACTAATAGATAACATATTATTAACGACACGCTAATGAGCCAGCAAACAAAATTCAATTGCTCGCGCATTAAAATTGTCCCTCCCATCACAAACTCAATCAGAGGTTTGCTGTAGGTCAGTGAATGGTTTGCTGAAGAGTGAATATTTTAAGAAAAATAAGAAATAGAGTTATACTATGTTCAGATATGCACTTTTATTGCGTCAGTATTCGGTTAATTGAGTACAATATTTTAAGTGTCCAGGCATAATAATATACGCAGTTCAGCTGCTTATTCAATATTCATTTGAAATCTGGTAAAGAAAACAGGTGGTTGTTTTAACAACATTGTTTTTTTTTTGTTTGTTTAATTATTTGACTACACAAATATCAACAAAAAGTGTTCGATTAATTGTAATATGCTCACTAAACATACTTGTGACCGTGCTGCCTTTTAAGTTTTACTCAATATTATTATAATTTGCGTATTTATTGCGCAATTATTAATTGACACTTTATATGAAATATTGAGCTCAATAAAGGTCCATATCTGGACACCGTATTAGAATTCGAACACAACATTGGAGACTACTTATTACATACATACATACATAACTGGTAATTACAACCTTTCAGTCAGGAATACGGCCTAGCTTTTCACACAACTTATAGGCCATTTACACTACAGCGAAATCTAGTACTTATGAGATTTCGAGCCAAATCTAGTTGATTTTAACTAGATTTCCCATACAAAACAAAATCTACTTATTTAGTAGATTTCGGCAAAATCTACTCAAAATCTAGTAAAAATAGAAATGCAACTATGTGTTTTGCCAAATAGTACTTAAAAATACAACGCTGAGCAGGAAAAAATGACATTTCAATTTAAAAACAAAACTTTAACCTCTTCACGCCCTTGGCCACATATGTGTATGTTTAATTTTTTATAATCATAATTATAATAATAATAAAAAAACAAAAATTTTATAGTAAGTTATTGACTACCAAATCCTCAGACCGACGCATAGTTAGATAAATAAAAAAAATGTGAAATAATTCTTCGGCAATCTGTTTTAGTGGATTATATCAAGAATAATATTTGAAAAAAAATATATATCAGTTATACTTAATATAATAAGTTTTACCACCACCACCTAAAATATCTAAAAGCTGGACTAAAGTGAATCCTGGAATTAGACTGGACGGTATGGATCATTATCCTAAATACAAGGAACTGAAAAATCTCCCCAGATGTCACGACAAAAATTGTGTAAGACGAACTCTCTACATTTGTGAGAAATGTTAAGAATATATACGCCTGATATGCCCGGAATGTATGAAATCATATCACACATAAATTACCATTAACGCTCAGTGGCCACAAATATGGACGTTATCCCTTTTTGTGAATTTTCATTGTTTTTCGTTTTCAGAATTCCTATTTAAATAAAATTAAATAATTTAAAAAGAAAACAAAATTTAACCATTTTTTTGTCACCATAAAAAAATCGTCCCTGAAGAGGTTAAGCGTAACAAATGAAAAGTTTGGCGGCTTTTCGATGAACATATCATATGAAATATTAGAAATATCTTGCTCCCAGAATGACCCATGACGAACCTGTATTAAAGTGCGGTTTAATATTTATATATTATTACCTATATATATGTTTACGACACTAAATGTCCTATATTTTTCATTTTTGTTTGGTATTAAACTAAATTTGGAAATATTATTATTTTCTTTTAAATTTCAGTCAGCTGTTTTTGTTATTAAAATGAAATCTTGCTACTGTCAAATAAATCCAGTGAAAATGATCTAGATTTTGAGCAAGATTTGAAATCTAATCTACTAGATTTCGCTGGAGTGTAAATGGCCTATTATATTGTGTGTGTTAAGTTTATCCATAACCAGTGGGAAATACATTTTAAAGTCGACTTCGAACGACAGAAATTCGGTAAAAATTTGCTGAGAGGTAATTGACGCAGAAATTTTTTTTCATATTTCGTTTTGTTCAAGCCTTTTTACCTACCACCGCCACCACACTACCTACTTGACTAATTTAATTAATTAATTAATTTTATTTCATAAAAATTAATTCGAACTTATGCGATAAGGTAATAGTGTTTTCACACCGAGTGTTTTTAACGCAAAAGTTGGTATTAATGTTGAAACCAAAAATAAAACCAGTTTTGAATTGGTTTTAAGTAGGTTTTATGAAATACAACCTTGTTTTGAAATACTAAATGTACTAAATCAGAGCTACCAGCTCTGATAAAAACAAAATAAAAACAAAAACAGCTGTAAATAAATAAATAAATGTAAATACTCATTTATTTTGTATTAAAATAGGGAAAATTTGGAATATTTTTAATTTCTTCAATGAAAATTTTAAAAATTTGTAAATATTTAATTATTAATCGAAATGTGTAAAATAATAAAAACCCACCCCGAAAACTAACAAAACATAAATAAGCAAAAAAGACGAAATCAAAACAAAAACAGCTGTTGCGCAGTCATAAATGTCATGAATTTAAATCCAGTTTTAAGAAAACTTCCAGTGTGAACGCAAAATCAGCTGATTATTATTATTATAAATTCAGTAAAGTCACCAGCTTTAATTTAAAACTGTATGTACTTACACACATAATTGGCCATTACAACCCTTCAGTCAGGATTACGGCCTAGCTTCTCACACCACTCATGTTGTGTGCGTTAATTTTATACGTGAGTGGCGGGACCTACAGTTTAACGTCGACTCCGAACGACAGAATTTTGAGAAACTTTTCATGGCAGTTTATTTTACTCTCAGAGTTTTTGCCAGAAATCTGCTGAGAGGAAGTCGCCGAAGAAATATTTTTTTTTTTTTCATATTTCATTTTTGATGTCTGACCTGGGATACGAACCCGGGCTATACGAATAGTAAGCCAACACACTACCTACTACACCACGGCGACTTACTATATGTACTTATGTTTTGTTAATTTAAAAAAGTTAGAAAACATTGACTAAAGCTTATGACTGTCTAAACTAATACACTTTCACAACAAACTTCGCAATTTAACGCTAACAAACATTGTATTATGGCACACACTTCGCATAACTTGTGATATAAAGTTTTAGCGATTGCCCCATTTGTGTGCTAATTTACCAGTGTGATGCAAGGATTCGCGACGTACACTCTAACTGTAACATTTTGTTAAATTTATGGATCATTTGAAGAAATAAATAAAAAGATAATCATGAACACTACTCTTTCCTTCCCTCCTCCTGTAACCTTCATTGCATTGCATGAAGATAGAGGCCATGTCTATTGTGTTTTGTAAAAGTCGACCTCAGCAAAAACAAGGACTCTATAAATTATCATTTTTGAATCTTTCAATATCCGATTAAAAACTCCAAATAACCAATTGTTGTGCCAAAGCTTATTGTCATACAATGTAATGCTAACAAGATTGTGTTTTCCTGATAATTTCCGAAATGTTTATACCGCTCATATATACCGCATACGCTCATTGCCTTTTATGGCAATAATTTTAATTAAAATCGATTAATATTTGGACAATAAACCCCACCCGCCACTTGCAAATTTCAAATTTAAAACTTCTCTCTAATACTGCTGATAACCTTAAGAATTGACTTCATCAGTCATATGAATTATAATGGAAATGTCAACTTTTCACATCAACTCACGCAACGCACTGTTTCATTTTGTAAATCTCATTATCTATGCTCGCGAAAAGGTGTCTTTTGTATGTTGTTTCAAATTTTTTTCTTTTTTTTAAGTTTATATGGTTTTCCCTTTGTGTTTACATTGGTAATCAGTTAGTAATGAAAAAAGCCTGTATACGTGTGCCCTTATAATAAAATATAAAACAAAGCACCACAGTGAAGTCCAAAAATGGTCTGACAAATGAAGCAATTTGAGAATATGAACATTTATGTTTAGTGATGCCTTTGTATAGTGGTTAGTTAAAGTGTGTAAATATAAATACGAGGAATTCAAATTTATATGCCGGAGGAAGCGAAAAAACCCGCCATCGTTTACGAATTTTAAGATTCAAATGATTTCAATTCATCAAAAAATAACGCATCCAAGAAGCTTTCTGATCGCTGTCCTGAAAGAATATATTGTTACGAATATGAAAACATCATTTAACATTAGTATGAATAAGCAAAAGTTACAAAAACAAAGACCATGAGTAAGAAAGAGAAGGTGATAGATAACGAAACGCAACAACAAACAAAGTGAACAAAATATACAAAAAACAATGCAGTCGCGATAGAATTCTCGATAAGGCGAAAACCAGAACCTTCAGCTTCAAGAACGTTCATCAGACTGATTTTGTGGGCATATAACAAGGCAAGACAAAGCAGACAATCCGTCAGTACGAATTCAGTCAGACTTGTGTGACGCATTGCGTGCGAAGTAAACAGTCGTAGTTTGAAGATCGCTGTTGTGAAGATCTATCGAAGTGCTGTTAGTGTTTGGCGGACAGAAGTATAAAGTAGAATAGTGAACAAGCAATTATTGTTGGAGTTGTAACATTGCCACATAAAATTAGTGCGAACAATAAAGAGTTTCATCTAAAACTAAACACCAATTTATTTTTATTTTGTTTGCAATCATCGAACTAATATTCTAAATGTTTTTAAAAAGGTAAAAACGTAACAATATCATCAACCACAAACATCACAAGAAGGAAAGACAAGGGCACGTCTTGAGAAAAATTATGATTCAACGATAGGCGACTAATTAGTCAAATTAGATTAGATACAGACGACCAATAACCTGTTTACCTAGACTGCAACAAAGCCAGTGTTGGCTTATTAGACCAAATGCCACGTTTCAAACCCCAGGTCTTCATCTCAGCAGATTCCTGGCAAAACTCTGAGGGTAAATAAAAAATGCCATGAAAAGTTTCTCAAAAATCTGTCGTTCGGAGTCGACCTTAAACTGTAGGTCCCGCCACTCATGTATAAAATTAACACACACAACATGAGTGGTGTGAGAAGCTAGGCCATAATCCTGACTGAAGGGTTGTAATGGCCAATTATGTATGAATGTATGTATGAAACAAAGCCAAGCAATAATAAGAATGAAAACGAATTATGAAAAACCCATTAGTTTTTATTAAATTTGCTGTCTCTGACATAAATTTTCCGTTCATACTGTGAAAGGTACCATGAGACACAATGCAAATAATATTCAGTCGGTAGTGTGTAACAGTAAAACATATTCCGTTAAATTAATTTCTTAAAAAACGGATACAATTCAATTAAAACAACAAAATAAAAATATTAAAATTAATTTTGTATTATCGCTTATGACTGCATGTGATATTGTTTTCACAGGAACAAATGCAAGTAATAATTAACAACCTTGTATTGCTTTTATTGCTTTTAATTACACTATGCGACAAAATAAAAGAAAATGAAATACACCCACCTAATGACGAAGTGTAGGTTGTGAGTTTTGTGGAGTAAAACTCAAAAATACTTTTTCATATTTCTCTTTATTTGCCAAAAACTGTTTTTTTGGACTTTACTCACAAATTTCTGAAACCGTGTCCAAAATTTAAACTTTCTTGGAAAGGGTAGGGACGGGCTTTTAAAATGGTATACATATATATATTATTCAACTTAAAATTCTTTGAGGTTTGATGAGGTAAACTTGGCAAATGCGCATTTTTTCATATTTTTTCAAGTTTGTCCACTAATAGTAGCAAACTTTAATTAATAAATTCATTTCATTTGATAAAAGGGAACAAAAATTACTGTAGTTATTATTTAAAGAGTATAACAGTCATGTTATATTTTTCATATATATTTTCTTTTCCAAATTAACTTTTTGTTTAAAATTTTTCAGAATGTTTGACGGATCTGGATTGTTTATTGGAAAAAGTGGCAATTTCACGTTTGAGCGGCCACTAGAGCGACAAGAAATACATAAGAACAAGTTCTATTATTTCGCTCGAGCAAAATCCGTTGTAATAGCGATAGAACAATGAAACACAAGCCACATTGCAACGATGCTCCAATGAATCAACAGAATTGGATACCCTACCGTCATTAACGAGCAACTTCTCCTCTCCTGTATGCGATCGAGAAGATGTTGAGGCACCGGCCCATACATGAGAGTTGTGTTCTATTCTCGGTCGGATATACATAAGTGGTGTAAATAGTGAGTAGACCAGATGAAATGAAGTATTTCTTGCACCGTCTTGAGAAGCTAAGGCACTGAAAAATGTGTCGGTTCCAGCGAATATCACACTAAATTTTCATGCTCAGAACGTCAAGAACTTCTGACTCCCTAATATTTACACCACCCATAGATAGAAATGATGCAATATTATTGCTGCACTTATGTGTCAATAAACAACACTGGGATAGAGATAAATTAAAATAAAAAGTGGGAGCTTTTAATTTATAGCCTTGACTAAATTTATTAAGAAATATTAGTATTATTACACTATTCAGCTAATGTAGAGAGAGTATTAAGCCAAGTTAATTTAAACTCAATTATTTATAAGCAATATTATATAAAAAGATCATTTAAAACTTAGCAATAGTAACTCCTTCGACTTTAATACTGTAGCTGATTTGATTAAAATGTTTAATTCTAATACATATATACAGTGGACAGCAAAAGTCTTAGTACGTAAATATATTTTAGCAATTTCATGAATTTTAACCAAAAGTTTGTATAAAAACTAATAGTAATTTATTTTATTAATTTATTTCTGTTTGTAGTAAAACAAACAATTTTTTAATGTTTTTCATAAAACAAGAGAAAAATAAAGAAAAGTTTTAGATGACTCCATAGGTACCCTCAAGGAGAATCCTGAATAAATTTAAAATTCGTAATATATATGAAAATGTGATCCCTTGTATTTACTAGAATATCCCTTTAAGGTCCAGCACTCCATTTAACCCATTTGTAATTGAATGTACAAGTTTTGTTTAGTGTTTTCTGGTGGTGCCATGAGCAAGTTTTTCGGTTGACTTTTGTTTGAGAATTACCGATTACTAACCGTTCTTTCAAATGATATCCTAAATACTCTCTTGAAGCCATATCGTGATGTTGTGCAAGAGTATTTATCCTGTGGGGACTTTTTTGTCAAAATATATTGCCGTACTAAAACTTTTGCTGTCCTGTCTATATTTAAATTATGCACCTATACGTTTTTAAACATATAAAACTCTCGTTTTTAACGTTTATTTTTACAATTAAAGCGTTAAAAGGACTTCTTAAATTTTTTGTTAAATGCTTGTTTTTTTTATTTATTTTTGAATTAAAATATGCACATTGAGTTGAATTTATGTTTCACTAAAATTTTTTTTTTAATTTTTATTTTATGTATTTATTTTTTCTGACGATTTTTTACGATTTCAATGAACATTTTTGACGATTTTTTTCTAATATTTGACGATTTGATGCATTATTTATCTGGTAGCTATGCACATGAATAATACAATTATTATATAATATTCGAAATTATTAATTGATTGATAACAAAAATAGGTTATGGCCTATGACCAAGATAATTTTATTCGCCATCCTTATTAGTTTGAGAATATTGACGAATAATAGAGTATTTGTCGTATAAACTACTCTTACTAAGTAACACTAAAACCATATACTTTATGCAGTCCATAGTCAGAACAACTAGAAGATGAAAAATACACATAAAAGGGACGTATGACGTAGTATTTGTGTGATTATATAAAATTAACAGGAGTCTTCTACGGCATGTAAATCCTTGAATGTAATAAAATTATTTTTTTAAATTAAGTTTACGTTTATGTTTCGACTTCCTGATGGAATAAGTCAAATAAAAAAGGGTCGTCCATTAGAAATGTTTATCATATGTTTTGTTTACTTTTGCTTATTACAGAAGGATTTGTTTGTTTATGTACGTATGTATGTATCTGAAGTAATTGCATTTCTTGGGTTACAAGTTTTGAATTGTAAATTAAATCAATAGCAAAAGGATTATTTTGCTTTTTAAGTATACATACTTACTCTTTTTGTTAACTTTTCATCTGACAAGTTGAAGAATTTTTTAAATTAACCGTTTAGCATATGCTGTTCTACGGTAGTAAGTGGATTACATTAAAAAGTTTGTATAATTTATTTAAGCCTGAGTCGAAAAGATGTCAACTTCTTTAACGGTAACAACAGCTGGGGAAATATTTATTTATTTATTATTAGTCATAGCACAACAATATAATAACCTTATAAATGAAAGTGCTATGGGATTACATCAAAGAAAAAAATAATAACAATTCATTGATTATATGTATAAGTAATGAAATGTTTGAAATAATGTAGAAATAAAACTGAATAAGAACATGTTAAAATCTCGAGAAATAGCAATTGATACAAAAAACAAGGTTAAAAAAATGAATATTTGTAACAAAAAATTAGGAAAGTTACAAAGAACTTTATATACAAATATAAAGATATATACAAACAAAGAAAAATATATGCAGTTAGGGACAAAATTGTTCACAAAAAGTAAGATAAAAGATATATCTAGAAAAAATTGTTGTACAAAGTTAGGTCTGACAACCCATTTTGGCATTTGGCACAATGTTGTTTATTGTATGGCAAAATTTTTTTGAAGTACCGTTACTTTTTTACTAAAAACAAATTAAACAACTATATCCACGTGTGTGAACATTTTTGACACTCAGATCTTTTTCTCAATTTTAAAAAATTAAAAAGCAAAATTCGTAATTTTTTTAATAACGTAAGTAAAGGACATTATTTAAAGTTATTTAAAAAAAATACTACTCTTTTAAATAACTTATTTAGCCTTTTATAATGGGAAAAGCTAAGACTCCCATATTGAAACAAAATGGAAGCTGTCCGTTATCGCGAAATCGCTAAAAAAAAAATACAATATACAATAGGGTTAGTGAATAAAATAAAGAATCAGAATAGTTTAAACTTCAAAACTCCCAAAAAACTTTCGCTTGCCGATGCTCGAGAAGTTCGATTGTGTCTGGTGGGGCTAATACAGCTGTTGAGGTCAAACAAATACTCAACCAAGAGTATAGTTTAAACATAAGTTCCAAAACCGTTCGAAGATGTTTAAAATCCAGCGGCCTAGCGCCAAGAACAAAACTTAAAAAACTTTATTTAAGCGAACAAAATCGAAAAAAGTGGTTGGTTTTTGCAAAAAAGTACGAGCATTTTACGACAGACGACTTGATGAAGGTGACTTGGTCAGGTGAGACCGTATTGGGTATGATGGGCGCCAATGGACATGGGTTGGTAAAAGAATTGGAGTCCAAGAGTGAAGTATTGCAAGCACAATGAAATTTTGTGGTGGATCTTTGATGGCTTGGGGCTGTATTCGTGGAAACCAGTTGGGTGTACTACGCCAAATAACTGGCAGAATGTGTGCCAAAGATTACATAACAATCCTTGAAGACTCATACAAGCCAAGTTTGGATATATTTGGTTTAGAGCCGGGTCAGGATGACATCTTCATGTAAAACAACGAGCCGAAGCACACTGCCGGAATTACTAAAAAGTGGTTTGAAGAAAATGGGATTAAACTTTTAGATTGGCCACCCCAGTCTCCGGATGTAAATCCGATGGAACACCTTTAGTCAATATTGAAAAGGAAAATATTGGCTAAAAAAGATCCAGCGAAAACCATCAATTAACTTTGGGAGCGTTCTATTGAGGCGTGGGTAAATACTAACCCACAGGTGCTAATAAATCTTGTAAATTGTATGCCAAAACGAATAAAGGCTGTTAACACTGCAAGAGGGGGGCACACGAAATATTAATAGCCAAAAACGTAAGGATTTTCGTCAAGGGTCATAATTGTTCACAGCTAACAGGTGAAACCTTTTTATTATTAAAGCATAATGTAAAGATTAAAATCAATTTAAAAAATTTCAATAAAAACAATGAATAAGAAAAAGCAAGTTATTTATATTTAATATTGGTTGTTTTGTGAACAATTTTGTTCCTAACTGTATATGTGTATACTGAGATAACAATTAATAATCATTAAAGAGAAAAATGTACAAAAATAATCAAAATATGCTAAAATCTATTTAAACAGATTGTATAACTCCTTTTTGAACTTAATTGCATTGCCTATGTTCTGAATATAATTAGGAAAAGTATTCCAAAGACTGATGGTGTATATATAAAACTGGCGCTGTAACAAAAGAGTCTTATATTCATGTTGTTAAAGTAATAATCTTATGGAGGAGAATAAGGCATTTAATATTTAATAGATTAACAAAATTAACTCCAAATATCTGGTATGAAAATTGTCATATATGGTCTCGACGCCCCTTAATAAATACATATCAGGCTATATTATTTTAAGCCAAGTTAAGTTTCCTCTTATCAGCAGTTTGTAAAAATTTCTGATCCGTATAAAAGAACTGGAATGACGGCCCATAAGTTTCTAAGCATACCGTAAACTTTACGAACGATGACATTAATGCGGATCACGTTAGCCGACCATTAAAAATAATACCCAGATTGGATGCAGATTCAACAAAATCAATTTTCTTCCCCCTGATAATAATATCTGGCACAACAAGTGTTCTCCTAGTTCTGGAGAGTAAACTTTTTGATATAGAGGGATTCAAACAAAGTCCATTGGCCCTATCCCAATTGTCAGTTTTCTTTAAATCATAGTTGATCGAGTCTATACATAGATGGATATCCTCAATAAAATTCTTTTTTAAAATAAAAAATAAACGAAACATTTGAACACATTATTAAAGAAAAATTGTCAGTTGTCGTTAGAAGTATTCAGTAAAATTTTTAGAACCAGTTTCAATTTAGGCTTCCATTTACCTAAAAAAGATGCAAAAATTACAATAACTTCGACATAGAATCCAAAAGGCAATTGGCATCATCAGAATAGTATCAAATGACATAGAAAAATGCAAGGAAATATTTTTAGAGAACCAAAAGCTATGTAAATAAAATCCAGCTTATTTATGTACAAGTTTCGACTTGCGAAATGTCTTAAGTATTTCACATCAATTAACAAAATTGCGAAAAAATACTTCAAATATAACTCTTAAATATGGATACTTTGATGAATCTGAAACCATCAGTTATGATCTAAATTCAATTCCACGATCCAGACGAAACTCTGAAATCATTTATAAGGGACCTACTAAATTATATGATGATATCTTTAAGATTTCTTCCGCTAAATACAAGGATTTGTAATAAAAAAACTATACCCATAAAGTTTCAACACGAATATTTAAATTTAAAATGGGATAAATCGATCAAAGATTGTAACCCACAAAAACAACCGTTATATTGCAAATATCTTATCAAAATTATTAAAATTAAATACATCACACAAAACAAAACTTACATTCTAAATTTCAAAGGAATAGCTTTATTAAAACTGCATTTATTTAAAAAAAAAACCTCCTGTACAATTCTAATTTTGATTGTTACATCTTTTTGGCGAGTATGGCTCGATATGTGACGTATGAGTGATATTTAATTCCATTATGGTGTTTTCTTTTCTACCAAAAAATGTGCATTTTATTTGAAAAAAATGCAATTTTGTGTTTGTTTCTTAAAAATGTTTCGCCCTCTAAAAGGGTAGTATGTTTTATTCTAAATAATTCGCACTAGCCAAGGGTGGAGGGCATTGTATTTTATGCCCTGTATAAGTCGAGAGTGCTGATAATGCCCTGTAAAGCAGATGACTTTTGTTTATTTATAGGGCTACCAGATGAAATTTAAAAAACTTCGCACAATAAGGTTTTTGATGCCTAAAATGGAATTAAATCTTGGGAGCTTTCCTGGTTGCTTTTTTAACCTTTTTTGGTTTATTTCGCTTAAAGAAGATAAATCCATAATGATAAAAAAAAATCGTGACCTGAAATACATAAGGACCTAACAACCAAAAAATTCGAAATTGAGTTTTTGATTGATTGAACAAATTGATTGACAAAATTTTACAATCCTCGATAAAATTAGAATTGAACATAGAAATGTTAATACAAATTAGAATAAATTATCATTTCATTTTGAAGTCTTTGTTTCGGGCTTCTTGCGCTTCCTCAGTTAACTGCCCTATTGGTATTAAAGAGCAGTTTAGTACTTCTGGCCCGCGCCAGCAAAAATGAGGTATTTTCTTTCCTTTACTCTTTTGCCTTTAGGTTTTTGCTTCTTTCACTGCAATCCTCGAAATCAACTTTCGATCTACCACGCTTAACACCAGATTTGCGCGGGAAACCTATTGATGAATCTAACTAGTACTTGTTGTTCTGAAGAAAACGCTCAGAAACTCTATAAGATGCATTCCAGCGATTCTTCAATTGGGAAATAAAATTTTTCAATGTATCGTTAAAAACTTTAATATTTTTTTATTGCTTGGCAACAAACGTGTAAACATTTTTTCTTTACGAAATGCAATTTTTTCAGTAAAGGTTTTAAATCCAGAACTTGCAATTATTTCAATAAAATAAAATCGTTATCCAATTTTGAAGTTAATTTTTTCATTGTTTTGTGGAGTATCCTTAATGAAATATTACATTATTAAAGCTACATGGTCAGTAATATAAAAATTGCATTCACTGTTAGAACAGTGTTAAAAAAAATTTTTTTTGGTTATAAAAAAATCACTCAGAAAATGAAGTCGAAAAATTAGCGATCTGTCAACACTTTTTCCATATTTACATTCATTTTCTTAATAAGGGCATTCCCTTTTTTAATATTTGTGTTATGTTCTACTTAAATAAAAAATTACATTATAACAGGGTTGGTCAGCAATATTTTTAATGCACCTTGTAAGAGGGTGACATTTTCTTTGTAGAAAAGAAAACACCATTTGATTCACATGTGGGCAATTGCGTGTCAAGTGACCCAATTTTTAAAATCGATGTCTCCCGTTTTGGATGCACCAAGGTTAGTACTATTGAATAGTAGGCCAGACTCAAATTTTCAGCTCTATCAGTCAAGAACTGCCGGAGTTAGAGGGGCTCAAAGTTGGACATTTTGGTCATACAGGGTTTTTTTAAATGTGTGTAACTTTTCACCTATTGGTCCTAGCAATAGTTTTCCAAACGATATTAGATATCTATTGCTTCAATCTTTCCAAAAATATTTTTTTAATTTTTTTAAAATTTTTTTAAAAATTTTTTTTTTAAATTTTTTCAAAATGGGCCTTTTCTTTTCTGCTCAAAAGAAAGCTTATACAATTTCCTTTAAGGCCTTTATAATCGCTTAATGGGATGCGAGTGGATATCTATCAAAAAAATTATTTTTTAACTCAAGAATAATATTCTTCAATATTATTTAAATATTTTATTTATTACTTATAATACGAAATAACAATAATAATAAAAAATTTAATAAAATTAATATATAAATTTTGAAATTGCCAATCATTCGTCCTTCTTTGGATTTCATCCAAATCGGAAGACATCGATTTTAAAAATTGGGTCACTTGACACGAAATTGCCCATGTATGAATATCGAAGAATTTTTATTGCATACTTTTAAGAGTAATTATTCTAGTACACGTCATGTGATGCGTATGAGTAATATATTTAACATTCAATTAAATATAAAGTATACGCTATTAATTTGGAATAACATAAAATGAAATTAAGTTATGATATGGCAATTGTAAGGGATTTTAAAAAATTTTAAATTTTTCGAGATATCCTAAACTAAAAGTAAATAAAAAAAACACAATTCTAGGCTATATTATAGTGCTATAACATGGCCTGTATCTTCCACATTGTCACAACAAAGCAATAAATTTCTCAAAAATTTTTTCCATTATTTAATTTAATTATTCTACAACACACTGTTACTTGATACACTGCGCTATCAGTTTTATTTACACAGCTCACGCTTTTAGTGTAAAAGAGCTCTGTCTACTGCTGACGTGATTTTGATGTGAAAGAATTAATTATGTTTCTTAATTATTTTATGTTTTTTGCAAATGGCATTTATTTTTTTATCTTTCGTTTTTCATCATTTTAAATATTAAGCCAGTCCTTAAGCGTAACTGTAATGCGGTGTATGCCATTATCTTTAATTATTTAAATGGGAATTTATTTTGTTGCTATTAATTATTACTCTAGAGGGAGATAATACCCGGATTGGATGCTAATTTAACAAAATCTACTTTATTCCCCCTGATAATAATATCTGGCACAACAAATACTCTCTTAGTTCTGGAGAGCAATAAACATTTATATATAGAGGGATTTATACAAAGTCCATTGGCTCTAGCCCAGTTGTTAATTTTTTTTAAACCATAGCTGATGGTGTCTATAAATAGTTGGATATCCTCAATACGTGTGCTCCTATAAAGCTGAACGTCATCAGCCTACATATGTACGCTATAATTATCCAAAACATCAGGTAGGTAGTTAATGTATATGCGGAACAATAGAGGCCGTAATATTGATCCCTGAGGAAAATCTCTTCTAACTATTAGCGAATTCGCGATCTTGCCGTTTAGATAAACTCATTGTGATCTGTTCATAAGATAAAAACGTATAAGACTACAAGCTGAGTTTGAGAAATGATATTTTGTGATCAACCAAATCAAAAGCCTTGGTGTGATCCAGAAGAACTAAAAACCCTATCTAATTTTCATCTAGTTCCAATCTAAGGTCATCAACTACATTGACTGAAGCAGTAGTGCAGCTCCTAGCTTTCATAAAATCCCGACTACTTATTAGATAGGAAATTATTATTTACGAGGTAATTATTTATTTGTCTAGCTATGAGATTTTCCATTACTTTAGATTGGAATAGAAGAATGGCAATTGGCCTGAATTCGTTGTTGGATTTAGGAATGGAAATGGTTTTCGACTGTTTCCATTGATCAGGGAAGGACGACATAGTAAAAACTGTTTTGAATAAATGAGTTAAATACGCAAAAGTGTAGGTTACAAAGCTTTTAAAAACAGAGAATCTAAGTCATCAGAACCAACGGAATTCGATTTCACCGAAGATAAGCATTCCAAAACCTTGACTTCGATTAACACAACGAAAACTAAAGGGGTTTTCTAACCATGGTCGTTATATATGTCAATATCAGGGGTCGGAACACTGATATTACCAAATTTGTCATTGAAAGCGTTTACATCGACATCAGCAGTAGTGTTATGACACTTTTGTCCAAAACCAATATCGCGGATTACTTTCCATTTATCCTATATTTAATTTAATCTCAAAAGAAGAAAGATTTCTAAAAAAAATTATTTTCATTTGATTTAATATTGCATTTTAAAAGTCCAATGCAAATCTAAGTAATTTAAGCCAGATTAGTACCTTTGTCTAATGAACAATCCGTCGGAGGTAATAAGTGTACCAAATTTCAAGTAAAGATAGGCATTCGTTAAGAGTGTGCCAGCTTTAACAAGTTCATATGCTACACAGTTTCTATGACCAGAAACCTATTTGAAACCTATAACGAGAGTCCATCAAACGGCTTTAAGTGGATGCCAAACAGTTTCGATCTGATTGTCGTTTACCTGTCAGATAACCTATAAATACTAGTAGTTGCGGATCTCTTACTCACAATCAGTTCAGCAGCGACAGTTATGCGCATTAACAATTTGCGTATTTATTGCGCAATTATTAATTGAAAACTTTATATGAAATATTGAGCTCAGTAATGGCGTTTATTGCGATTTACGCAATTAAAGTGCATATCTAACCACCGTATAATACTACGTTCAGACAGGCACGTATATTGAGAAAATCTCAATAAACGGCATTATTGATCTCAATATTTCGTATAAAATGTCAATTAATTATTGCTCAATAAATTCATAAATTGTTATAATATTGATTAAAACTTCAAATACAGCACTGTCATAAGTACGTTCAGTGAGCATATTACTATTTTCCGAACACTTTCTATTGATATTTGACAACTCAAATGTCAAAAACAAACAAAAACAAAACAACGACAAACAAAAAATGGAAGGTCAGCAGAAAGGTTTCTTTTCTGCAAACTATGCAGTATTATCAAATTTTTCTTTCTCATCCTTCTGAGAGAAGCCACTTTGGAGTCAAAAATATTCCCTACTAATCGCAAAAGCTCGGCGTTTCGGTTAATCATTAGTAACACCTTTTCCAATGTTAAATTGTTTTCCATTTTTTCTCAAATTTTTTTGGCACTAATTTTCGCAATTAAATTAAAAGCAATGTTGTTGAAGCAATCAGCTGTTGTGTTTACCAGCTGTGAAATAAATTTTGTGTCTGAACAATAAAAATACTGTTATCAATATACCGAATATTAATTCAGTAAAAGTACATGTGTGAACATAGTATAAAATTAATGAGACAATTCCACAAATTTGGATGGAACTGTGTAGACTATCTCAGACCCCTGGAGCTCAACCTGCCAAACAACTAGTCTTCCTTGTATGGAAAATTGTTGGGTTTTCCTTATGTGAATTCTTTTATTGAAGTCAAGTTCGAACAAAACATACAGTGCACTCGGGAAAACGTCAACTAATTAAAACCGTGGGTGTTGACGTTTAACAAATTGTTGACGTTCATGAATGTAAAAATTTTAATAATAAACATATTAACAGTGTGCTTTAAAACGGTTTTATTGACTTTAAACTAAAACCAAACATAAACATATCCAAAAAAGAAACAAAAAAGGCTTTCAGTCTAAGTAAAACTGAAGGAACCCATTTTAAATGAGATCATGTTTTTAATTTCACGTACATACTTATGCATCTAAAAAATCTGTTAATTTTTTCTGTTGTTTGTTCCTGTCTAATACTTGGAAGAGAGCTTTCCCTCGCAAAGGCACATTTTGCACAACATTCTCGCATTTAGCCCAATCCAAAGCCCGCTTAAATATAGCTTCGTTTGGTTTTATTGTCTGCACATTTTACTTGCATATAAACCGTTGTCATTATCATCGGTCACTTTTAATACATATGTAAATATGTACAGATTTCTTTTCTACTCTAGATACTTATAAGGGGAATCCCGAAATTTTCTTTTATTTATGTTGACATTTTAGAGGTTTGTGGTTTGGTTGACGTTTTAGAGTAGACAATGTTAAAAATTAAGGGTTGTGGTTTTGGGATATTGACGTAATCGAGTGTTGACGCTTTCCCGAGTGAACTGTAGTTAATTTCACCGAGATATCCTTAGCAAAGATTAAGCAGAGCCCAACTGAATAATATGCCCGCGTGACAAGACCTGAAGTCGCGTTGCGACATGTGCGGTATGTTGCATGGCAAATGGTGTAGAAAAAACGCACTCGTAAGGAATTTCAATTCATATGCAAATTACCTTTACCAGCTCTGTCAGATAGATTAGGCTCAAGAATCTTACTCTGGTGCTTAAAGCAGAAGCTCAGATCAACTACGATAGTATGAATTGAGGTACTTTGTAAAAGTAAAAGGCACTGCATCGACTTTACAAGGCTTTGATTTGGATTTAACCAAATTAATTGCACCAATTAGATACAATACTCTGGGAAACGTTTTTCAGATAGTCTCTGTGATTAATATCTGAATATTTCCAGAAAATATTCCTAGAGCAATGAACATGAATTTTGGGAAACCGTTTTAATAAGATTTTTTTTGGACGGGCCAACAGTCAGGGCACTAGCCTTATTCATGCAGTGTATTGTGTTATAATAAAGGAAAGTTAGGAAGAGGTTGTAGTATGAGACAATTTTTTAATTTATTTACTTTTTAATAATAATTCTCACTTTCTTTTCAATTTTTGAGCACCCACAAGCACAAAAACCCACAGTCTCTGTTGCGAATCGAACTCACGACCTCGCTACTTGAAGTTTAGTACACTACCAACTAGGCCATCGAGGTAACCCTAACATTAAAGGCTTTTGCAACCAAGTGACGTTCATAAGAGCTAGTCGTTAAATAATGAATTTTTTATTTGGACAGATAAGTTTGGACTGCCTGAAGGTATTATAAATCAACGCATAAATTCTGCATTTCTGTATTCAAATACTTCCTTTTTTCTTACAACCAATTTACATAACATAATTGGCCATTACAACCCTTCAGTAAGGATTACGGCCTAGCTTCTCACATCACTCATATTGTATGTTAATTTTATACATGAGTGGCGGGACCTACAGTTTAAAGTCGACTCCGAATAACAGATTTTTGAGAAACATTTTCATGGCAATATTATTTACTCCCACAGTTTTTACCAGAAATCTGCAGAGAGGCAGTCGCTGAAGAAATAATTTTCATATTTCGTTTAGGGGTTTGAACCGTGGGCTTATGTCAAATAAGTCAACACACTACCGACTTGACTACGGCGAATTTAAATTCATTACATTTTTCCTTTCTATTTTTATATCAAACTGGATTAGGATTACTAATACAATTTTTATTACGAGTCCCCAACCGCTTTAGAAGTATGTCGCGGCGGTGTTCTTGCCTGTCTTATTCCGTATTCTTCGAAAATTTTTTTTAAATGGAGAACTCAAAGATTTACACTCAGTTACCCTTGATTGCTACACAAAGTTAGCCGTTTAGTATAAAATCGGTTACAGCTTGTAGCCCATATAGTAGAATCTCTGGTTTAGTTTCTTCAGGGTCTTAGAACTCATTTAAAACCTTTTTATATTTTGGAGGATGGTACTCTTTTTAATTTAATTTTTACATCTTTCTAAGCTTTAAGATGTTCCATGGAGTCTAAAAAGATTTTAGGACAGGACTTTCGGCCTTGTCCCCCATATTTTTATCATAAATAGCCGTGTTTATATTCTCCGCCTTCAGGTAATGACGATAGTCCATCCTACCGTTACGAGAGGGCATCCGCATTATTATGCTTAACACTGTTTTCTTTGTTCAATACTAAAGTTGTAGCTTTCCAAGCACACAATACAACGTGTCAATTTTTAAATTTTTATCTGTAGAACCCATTTGTTGTTCCTCAACAGTGAATGTTGGTCTAACATACATACATAATTGGCCATTACAACCCTTCAGTCAGGATTACGGCCTAGCTTCGCACACCACTCATATTGTGTGTGTTAATTTTATACATGAGTGGCGGGACTTACAGTTTAAAGTTGACAGTTTTTGAGAAACTTTTCATGGAAATTTTATTTATTCTCAGAGTTTTTAACAGAAATCTGCTGGGAGCAAGTCGCCGAAGAAATATTTCTTTCATATTTCGTTTTGATACCTGCCCTGGGGTTTGAACCGTGAGCTCACGTCTAATAAGCCAACATACTACCTACTAGACTACGGCGACGACTAACAAACACTTCTAATAGAACTACCAGGAGCTGATGTCGATGCTTTTCTATCACAGCTAAAGACCTTTTCTGATCTATCGACAACAGAAGCGAGAATGCAGTCGGTCCCATAGCTATTACAGTATTTGAAACGCGTTTTTTGTATTCACTCCATAGATACAACCCTGACTTCGTGAACTACGGCAAGCTCAATTTTTTACTGTTCACACTTAATTTTCATTCGGTGATGAAATATACTTCATCAGTTTTTGAAATCGTTGACACTTCTACATTCGTTTTCGATGAGGCAACTTCGAGAACCTTTTTTTGATTTGTTATGGTTGCCTTTGCACGAAATTGTGTATTTATACAGTTTTATTATTATAATACGATCTTTGTAATAGAGATATACCGTAATTTCTTCGCTGTTTATTCTTATTGTTCGTTTTTCTTGTTCTTACACAATGTTGTCAGAACAAACTTTTTACTCAATATATTTTACCCCTTTTTAGAAAGAATAAACTACACACTTTATTCTTTTACTTACAAAAACAAAGTTAATTTATCTTGGATTAGTTATAACGATTAAAATATTAAAATGTACTTTTTTAGAATAAGACTTTTTAATTAAATTTGATTAAAATTAAAGGTTGTATTGACAAGAAGAAAAAACTACTCGTGTGTTGTTTAACTTAAAATAAGTTACTGTAGAAATGTTTTTTACAGTAAAATATTGTATTTCCCATTGAGTAAAAATTTTATGTTTACGAACAGAAAAGGAACTCATTTTTTTATCAATTTAAGAAGAGCAACCACATGGTTACCATCACTACTATGGACTATGGTTACACATTTTGTGCTGTAATTCTATGAATTTGATGACACCCAAAAAATACGGCTTAAAAATAAACAAAAATGTAAAATATGTAATCCAACATGGTTGGTTGGTATGCTCTTGTTTTATGTTTATTATCAAGTGTCTCTGTACTATACTATAAACTGTGGTTACAGCACAAAAAAGAACAAAGTAAAGTAATAAGTCTACTGACAAAAGGAAAATTAAATGGAAAGGGAAAAACATTTTTTTAAAACAATAAATTTTTATGTTTTTATTATTTTTTTTCATTCGAAATATTGCGTATACATACATAGTTTCAAAAACCATTAAAGTTGTAAAATATGTTCATGTAAATTGACCATATTCCCATTGATCATATTTTCTCGTACAAACCAAATTTTTGTTAAATATTCAAAAAATTTAAAAGTAAGTGATATCGACAGGCTCATTTAAAGTAATTTATGATAATACGTAATCAAAAGGTCTGTATATAATTAATAGATAACTTTGTTGAATTGAATAGATTCAAGGATATTAAAGCTTGTGAAGACCGGATTATAAAGAAGAAATTAGTTAAAGTTAATGATTTCTCTTAAAAATATTGGTTTTGAAAGTTAAAAAGTTACGCAGGCGAGTATTTATACTGGCTGAAATAAGTTTCCGAAGCAGGCGAATACAATTTTCACACATTTTCAAAAGCTGCTTATCAGATTTGAAATTGAAATTGTGAGAAAATTGTCTTTGCCTGCTTGGTGTATTGAGACTTATTTGAGCCAGTATACATATATATGTATATATGTATGTATTTTTGTCGACTATTTTTTTACCGCAACTTTTTATTGGGTCAATATTCGATTAATTGGGCACAATATTTTAAGTGTTCAGGCATAATAATATACGCAGTTCAGCTGCTTATTCAAAATTCATTTGACAGCTGGTAAACAGAACAGATGGTTGTTTCAAGATTATTTTTATTTTATTTTCTTGTTTTGTTGCTTTTTTGTTTGTCATTGTTGACATTTAAAGTTAAAGGAGACTTACGTGGATTCGTTAAAAAAATTTAATTCAGAGGCGCGACCAACAGCGCCGAAATAAAACGGATTATAATTTTTATATTTTAACGCCAATTAATTTATTATTATTAACAATTATGAATTTTATATTTTAACTCAATTAAACAATTACTAAATAATTATTAATTTTAATTCACTACAATATTCATTAATTATTAACTTTAATTCACCACAAAATTATTTAATTATTAATTTTAAGTCCCTACAATATTACTTTAATGATTAATTTAAAATCAACCTTCACGAGCGGACACGCTGCCAAGACTGCCCGTTCTTTCATCAACCCCATTCGCTCGTTGGTTGGTAGGTCACGTTGCACCAACATGTGCAATAATGCAGACGCTGATCAAGCAATAATTATTTTCCCACAAAATTATTGTATTTAGATCGGATGCGCGTGTTGGTGAAAAAGAGCTTATGCTGCAAAATTTGGTTGGTCCGCAGAGCCGCCACTGTTAGTAACTTTAAGTTGTTAAATATCAACAAAAACTGTTCGGTTAATTGCAATATGCTCACTAAACACACTTATGATAGCGCTGCATTTTAGGTTTTACTCAATATTATAACAATGTGCATATTTATTTCTCAATTATTAATTGAAACTTTATATGAAATATTGAGCTCAATAATGGCGTTTATTGCGGTTTACGTAATTAAAGTGGATATTTGAAAACCTTATAAGATTATATTCTCAACGCATGCAATGCAAATCGTTGGAATAACGAAAACTAAGCAGTAGTAAAATAGAATGGTTTTTTTTTAGTGAACTTAATTGATATGACAGCCACATCACAAATTCCCTAAAAATTGGTGTTCATTTAGAACCTTCAAAGAGAACTACGACCTTGCTTCTCACAACCCACATATGTTGTGTTTGTTAATTTTATACATGAATATAAATTTAAAGTCGACTTCGAACAACAAGCCAAGTTTGGATATATTTGGTTTAGAGCCGGGTCAGGATGACATCTTCATGTAAAACAACGAGCCGAAGCACACTGCCGGAATTACTAAAAAGTGGTTTGAAGAAAATGGGATTAAACTTTTAGATTGGCCACCCCAGTCTCCGGATGTAAATCCGATGGAACACCTTTAGTCAATATTGAAAAGGAAAATATTGGCTAAAACAGATCCAGCGAAAACCATCAATTAACTTTGGGAGCGTTCTATTGAGGCGTGGGTAAATACTAACCCACAGGTGCTAATAAATCTTGTAAATTGTATGCCAAAACGAATAAAGGCTGTTAACACTGCAAGAGGGGGGCACACGAAATATTAATAGCCAAAAACGTAAGGATTTTCGTCAAGGGTCATAATTGTTCACAGCTAACAGGTGAAACCTTTTTATTATTAAAGCATAATGTAAAGATTAAAATCAATTTAAAAAATTTCAATAAAAACAATGAATAAGAAAAAGCAAGTTATTTATATTTAATATTGGTTGTTTTGTGAACAATTTTGTTCCTAACTGTATATGTGTATACTGAGATAACAATTAATAATCATTAAAGAGAAAAATGTACAAAAATAATCAAAATATGCTAAAATCTATTTAAACAGATTGTATAACTCCTTTTTGAACTTAATTGCATTGCCTATGTTCTGAATATAATTAGGAAAAGTATTCCAAAGACTGATGGTGTATATATAAAACTGGCGCTGTAACAAAAGAATCTTATATTCATGTTGTTAAAGTAATAATCTTATGGAGGAGAATAAGGCATTTAATATTTAATAGATTAACAAAATTAACTCCAAATATCTGGTATGAAAATTGTCATATATGGTCTCGACGCCCCTTAATAAATACATATATATATTATATATTATATATTATATATTATATATTATATATTATATATTATATATTATATATTATATATTATATATTATATATTATATATTATATATTATATATTATATATTATATATTATATATTATATATTATATATTATATATTATATATTATATATTATATATTATTTTAAGCCAAGTTAAGTTTCCTCTTATCAGCAGTTTGTAAAAATTTCTGATCCGTATAAAAGAACTGGAATGACGGCCCATAAGTTTCTAAGCATACCGTAAACTTTACGAACGATGACATTAATGCGGATCACGTTAGCCGACCATTAAAAATAATACCCAGATTGGATGCAGATTCAACAAAATCAATTTTCTTCCCCCTGATAATAATATCTGGCACAACAAGTGTTCTCCTAGTTCTGGAGAGTAAACTTTTTGATATAGAGGGATTCAAACAAAGTCCATTGGCCCTATCCCAATTGTCAGTTTTCTTTAAATCATAGTTGATCGAGTCTATACATAGATGGATATCCTCAATAAAATTCTTTTTTAAAATAAAAAATAAACGAAACATTTGAACACATTATTAAAGAAAAATTGTCAGTTGTCGTTAGAAGTATTCAGTAAAATTTTTAGAACCAGTTTCAATTTAGGCTTCCATTTACCTAAAAAAGATGCAAAAATTACAATAACTTCGACATAGAATCCAAAAGGCAATTGGCATCATCAGAATAGTATCAAATGACATAGAAAAATGCAAGGAAATATTTTTAGAGAACCAAAAGCTATGTAAATAAAATCCAGCTTATTTATGTACAAGTTTCGACTTGCGAAATGTCTTAAGTATTTCACATCAATTAACAAAATTGCGAAAAAATACTTCAAATATAACTCTTAAATATGGATACTTTGATGAATCTGAAACCATCAGTAATGATCTAAATTCAATTCCACGATCCAGACGAAACTCTGAAATCATTTATAAGGGACCTACTAAATTATATGATGATATCTTTAAGATTTCTTCCGCTAAATACAAGGATTTGTAATAAAAAAACTATACCCATAAAGTTTCAACACGAATATTTAAATTTAAAATGGAATAAATCGATCAAAGATTGTAACCCACAAAAACAACCTTTATATTGCAAATATCTTATCAAAATTATTAAAATTAAATACATCACACAAAACAAAACTTACATTCTAAAATTCAAAGGAATAGCTTTATTAAAACTGCATTTATTTAAAAAAAAAACCTCCTGTACAATTCTAATTTTGATTGTTACATCTTTTTGGCGAGTATGGCTCGATATGTGACGTATGAGTGATATTTAATTCCATTATGGTGTTTTCTTTTCTACCAAAAAATGTGCATTTTATTTGAAAAAAATGCAATTTTGTGTTTGTTTCTTAAAAATGTTTCGCCCTCTAAAAGGGTAGTATGTTTTATTCTAAATAATTCGCACTAGCCAAGGGTGGAGGGCATTGCATTTTATGCCCTGTATAAGTCGAGAGTGCTGATAATGCCCTGTAAAGCAGATGACTTTTGTTTATTTATAGGGCTACCAGATGAAATTTAAAAAACGTCGCACAATAAGGTTTTTGATGCCTAAAATGGAATTAAATCGTGGGAGCTTTCCTGGTTGCTTTTTTAACCTTTTTTGGTTTATTTCGCTTAAAGAAGATAAATCCATAATGATAAAAAAAAATCGTGACCTGAAATACATAAGGACCTAACAACCAAAAAATTCGAAATTGAGTTTTTGATTGATTGAACAAATTGATTGACAAAATTTTACAATCCTCGATAAAATTAGAATTGAACATAGAAATGTTAATACAAATTAGAATAAATCATTTTGAGTATCAAACAAGTTTTCATTTCATTTTGAAGTCTTTGTTTCGGGCTTCTTGCGCTTCCTCAGTTAACTGCCCTATTGGTATTAAAGAGCAGTTTAGTACTTCTGGTCCGCGCCAGCAAAAATGAGGTATTTTCTTTCCTTTACTCTTTTGTCTTTAGGTTTTTGCTTCTTTCACTGCAATCCTCGAAATCAACTTTCGATCTACCACGCTTAACACCAGATTTGCGCGGGAAACCTATTGATGAATCTAACTAGTACTTGTTGTTCTGAAGAAAACGCTCAGAAACTCTATAAGATGCATTCCAGCGATTCTTCAATTGGGAAATAAAATTTTTCAATGTATCGTTAAAAACTTTAATATTTTTTTATTGCTTGGCAATAAACGTGTAAACATTTTTTCTTTACGAAATGCAATTTTTTCAGTAAAGGTTTTAAATCCAGAACTTGCAATTATTTCAATAAAATAAAATCGTTATCCAATTTTGAAGTTAATTTTTTCATTGTTTTGTGGAGTATCCTTAATGAAATATTACATTATTAAAGCTACATGGTCAGTAATATAAAAATTGCATTCACTGTTAGAACAGTGTTAAAAAAAATTTTTTTTGGTTATAAAAAAATCACTCAGAAAATGAAGTCGAAAAATTAGCGATCTGTCAACACTTTTTCCATATTTACATTCATTTTCTTAATAAGGGCATTCCCTTTTTTAATATTTGTGTTATGTTCTACTTAAATAAAAAATTACATTATAACAGGGTTGGTCAGCAATATTTTTAATGCACCTTGTAAGAGGGTGACATTTTCTTTGTAGAAAAGAAAACACCATTTGATTCACATGTGGGCAATTGCGTGTCAAGTGACCCAATTTTTAAAATCGATGTCTCCCGTTTTAGATGCACCAAGGTTAGTACTATTGAATAGTAGGCCAGACTCAAATTTTCAGCTCTATCAGTCAAGAACTGCCGGAGTTAGAGGGGCTCAAAGTTGGACATTTTGGTCATACAGGGTTTTTTTAAATGTGTGTAACTTTTCACCTATTGGTCCTAGCAATAGTTTTCCAAACGATATTAGATATCTATTGCTTCAATCTTTCCAAAAATATTTTTTTAATTTTTTTAAAATTTTTTTAAAAATTTTTTTTTTAAAATTTTTTCAAAATGGGCCTTTTCTTTTCTCCTCAAAAGAAAGCTTATACAATTTCCTTTAAGGCCTTTATAATCGCTTAATGGGATGCGAGTGGGATATCTATCAAAAAAATTATTTTTTAACTCAAGAATAATATTCTTCAATATTATTTAAATATTTTATTTATTACTTATAATACGAAATAACAATAATAATAAAAAATTTAATAAAATTAATATATAAATTTTGAAATTGCCAATCATTCGTCCTTCTTTGGATTTCATCCAAATCGGAAGACATCGATTTTAAAAATTGGGTCACTTGACACGAAATTGCCCATGTATGAATATCGAAGAATTTTTATTGCATACTTTTAAGAGTAACTTTTCTAGTACACGTCATGTGATGCGTATGAGTAATATATTTAACATTCAATTAAATATAAAGTATACGCTATTAATTTGGAATAACATAAAATGAAATTAAGTTATGATATGGCAATTGTAAGGGATTTTAAAAAATTTTAAATTTTTCGAGATATCCTAAACTAAAAGTAAATAAAAAAAACACAATTCTAGGCTATATTATAGTGCTATAACATGGCCTGTATCTTCCACATTGTCACAACAAAGCAATAAATTTCTCAAAAATTTTTTCCATTATTTAATTTAATTATTCTACAACACACTGTTACTTGATACACTGCGCTATCAGTTTTATTTACACAGCTCACGCTTTTAGTGTAAAAGAGCTCTGTCTACTGCTGACGTGATTTTGATGTGAAAGAATTAATTATGTTTCTTAATTATTTTATGTTTTTTGCAAATGGCATTTATTTTTTTATCTTTCGTTTTTCATCATTTTAAATATTAAGCCAGTCCTTAAGCGTAACTGTAATGCGGTGTATGCCATTATCTTTAATTATTTAAATGGAAATTTATTTTGTTGCTATTAATTATTACTCTAGAGGGAGATAATACCCGGATTGGGTGCTAATTTAACAAAATCTACTTTATTCCCCCTGATAATAATATCTGGCACAACAAATACTCTCTTAGTTCTGGAGAGCAATAAACATTTATATATAGAGGGATTTATACAAAGTCCATTGGCTCTAGCCCAGTTGTTAATTTTTTTTAAACCATAGCTGATGGTGTCTATAAATAGTTGGATATCCTCAATACGTGTGCTCCTATAAAGCTGAACGTCATCAGCCTACATATGTACGCTATAATTATCCAAAACATCAGGTAGGTAGTTAATGTATATGCGGAACAATAGAGGCCGTAATATTGATCCCTGAGGAAAATCTCTTCTAACTATTAGCGAATTCGCGATCTTGCCGTTTAGATAAACTCATTGTGATCTGTTCATAAGATAAAAACGTATAAGACTACAAGCTGAGTTTGAGAAATGATATTTTGTGATCAACCAAATCAAAAGCCTTGGTGTGATCCAGAAGAACTAAAAACCCTATCTAATTTTCATCTAGTTCCAATCTAAGGTCATCAACTACATTGACTGAAGCAGTAGTGCAGCTCCTAGCTTTCATAAAATCCCGACTACTTATTAGATAGGAAATTATTATTTACGAGGTAATTATTTATTTGTCTAGCTATGAGATTTTCCATTACTTTAGATTGGAATAGAAGAATGGCAATTGGCCTGAATTCGTTGTTGGATTTAGGAATGGAAATGGTTTTCGACTGTTTCCATTGATCAGGGAAGGACGACATAGTAAAAACTGTTTTGAATAAATGAGTTAAATACGCAAAAGTGTAGGTTACAAAGCTTTTAAAAACAGAGAATCTAAGTCATCAGAACCAACGGAATTCGATTTCACCGAAGATAAGCAT
Organism: Sarcophaga variegata; assembly: GCA_932273835.1. NCBI lineage: Eukaryota > Metazoa > Arthropoda > Insecta > Diptera > Sarcophagidae > Sarcophaga > Sarcophaga variegata. The sequence continues at coordinate 68,935,089 of OW026358.1, forward strand.
TCCAAAACCTCGACTTCGATTAACACAACGAAAACTAAAGAGGTTTTCTAACCAAGGTCGTTATATATGTCAATATCAGGGGTCGGAACACTGATATTACCAAATTTGTCATTGAAAGCGTTTACATCGACATCAGCAGTAGTGTTATGACACTTTTGTCCAAAACCAATATCGCGGATTACTTTCCATTTATCCTATATTTAATTTAATCTCAAAAGAAGAAAGATTTCTAAAAAAAATTATTTTCATTTGATTTAATATTGCATTTTAAAAGTCCAATGCAAATCTAAGTAATTTAAGCCAGATTAGTACCTTTGTCTAATGAACAATCCGTCGGAGGTAATAAGTGTACCAAATTTCAAGTAAAGATAGGCATTCGTTAAGAGTGTGCCAGCTTTAACAAGTTCATATGCTACACAGTTTCTATGACCAGAAACCTATTTGAAACCTATAACGAGAGTCCATCAAACGGCTTTAAGTGGATGCCAAACAGTTTCGATCTGATTGTCGTTTACCTGTCAGATAACCTATAAATACTAGTAGTTGCGGATCTCTTACTCACAATCAGTTCAGCAGCGACAGTTATGCGCATTAACAATTTGCGTATTTATTGCGCAATTATTAATTGAAAACTTTATATGAAATATTGAGCTCAGTAATGGCGTTTATTGCGATTTACGCAATTAAAGTGCATATCTAACCACCGTATAATACTACGTTCATTGAGAAAATCTCAATAAACGGCATTATTGATCTCAATATTTCGTATAAAATGTCAATTAATTATTGCTCAATAAATTCATAAATTGTTATAATATTGATTAAAACTTCAAATACAGCACTGTCATAAGTACGTTCAGTGAGCATATTACTATTTTCCGAACACTTTCTATTGATATTTGACAACTCAAATGTCAAAAACAAACAAAAACAAAACAACGACAAACAAAAAATGGAAGGTCAGCAGAAAGGTTTCTTTTCTGCAAACTATGCAGTATTATCAAATTTTTCTTTCTCATCCTTCTGAGAGAAGCCACTTTGGAGTCAAAAATATTCCCTACTAATCGCAAAAGCTCGGCGTTTCGGTTAATCATTAGTAACACCTTTTCCAATGTTAAATTGTTTTCCATTTTTTCTCAAATTTTTTTGGCACTAATTTTCGCAATTAAATTAAAAGCAATGTTGTTGAAGCAATCAGCTGTTGTGTTTACCAGCTGTGAAATAAATTTTGTGTCTGAACAATAAAAATACTGTTATCAATATACCGAATATTAATTCAGTAAAAGTACATGTGTGAACATAGTATAAAATTTATGAGACAATTCCACAAATTTGGATGGAACTGTGTAGACTATCTCAGACCCCTGGAGCTCAACCTGCCAAACAACTAGTCTTCCTTGTATGGAAAATTGTTGGGTTTTCCTTATGTGAATTCTTTTATTGAAGTCAAGTTCGAACAAAACATACAGTGCACTCGGGAAAACGTCAACTAATTAAAACCGTGGGTGTTGACGTTTAACAAATTGTTGACGTTCATGAATGTAAAAATTTTAATAATAAACATATTAACAGTGTGCTTTAAAACGGTTTTATTGACTTTAAACTAAAACCAAACATAAACATATCCAAAAAAGAAACAAAAAAGGCTTTCAGTCTAAGTAAAACTGAAGGAACCCATTTTAAATGAGATCATATTTTTAATTTCACGTACATACTTATGCATCTAAAAAAATCTGTTAATTTTTTCTGTTGTTTGTTCCTTTCTAATACTTGGAAGAGAGCTTTCCCTCGCAAAGGCACATTTTGCACAACATTCTCGCATTTAGCCCAATCCAAAGCCCGCTTAAATATAGCTTCGTTTGGTTTTATTGTCTGCACATTTTACTTGCATATAAACCGTTGTCATTATCATCGGTCACTTTTAATACATATGTAAATATGTACAGATTTCTTTTCTACTCTAGATACTTATAAGGGGAATCCCGAAGTTTTCTTTTATTTATGTTGACATTTTAGAGCTTTGTGGTTTGGTTGACGTTTTAGAGTAGACAATGTTAAAAATTGAGGGTTGTGGTTTTGGGATATTGACGTAATCGAGTGTTGACGCTTTCCCGAGTGAACTGTAGTTAATTTCACCGAGATATCCTTAGCAAAGATTAAGCAGAGACCAACTGAATAATATGCCCGCGTGACAAGACCTGAAGTCGCTTTGCGACATGTGCGGTATGTTGCATGGCAAATGGTGTAGAAAAAACGCACTCGTAAGGAATTTCAATTCATATGCAAATTACCTTTACCAGCTCTGTCAGATAGATTAGGCTCAAGAATCTTACTCTGGTGCTTAAAGCAGAAGCTCAGATCAACTACGATAGTATGAATTGAGGTACTTTGTAAAAGTAAAAGGCACTGCATCGACTTTACAAGGCTTTGATTTGGATTTAACCAAATTAATTGCACCAATTAGATACAATACTCTGGGAAACGTTTTTCAGATAGTCTCTGTGATTAATATCTGAATATTTCCAGAAAATATTCCTAGAGCAATGAACATGAATTTTGGGAAACCGTTTTAATAAGATTTTTTTTGGACGGGCCAACAGTCAGGGCACTAGCCTTATTCATGCAGTGTATTGTGTTATAATAAAGGAAAGTTAGGAAGAGGTTGTAGTATGAGACAATTTTTTAATTTATTTACTTTTTAATAATAATTCTCACTTTCTTTTCAATTTTTGAGCACCCACAAGCACAAAAACCCACAGTCTCTGTTGCGAATCGAACTCACGACCTCGCTACTTGAAGTTTAGTACACTACCAACGAGGCCATCGAGGTAACCCTAACATTAAAGGCTTTTGCAACCAAGTGACGTTCATAAGAGCTAGTCGTTAAATAATGAATTTTTTATTTGGACAGATAAGTTTGGACTGCCTGAAGGTATTATAAATCAACGCATAAATTCTGCATTTCTGTATTCAAATACTTCCTTTTTTCTTACAACCAATTTACATAACATAATTGGCCATTACAACCCTTCAGTAAGAATTACGGCCTAGCTTCTCACATCACTCATATTGTATGTTAATTTTATACATGAGTGGCGGGACCTACAGTTTAAAGTCGACTCCGAATAACAGATTTTTGAGAAACATTTTCATGGCAATATTATTTACTCCCACAGTTTTTACCAGAAATCTGCAGAGAGGCAGTCGCTGAAGAAATAATTTTCATATTTCGTTTAGGGGTTTGAACCGTGGGCTTATGTCAAATAAGTCAACACACTACCGACTTGACTACGGCGAATTTAAATTCATTACATTTTTCCTTTCTATTTTTATATCAAACTGGATTAGGATTACTAATACAATTTTTATTACGAGTCCCCAACCGCTTTAGAAGTATGTCGCGGCGGTGTTCTTGCCTGTCTTATTCCGTATTCTTCGAAAATTTTTTTTAAATGGAGAACTCAAAGATTTACACTCAGTTACCCTTGATTGCTACACAAAGTTAGCCGTTTAGTATAAAATCGGTTACAGCTTGTAGCCCATATAGTAGAATCTCTGGTTTAGTTTCTTCAGGGTCTTAGAACTCATTTAAAACCTTTTTATATTTTGGAGGATGGTACTCTTTTTAATTTAATTTTTACATCTTTCTAAGCTTTAAGATGTTCCATGGAGTCTAAAAAGATTTTAGGACAGGACTTTCGGCCTTGTCCCCCATATTTTTATCATAAATAGCCGTGTTTATATTCTCCGCCTTCAGGTAATGACGATAGTCCATCCTACCGTTACGAGAGGGCATCCGCATTATTATGCTTAACACTGTTTTCTTTGTTCAATACTAAAGTTGTAGCTTTCCAAGCACACAATACAACGTGTCAATTTTTAAATTTTTATCTGTAGAACCCATTTGTTGTTCCTCAACAGTGAATGTTGGTCTAACATACATACATAATTGGCCATTACAACCCTTCAGTCAGGATTACGGCCTAGCTTCGCACACCACTCATATTGTGTGTGTTAATTTTATACATGAGTGGCGGGACTTACAGTTTAAAGTTGACAGTTTTTGAGAAACTTTTCATGGAAATTTTATTTATTCTCAGAGTTTTTAACAGAAATCTGCTGGGAGCAAGTCGCCGAAGAAATATTTCTTTCATATTTCGTTTTGATACCTGCCCTGGCGTTTGAACCGTGAGCTCACGTCTAATAAGCCAACATACTACCTACTAGACTACGGCGACGACTAACAAACACTTCTAATAGAACTACCAGGAGCTGATGTCGATGCTTTTCTATCACAGCTAAAGACCTTTTCTGATCTATCGACAACAGAAGCGAGAATGCAGTCGGTCCCATAGCTATTACAGTATTTGAAACGCGTTTTTTGTATTCACTCCATAGATACAACCCTGACTTCGTGAACTACGGCAAGCTCAATTTTTTACTGTTCACACTTAATTTTCATTCGGTGATGAAATATACTTCATCAGTTTTTGAAATCGTTGACACTTCTACATTCGTTTTCGATGAGGCAACTTCGAGAACCTTTTTTTGATTTGTTATGGTTGCCTTTGCACGAAATTGTGTATTTATACAGTTTTATTATTATAATACGATCTTTGTAATAGAGATATACCGTAATTTCTTCGCTGTTTATTCTTATTGTTCGTTTTTCTTGTTCTTACACAATGTTGTCAGAACAAACTTCTTACTCAATATATTTTACCCCTTTTTAGAAAGAATAAACTACACACTTTATTCTTTTACTTACAAAAACAAAGTTAATTTATCTTGGATTAGTTATAACGATTAAAATATTAAAATGTACTTTTTTAGAATAAGACTTTTTAATTAAATTTGATTAAAATTAAAGGTTGTATTGACAAGAAGAAAAAACTACTCGTGTGTTGTTTAACTTAAAATAAGTTACTGTAGAAATGTTTTTTACAGTAAAATATTGTATTTCCCATTGAGTAAAAATTTTATGTTTACGAACAGAAAAGGAACTCATTTTTTTATCAATTTAAGAAGAGCAACCACATGGTTACCATCACTACTATGGACTATGGTTACACATTTTGTGCTGTAATTCTATTAATTTGATGACACCCAAAAAATACGGCTTAAAAATAAACAAAAATGTAAAATATGTAATCCAACATGGTTGGTTGGTATGCTCTTGTTTTATGTTTATTATCAAGTGTCTCTGTACTATACTATAAACTGTGGTTACAGCACAAAAAAGAACAAAGTAAAGTAATAAGTCTACTGACAAAAGGAAAATTAAATGGAAAGGGAAAAACATTTTTTTAAAACAACAAATTTTTATGTTTTTATTATTTTTTTTCATTCGAAATATTGCGTATACATACATAGTTTCAAAAACCATTAAAGTTGTAAAATATGTTCATGTAAATTGACCATATTCCCATTGACCATATTTTCTCGTACAAACCAAATTTTTGTTAAATATTCAAAAAATTTAAAAGTAAGTGATATCGACAGGCTCATTTAAAGTAATTTATGATAATACGTAATCAAAAGGTCTGTATATAATTAATAGATAACTTTGTTGAATTGAATAGATTCAAGGATATTAAAGCTTGTGAAGACCGGATTTTAAAGAAGAAATTAGTTAAAGTTAATGATTTCTCTTAAAAATATTGGTTTTGAAAGTTAAAAAGTTACGCAGGCGAGTATTTATACTGGCTGAAATAAGTTTCCGAAGCAGGCGAATACAATTTTCACACATTTTCAAAAGCTGCTTATCAGATTTGAAATTGAAATTGTGAGAAAATTGTCTTTGCCTGCTTGGTGTATTGAGACTTATTTGAGCCAGTATACATATATATGTATGTATTTTTGTCGACTATTTTTTTACCGCAACTTTTTATTGGGTCAATATTCGATTAATTGGGCACAATATTTTAAGTGTTCAGGCATAATAATATACGCAGTTCAGCTGCTTATTCAAAATTCATTTGACAGCTGGTAAACAGAACAGATGGTTGTTTCAAGATTATTTTTATTTTATTTTCTTGTTTTGTTGCTTTTTTGTTTGTCATTGTTGACATTTAAAGTTAAAGGAGACTTACGTGGATTCGTTAAAAAAATTTAATTCAGAGGCGCGACCAACAGCGCCGAAATAAAACGGATTATAATTTTTATATTTTAACGCCAATTAATTTATTATTATTAACAATTATGAATTTTATATTTTAACTCAATTAAACAATTACTAATTAATTATTAATTTTAATTCACTACAATATTAATTAATTATTAACTTTAATTCACCACAAAATTATTTAATTATTAATTTTAAATCCCTACAATATTACTTTAATGATTAATTTAAAATCAACCTTCACGAGCGGACACGCTGCCAAGACTGCCCGTTCTTTCATCAACCCCATTCGCTCGTTGGTTGGTAGGTCACGTTGCACCAACATGTGCAAGAATGCAGACGCTGATCAAGCAATAATTATTTTCCCACAAAATTATTGTATTTAGATCGGATGCGCGTGTTGGTGAAAAAGAGCTTATGCTGCAAAATTTGGTTGGTCCGCAGAGCCGCCACTGTTAGTAACTTTAAGTTGTTAAATATCAACAAAAACTGTTCGGTTAATTGCAATATGCTCACTAAACACACTTATGATAGCGCTGCATTTTAGGTTTTACTCAATATTATAACAATGTGCATATTTATTGCTCAATTATTAATTGAAACTTTATATGAAATATTGAGCTCAATAATGGCGTTTATTGCGATTTACGTAATTAAAGAGGATATTTGAAAACCTTATAAGGTTATATTCTCAACGCATGCAATGCAAATCGTTGGAATAACGAAAACTAAGCAGTAGTAAAATAGAATGGTTTTTTTTTAGTGAACTTAATTGATATGACAGCTACATCACAAATTCCCTAAACATTCGTGTTCATTTAGAACCTTCAAAGAGAACTACGACCTTGCTTCTCACAACCCACATATGTTGTGTTTGTTAATTTTATACATGAATATAAATTTAATGTCGACTTCGAACAACAGATTTTTTGTGAAACTTTTATTTACTCTCAGATTTTCTGCCAGAATTTTGCTGAAAAAGGAAATATTTTTTCACATTTCATTTTGTTGGAGATGTCCGACCGTGGCCAACACCCTACGTTTTTTTAATTACAGCCTATACAGCCGCTTTCTGTCATTTATTTACATTTTTCACTGATAATTTTGTACATTTTATTTCTCGATTTCAATTAAAATATTTTATTTTGGATATTATCCCCACAAAATTCAAATTTTATTTTTATACTCCCCTTTCCACAAAATGATTTAATAACAATGTGATTTCAATGTTGACAGCCTATTTTATTTAAGTTCATAAATGAGAAAAAAATTAAGTAAATAAATATGCTAACATACACGATGTTATTAATTAAATGGTTGCAGTTTAAATTGATGGATGGCATGATGTGTAACTTTCATATGTGATTGGATGGAATTTATGCCATCCAATTTTAATCAAGCTCATAAATATTTGAAATAAAATTTAAACATGTTCATTATAATAACACTGTGCGACAAAAAACAAAAACTTTAATACACCCTAGTAACTACATAATCTAACTTGCGCATTCAGTTGAGTAGAACTCAAAAATATCCTTTTTATAGTTCCCGTACCCTGTTATTGTGTTAATTGAAAAAAACAGTTACTTTCTGTACTTTTCACACAAATTTATTGATTATTTAAATATTTTAAAACCTATTTTGAACATGTATGTATTTATGTATGTATACCTTTAGAACGGTATACATAAACATACTGTTACGAAAATGGAAACGGTGTAATATCGTTTAACATTAAAAAGAGCCGTTTTCATTTTCGTAACAATACTTTAACTATACAGCTATTTATATAAATTGCGGTTCGCATAAATTAATTTAAAGCGGAATTAACAATCAAAGAAGACTTATACCGAGATTTTTAATGTTTTTTGTTTCGGTTGAACCCTTTTTTGAAAGTTAAGTTAAAATTTTTCGATTAAACTTTTATATTTAAAAATAAAATGAGAACATAAGGTATATTCTATCCCACAAGTAACATGAATATGTTCAGTAACTTTGATACAAAAGTGGTTAAATAAGAAATAATAATAAATCAAGTTCAATATCACAGAATATATTTTCATCACTATGGTACCATATTTTTAATTTAAATAATATTCTACGAAACATCGCAACAATCTTAAAATCTTAACTTTTGTTTACTTTGTTTTTCTATACTTTTTTGCGTGTTATGAACTACACAGAGTTTACCTTCATGGGCAACAATGAATATTAAAAAATGTTAATTTGAAAGTCATTGCCATGGTAATTCGCGTCTATATCAATCAAGTTATTTGACAAAGATGCTCACAAAATTCAAAATAAATTGACAAAAGTTTTTTATTTATCGGTCTGATATCCGCTCGCATAAAGCTAAAGATGAATTAGTTATGTAAGTATGTTTACGCACTATGCAATCCTACCTTATACGACTGTACTTGATAATAGCTTATTCGACATCAGACCTCGATTCAAAGTTCAACGCAAACATCTCAGCAGATTTCTGGTAAAAACTATCGTTCGGAATCAACATTAAACTGTAGGACACGCAACTCATGTATAAAATTAATACATACAACATGAGTGGTGTGAGAAGCTAGCTCATAATCCTGACTGAAGGGTTGTAATTACTAATTGTGTATGTTTTATTACCGTTAGTACTCTTAAATCCAACCATTCATTTGCTCATGTTCAGATTTTCCTTGGCTCAAAGCTTATCCTCTATATTACGAATGTCCATGTCTATGACTAGACTTCATTATATGTTCTTTTTATAGTTACATGTTACATACATATATACATCATCTTATAATACTGTACGCTTATACCTTTTTAAATAATTTTAAAATATTTACTTCTTCTTTACACTTCTGTTCGTGTAAGCACCAGCAGTTGTTCGGCAGATCTTTACAACGGCGATCTTCAAACCACGACTGCCCTCTTCACACAAGACTGACCGAATTCCTACTACTGGTTGCCTGCTTTGGCTTGACTTTTTATGTCCCACATAAACAGTCTGATGAAGGTTCTTGAAGTCGAACGTTCGTGGTTTCGCTTTTCTTAGAACTCTAACGCGACTTCATTGTTGTTCATGTGTTTTGTTCTCGTTGCTTGTTGTTGCCTTCTAGCTTACTTGCCTATCCCCTTTTCTTTCATACCGAAGTTGTTGTAACAAGTTCATTGTATTTGTTTGTGTAGTTTTTGCTCATTTTAATGTTAAACGTTCCCATTTTCGTAACAATATAGTTTCTGTTTAATTTTTAGACCCAAGTAAAGCAAGTAGTTTGTGAAACAGTCACTATTAGTGTTCCATCACTTTTCAAATTATTTAGTATTTTGTACCTTTTTATTTAATACTTTTACGCTCTTCCAGAACGGTCCATTCACTGTGAAGACATCAGTTCACTAGAAAGATGACGTCGTATTACTGCTGTCAAACAACATTTCTGGCGTGTTTGGTCTATGGACTATTTAAATGAGATGATTCAACGAAAGAAATGGTTTAAAACAACACCAAATTTAAAGCCTGGAACACTCGTACTAATTCACGAAGATAATCTTGCTCCACTTCATTGGCTCATGGGACGTATTGTGACAACTACACCTTGGAAGGACAAGAAAATACGAGTAGCTGATATCAAAACAGCAAAGGAAGTCATTCGCCGACCCGTTCACAAACTGGCTGTGCTCGTAGAATATTGAAAGTGGATCCTTTCAACGCCGCCGGAATGTTCCATCACTTTTCAAATTATTTAGTATTTTGTGCCTTTTTATTTAATATTTTTATTTAATACATTCTACCGAAAATTGCAACTTTGTTCTTTTGCAATAATTTTTGACATCTTGACATGTAATGTATATTGCTTTTAAATAAATCATTCTCTTTACAACAAGCAAAGGCACAACACCAAGCAATACAATTGTATCGTCAATCAAAGCATACAGTTTTTTTGGTTAGAATTATTTCTTTAGCCACAAGTTCTACAATTAGCCTCTCTTCATTAAAGGAAAAATTATATCCGTTTTCTCTACGTCTAGATAAATGAGTTTTTGAATGACTACTGATTTATAATAGCAACATTTGAAATGCAAAGATAACTTTTCATAGAAACATCTTGTTTTTTAAAATTTCTGCTATAAGAAAACTACAAAATTTGTCTACAAAAACCATCAGTATTATGAATTTGCGTTACTTTTTTCATAAAAGCCATAATTTTTTCATTTTTTTTCAAATTAAACTGTCCATTATTGTATATATTTTGTTAGGAGTCGTCCTTTCTGTAATTATAGTATTGTGCTTTCCTCATCACCATATAGAATCTTAATAGAATAGTTTTTCGTTTGCGTTCAGTTTATTTCTCCCTTCAAAACTCGTTGCACTGATATCAAATTATTGAACCTACAATCAACTCGAACTCATACTGATCAACTTTACATCGTCAATGTAGGTAGAAGTTCTAGGGCACATTTTTTAAATGGATGTTTGAACAGTCGCGAAGTTTCATTTTCAGAAATTGGCAGTATTGCCTTTGGTTACACAGAAAAGTTCGCAAGGTTCACCAACAAACTCTTGTATATATAATCCACAATTTTTTGACAACTTTGTACTTCTCAATACGTAAATGGCAAAAGAGTTCATATAGTTTGCGTTCAATTTACAACTTTGGTTTTGAGATTTTAAAAATTTATTCTAAGGTAAGGTAAATAAATGAAATATAGCCTGTTTTTCATTCCTCATCAAGTTTTTGTAAACAAATGTCTTTCTGTGCTTACAAAAGCAATCGAAAGTGCCATAATGAGGACAAAAACATATTTTGGCCGTATTTGACGTCGTCGCATTATGCTAGAATCACGCAGTTTACTTCGAATGAAATTTGTACCTAAAGAGCAAAACCCCACCAAATGTCCAACATACTATATTTACATAATTGATCATTTCAACCCAGTAGTCAGGATTACGACCTAGTTTCTAGCATCACTTATATCGACAACGAACTTTTGAGAAACTTTTCATGGCAATTTTATTTACTCTCAGAGCCAGAAATCTGTTGAGAGAATGTCACCGAAGAAATATTTTCTTCATAGTTCGTTTTGTTGTTTTGTACCGTGGCATAATATCTAATAAGATAACTCATTACCTACTAGACTACGGCGACTTCATCTAAATGTCCAACAACTAAGGCCAATTGAACCTTTTTGGGCAAACTTGAAAAGAAATGTTTACAAGAAGAGATACAAATCAAAACATCTTAACTGCCTTTTAACTAAAATTAAAAAGGAGCATATGAAAATGGACTCAATTGCGATCCAAGAGTCCATGCATAAGGTGCCTCAAAATTTATGGAAGGGCAAACGCTGTGGCGTAAGATGTAGGTTATAAATTTTAACACGTATAAATTTGAATTTCTAAAGGCCGTCATTACAACTTGTCGTTAACTAAAGGAAGGATTTTAACGGGCAGATAAATTGTTTTTCGTTATTATGAGTACCCTATACTATAGAAGTGATCGTTAAGCTAACCTTTAACATTTAAAGGTCACTTTATGTTTGAACTTGCCATATTACATATTATTTTCATTATAGCAGCTTCAAATTTAAACAAAATGAGCATATACAACAAAAAACGAAGCCCGCGGTTGCCACTGCGTTAGAAAAAACTTTTATAATTGAGCTGTTTTATCGACATTGCTCCGGTTCTGCCATATTTTTGAAAAATTGTATCTGTAAGTCGTAATAAGAAAAGTAAGTTAAAGGTAACTTTACAGTTCCCTTTAGTTAAAGGTAATAAACCCAAATTTAACGGCAAGTTGTAATAATGGCCCTAAGTGTTAGAATAAACAATTTTATTGCTACTAATGTGTCAGTCCATATTCCATTCCACACACATTACAGTAGAGAGTAAAAAATATTTAATTGGCTGTTATTACAGTTGTTCCACCAAAACCACAAAACGTATGTGTTTTGTTACTGAGAATACATAAGAAAATGATTCTCATTATCAATAAAACATATTTTCCCCAATGGAATAATTTGTTCATGTTTTTAGTCTTTTATGTGGTAACGAACAGAATAATTTTTTCCCCTGAACAAATTAATGTTAATCACCCACGAATTTGTCATGAATACAGATTCCATGTTTGCAGATAGCACAACATGAAAACGCCTAAAAAATGTACAGAAAAATCTCTTTTATCTTCTTTTTTTATTTTCATTCTCGCATTTTTTAAATTGTTCATATTCAAACCTTAAATGTTTGAGCGGACAACAGACGCTCTTTAAACTTTCTGTCAATTCTAGAAACATATATTGATTTTGTAATCAAACAGTTTCAAACGGTTTAAAGGAAAGATATTGCGTTTATGATAACTGGTATGTCATTCAAAACATACATACATACATTATTGGTCATTACAACCCTTCAGTTAAAATTACGACCTAGCTTGTCACACAACTTATGTCGTGTGTGTTAATTTTATACATGAGTGGCGGCACCTACAGTTTGAAGTCGACTCCGAACGACAGATTTTTGAGAAACTTTTCATGACAATTTTATTTACTCTCAGAGTCTTTGCAGATGTCTGGCTGAGGAGAAGTTGCGGCAGAAATTTTTTTTCATATTTCGTTTTATTGGAGATGTCTGACCTGGGGTTTTTAACCGAGGCCTCACATCTAATAAGCCAGACAATCTATAAAGTTATGGTGTAATCTCATCTCATCCAAAACCTTGTTAGGCAAGACATAGACAAATTGGCGATACAAATAAAATATAAAAACTTTAATTAATAACTATTAAGGAATATTATAGAGACATTTTTCTATCCATCAACTGCATCTGCGTATCTCATAGTTAGGTCTAACAAATTTTCTTGGTCATATTTTTCGATTCGAATGTATATCTGGTCAATCATTAAAGTTTGAAACGAAACATCTAAACAAAACTAAACAAATAAAAACTACCACTTCTGAAGTAATATGTTTGACTTAAAATATTCATCCATTTATTTGAGTATGGCTCCTCGAATGAAGCATATTAATGTTTATCTGGCGTCATTTGTGTAATTTACAACGCTTTCAAAATACAACATCAAATATAAAGTGTTTTAAGGACTACAAATCAAATGTTTAATCATTTATCATGTATCATTATCGTTATCCAACACACACGTTAATAAAATTATCAATAATAGCACAGAATTTAAATTTAAAAAATAACGAATTTCATTAAATATGAGTAAAAGCGTAGAATAATTTTTCTTTTAATAAAAAAAATCATTTACCGTTTTATAGAATTCGTATAACGTAAAATGTTTACATGAGGGCTGGTACGGAACTTTATTTTGAACAATTGGGCAATTCACACGACTTTGTATCGTGTATGTTTTATTGAAAACACTTTTTGTTTGTGAACGCTCAATGCTATGCTGTATTGTGTATTTCATATTCCAAACGTCAAAAAGCGATAAGAAGAAGAAGACCAATATCCATAATTTGATTTTCTAGCAGCAAAATGAAAAATCTTGCGGGAAAAAGTAAATTATATAATTATCTGTGCGAACAATTATAATTTTAAAACGTTAATTGTTGACTCAAGTTGCATAGAAAATATTTTGTATTTTTATTCTTCTTCTTGATTACTAGCAATTTACAAAAAATGTGTATATGTGTATCGGATTTTTATATGAAAATTATCAACAACAAGCATACACTACGAGTATTTTATATTCGTCCAACAATACAATGAATACAACAATACAAAGGCTTGTGTGAATTGGCCAAATATTTTTAATTTAATCAATTTAAAAAGTTAAAATCTCACACATCATTGATATGCAAAAACTATTGGTTCTTCTTAATAACTTAAAGACGTAAAATTTTTATTTCATACTGTAGTCGTTCGATTTATGCCTTAAAAATGTTTGTTTTTCTTTCAACTTCGATTTGTGTCGTCATATAATTTACGTCGTCTTAGATGTGTAGACAATTTTTATTGTAAAGCTAGTGGGAAATAAAAAAGAAAAGAAGAGTTCCAAAATAAAACCAGTGTTGAAAAATTCAGTACTTTAGTACTTTTTTCAGTACTTTTTCTTTTCAAAAATACCGCAGTACCCCCGCGACTATTTCAGTACTTTTTTATTATTACATACTTTATGTCATGCGCTTTTCAACTACTGAGGCATTAGCAACATGTTCAACGCAATGCTAAAGGTAGAATTTGGTTTTAGCCCCGTTTAGCCAAACGTCCATGGAACGTATGTTCGTTTTTAGAATATGAAAAACAATCAAAACGCTTACCGAACAGTAATGCAATTTCAGCAAGCATTTACATTACTCTTCATATGCTGTAAACGAACTTATGTTCTATTACGTTCCGACCATGTTTTACTAAACGTGGCTTTTACGTTTTGTTACGTTCCGAATCAGATGTTTTTGACCTGTATGTGTATTAAATATAAATAAATAAATAGTCTAGTAGGTATTGTGTTGGTTTACTAGACGTGAGCCTACCATTCAAACCCCTCAGATTTTACGCCATACTTAAATAAAAGCGGCAAATTTAAATCATTTACATTCAAATGTTTTATTATTCCAATCTATCTTGTATTAATATCTGTTGTATTTTGCAATCGACTTCAATATTAAACGCTCTGTCTTCCGAATTTCAGATTGCAATGTGTGGCCGATGCGTTGCGTATTGGCATGAGAAATTATTACAGCAAAAAAACACTTGTCGCTCTTATTTAGAGAAGGTTGTATGCAGTGTTGCAAAACTGAAATTTTGAAATGGTACGGAACTATAACTGAAAAAGTACTTTTTTGCATCAAATGGTACTTTTGTTAAAGATACATACATGCATACATAGTTGGTCATTATAACACTTCAATCAGAATTACGACCTAGTTTCTTACACCACTTATGTTGTGTGTATTAATTTTATACATGAATGGCGGGACCTACAGCTTCAAGTCGATTCCGAACGGCAGATTTTTTGAGGAACTTTTCATGTCAATTTTATTTACTCTCAGAGTTTTAGCAGAAATCTGCTGAGAGGAAGACGCCAAAGAAATATTTTGTCATATTTTCGATTTGATGTCTGACCTGGAGTTTTAACCGTGACCTTACGTCTAATAAGACAACACACTACTTTCCAGACTAAAGCTTCCAACCAAAAGCGGTGAACTATATAGCGACCGTGTATACTATGTATCTTTTTCAACACTCTTTTGGTAGTCTGTCCAGAATAAGAATTCCAGCTGTATTTTCCGAAGTCGCAATCACAGTACGAACACATCTTTTCTGCGTCACAGTTGATTTATTAGTTGCCTCGTTCAACGCTGTTTCGTTTAGCGTTGGAAATTAGTGGAACGTATCCCCCGGGTTAAGCGGGGTCTTACTGTATGGGATAAAACTGGAATAATCTCTGTCTAAGTATACTTTTGAGCCACTGTATATGTTCATAATTTTAATAAAGAAACAAATATGTGAAATCTGAATGCATCAAGATGCTCTGTGTACATAGTTTCTTCCTAATTAAGTGTGTATGTATGTTGAAAGAGCAGAGTATATGTGCGTTTAAGTTAGTTTAGAAGTTTATTGTATATGTTGACTTAAGGATAATGTTACGAAAATGTAAAAAAATTTAATTACATTTCAAGAAAAGAGGAGAAGAAAAGCATCTCCTGGCGTTTATGTTATATTTTTTATACATTACATGAAAGAGATGAAAAAGAGGAAGCAAGTAAAATGTGTAGAACATGAATTATAAGGACGATGCAACGCTGCATTGAACTAGAAAATTGTTGCAAAAATAAAATAAAATGTGGCTTAGAAATTACACTAAATTTAGCAAAAATTAATATATTTCAAAACATTTTTCTTTCCAACAAAATAACATTTCTTCTTTAAATTTTATTTTAAATCTTTTATCTCCATTTAATATCATTAAGGGTCATTATTAGAACTTGCCGCTAACTAAAGGGAGTATTTTAACGGGCAGATAAATTAGAAGTGGACAATAAGGTAGAAGTGAGCGTTAAGCTAAAGGGAAGATCATCCTGCCGGTAGCTTTTAAATTTAAGTTTATATTTGAAATTGCCATATTATATATTATTTTCAATACGGCAACTTCAAATATAAACAAAGTGATCAAATACAACAAAAAAAGGAGCTCGTCGTTTCCACTGCATTTAAATAAAACTTGTTTAATTTGAGCAGTGTTATCGACATTGCTCCGCCACTGCCATATTTTTGAAAAACTTAACTTTATTTTATCTGTAAGTTGTAATAACGAAAATAAGTTAAAAATAACTTAACAGTTCCCTTTAGCTAATGGTACCTTTAACTAAACCCAAGTTTAACGCCAAGTTGTAATAATGGCCCTAAGAGTAAATAAAATTGCCATGAAAAGTCTTGTTAACTAAGAAAGATTTAAATAAATCATTTATTTTATACCAGCAACTAACTTCAAAAAGTTCTCTTTTTATTTAATTATTTAAACAGAAAACACTTCAAATACAAAATTTTAATGAAAACTCTTCATCAGTATTGAAATTATTGCTACTCAAGTTTATAGTTTGTAGGCAACATATAATTTCAAGGAATATCATGGAATTTTTAAGTTTGGTTATGATTGTAAAAATTAAATTTTCTTTCTAACAATTGCTAAAAAAAATTACTGGAAATACAAGTCCAGTCATTTTTTAAATGCGTTATTTGAAAAAAAGTTCTTAACTAAAAAAAGCTTGTTTACCACTAAAGTACCAAAATATTTAAAGAAACAATCGTATTTGGATGCTTCTTGTACTCCCTCTGTTGGTATTTCTTTGCTACTACGACATACATACAGCCACAAAAAAGTCTACATACACCGTTGTATGTAATTTTGTGTATATTTCTAATCATTTCTAGGTTATATATTTTTTATATTCGTTTTTGTTTTCAAATAACGCTATAACAGTTTTACTTACATACTTACGGTATGAAGAAGAGTCGAACGACACCGCTTCACCCACAGTCTGACGGAATGGTAGTACGGTTTAATCGAACCCTGAAGAAATACTTGCGGAAAGTAGTGAGTGAGCATCAGAAGGACTGGGACGAACACATTCCGAGTTTTCTAATGGCACACCGATCTGCGATCCATCATTCAACATCTAAATCACCCGCAAGAGTTATTTTTGGGATTGAGATAAAACTGCCCGGTGACTTAGAGTTTGGTGTTAAGCCCGCCACAGAGAGGGATGCCACATACACTAGAAAGGAAGAAAGCCTAAATGAACTTCATGAACTTGTGCGCACCCGTATCAAAATGGTCAGTGATAGAATGAAAGTCAGGTATGATCGTGCAGCAAACACGGAGGGCTTCCAGGAGGGACAACTGGTTCTACTATACAACCCAAAGCGGAAGAAGGGATTATCCCACAAACTACAAACCAGCTGGGATGGACCTTATAAAATAATTAAACGGTTAAACGATGTTGTGTACAGGATACAGAAAGCTGGCAGCCGCCGGACAAAAATGAAGGTCGTACACAAAGAGTGACTGGCAAAATATGTTCCCTATTCGGGACGAACAGGCTTAAGTGTGCGGCAGTGTTACGAAAATGGAAACGGTGTAGTATCATTTCACATTAAACCAATAAACATAAGCCACACAAACACATACACGGAATTTGCTACCAGTAAACCAACAAAGACCATGTGTATGAAAGAAAAGGAGATAGGCAAGTAAACAAGAACGCAACAACAACCAACGTTTCCTAGATTGAGCAGATGAAAGAGTGGTGTGGCATTCAGTTTGACATTCCTGTTTCTCTAAAACTTTTCACATAAAATTGTACGTGTAACTTGGCCATTCTTCTGCCCGTCCCTGAAAATACTTGAAATAGGCAGAAATGTTTAAACTTTACATAAAATGGAATTTATGAATTAAAATTAATTTGGCTTGATTTTAGCGGCCAATACAAAACATCTCGTTGGTGCAGAGATAAGTGGGCATATACAGTGGACAGCAAAAGTCTTAGTACGGCAATATATTTTAGCAATTTCATGAATTTTAACCAAAAGTTTGTATAAAAATTTATAGTTTTTATATTTATTTTATTAATTTATTTCTGTTTTATTATAAAACAAATAATTTTTTAATGTTTTTCATAAAACAAGAGAAAAATAAGGAAAAGTTTCAGATGACTCCATAGGTACCCCCAAGGAGAACCCTGAGTAAATTTAAAATTCAAAGGCATAATATATGAAAATGTTATCCCTTGTATTTAGTAGACTATCCCTTAAGGTCAAGCACTCCATTTAACCCATTTGGAATTTAATGTACAAGTTTTGTTTAGTGTTTTCTGGTGGCATCATGAGCAAGTTTTTCGGTTGACTTTTGTTTGAGGTTTAGCGATTACGTAACCGTTCTTTCAAATGATCTAAATACTCTCTTGAAGTCATATCATGACTTTTTGCAAGAGTATTAAGCCTGTGGGGACTTTTTTGTCAAAATATATTGCCGTACAAAGACTGTTGCTGTACACTGTATATTGGTAGCAGTAAATCCCTTTGTTCTGGCATTGAACACTTTGTTCAGCTTATTAGGCACATGATGTATAGGGTGGGCCATATATCGGTTTAAATTTGAATCCTCGGTTATTAAGAATAAGGCAATACTTATGTCATTCTATCCTGTCACAAAAGTTCAGTATATTATGTGCACTGAACGTAATGAATCGATTTACGTTTCCTTTTCGATTCGCTAGTTGGACCAAGATGATGTCGATTATGCAAAAAAAAAATCTTTTCGAATGAATCTCTTTTTCATCTTGGTGGGTACGTTAGTAAGCATATTTTCCATATTTGAGGCTCAGAAAACCCATACGTATTCTTACAGAAGCCAATGCACTCATGACGAGTGACTATTTGGTGCGACTTGTGAATTGGAGGCCTCATTGGCTCATATTTCTTTAAAAATGAGGACGGCGCTACCATTACGATCAATGGAGACACCATACGCACCATGATAACGGATTTTTTGTACCCGCTCTTCATGGTGTTGATATGAACGATGTTTTGTTTCAGCAGGATGGTGCAATTTACCACACATCTCATACCACAATCGATTTATTGCCTCAAATGTTTGTTGTCCGTTTAATTAGCCGAAATGGTGATGTCAATTGGCCGCCAAGAAGCTGCGATTTGACACCGTTGGACTATTTTCTGTGGGGTGTTGTTAAAGAAAAGTGTTATGACAATTAATCAATTGAAGGCCAACATTCAAGATGACATTGCCGAGATACCCCATGCCCATGTACTCAAAAAAGTGCGCGAAAATTGGTTCGATCGAATGAGGCACTGTGAGGCCAGCCGCGGCAGCCATATGAAGTGATTGTGATCAGTCTTCCTGTTTTGCTTCTTATCTACAAATAGTTGCTGATGATATTTCGAGTTTTTTATATTTTTATATTGTTTCTGCTAATCTTACATATTTTATAATTAATTCTTGTCATATCATTAATATTTATTATAATTTGAGTAGTGTTTATTTAGTCCGTTAGTATGAGGGTTGTGAATTTTATTACCACCATAGACTCTGATTTATTATAATGCATTTTTTTATTTTAAGTATTCAATTTTTTTGTTTCCAAACCCACTATTTTAGAAATTCTTTATTTTTAGAAATTCTCATTCTTTTGTAATAAAATTTCGTAATTTTTATATTTTTTTTAAAATTTATTTTAAAGATCTTAAAGTATACATTTTTATTAAACCATTTCATTTAATATGTTTGCAAAAAAACGCTTCCCTCACCACAACATCGGCAATAAATCAGCGATTATAGATACTTGTCTTTAAAAAATGCGTATATACTGCTCAACTTGAAAAAAGATTCTTTGGCCATCTTAAGACGACGCATTTTGTAAACATTTGGCGCGTTTTGTTGTGCATTATGAGAATAACCGTTCTCAACGAGAATGTTTTAACAACTAAATACACTTTCTTCGTTTAGTTTTTGTAAATGTTTGTATTTTAGAAGAATGCCCCCAATTTATTTTAAAGTGAAAGCGAAATTTATGAACAGAAAGCTTGAAATTACTTTCTGTTCTCTTCTTTCGATAAATTTCTTATCTCTTCTTTAGCCAAAAGCTTAAGCTATTAGTGATGGTATATACACAAGTTTTAAAGGTACTTTATTTTATTTAGGGCCATTATTACAACTTGCCGTTAAAGTTGAGTTTAGTTAAAGCTAACTTTAGCTAAAGGGAACTTTAAAGTCACATATAACTTCTTTTCGTTTTTGCAACCTACAGATAAAATAAAGTTAACTTTTCCAAGAGTATGACGTGCCTTCCTATTTGTTATATTCATTTTGTTTATAAAATTTGTGTCTGGAAATTTTAGCTTTTTTATTTTTGTGTTTTTTGTTTTGAAAGAAATATACTGAATACGCCAATATAAAGTTTGATTTGAAAAACTTTTAATATACCAACGTTTATTTTTCATGTTTATATTTGATTTTGCCATATTGAAAATAATATACAGTCACACAGATAATTATACTAACCCCCCAAAAAATCATTTTTTTAAAAAGTAATGAACTTATAATCTAAAATTTCTTTACATTAGAGTCTGTAACGACACATTTACTTAAATAACGAAAACAGATTCCCAAAATCTATGAATTTGTGACTGCAGTTTGCTTAAAACCAATATGACACCACAGAAAATTATATAATAAATTATATATACATATAATTTCGTATAAAATTTCTCCAAGGGTAGCCAGGTATATACAGGTGGATAAAAATTCTAGGACTACAGCCGTAGAAATACAAAATACCTCGAAAAGTGATCACAATGTTATTGTGCATTCCGAAACAGTTCGAAGTGTTTTGAGATAGAACGGTTTCCGCAGCCGAGAAAAAAGCCACGATTGGAATTTGCCCAATAATATATGGACAAGTCAACTGATTTTTGGGCGAATGTAATATTTAGTAATGAGAACAAATATAATTTGTTCGGCTGTGACGGAAAACAAAAAATTTGGCGCAAAAATCAGTTGACTTGACCATATATTATCATTTTAGAAAAATGATTTTTACGGTGGTACGTATAATTATCTGTGTGACTGTATATAATATCACTAGTTCACAGACAAAGTGAACTTTAAAAGTTAAAGGTAGGATGATCTTCCCTTTAGCTTAACGTTCACTTTTATCTTATTGTGTACTCATAATAATGAAAATCAAGTTATCTGCCCGTTAAAATCCTGCCTTTAGTAAACGGCAAGTTGTAATAATGGCCCTTATCGTTTCGAGATTTCGCCTCCTTCTAAACTATACTAATGGGTTTATCCAATATTTCTTTAACTATTTTTTCACCTTTTGAAAAAGTTATAGTAATATATTGACGAAAGTTTGTAAAAGTAATGCAATGACGTTGTCAAATTATCATTCTAAAGCGCAAGTAGTCTTTGGTTAAAATCAATACCCGGCGGTGGTTAGAGAAAGATTCAAAATACCGACGTCATCGTTAAGATAACCACAGTAATGTTCCATTTATGTGAAACACGGAACAAACTTTTAATTCAGATGAGGTTTTGGCAACCTTTAAATAAAAATCTCATTTAAAGAAAATGAGTCTGCCATTGTTATACATACATACAGTTTTTTACTAAAAATTTTGTGAACAAAATACACAAACAACAATGAAGTCGCGATAGAGTACTCAAGAAGATAAAACCCCGAACGTTCGACTTCAAGAACCTTCATCAGATTGATTACGTGTGCATATAAAAAGGCAAGACAAAGCAGGCAACGAGTAGTAAGAATTCAACCAGTCTTGTGTGAAGACGTGTTGCGTGTGATGAGAACAGTCGTGGTTTGAAGATCGCCGTTGAAAAGATCGGCATTGTAAGCAAAGAAGAATAGCGAACAAGCAATTATTGTTGTATTCGTCAAGTTGTAAACGGTGGCACACAAAAGTAGTGCGAACAATAAAGAGTTTAATTGAAACTAAACACCAATTTTTTTTTATTTTTTTTGCAATCAACGAACTCATATTTTACACGTTTTTAAAAAGGTAAAAATGTAAGAAATATTCTACTTAATTTGAGAACAAAAATATTTTCATTCCCTTGCTATTGGAGTGTTATACTCCTCAGAAATTAGTTCCTTTTATATCTTTCGCAAAATTACAAATAAAAAAGATCAGGTACTAGAACGTGATATGGATATTGTTTAATCAAAACAAACTAACTAAAGAAGACTAGTATGGTTTTCAATAACGATGACATTAATATTGAATGGTACATTAAACCTGTACGTGTTTGAGAAGTTTTCATTGTGAAAACTGTTTTGGCATTCGCAACACGTTTGATGAAAATTTAAATAAAATATGAATACATTGAAATGTTTGTTTGGTTTTTATTTTGTTGCATTCATTGACCATACAAACAAGTGGTTGCAGAAGAACACAAAGTAAAAATTTTAGTGACATTCCTCCAAAGCTGCAATGGAAACCGAAAAATTCTATGAGTTTTGCTGTTTTAGTTAGATTTGCAAAATGAGAACTGGACTCCTTTCATCTATGGAACGTGATATAAAAAGGTTTCCAAAAATACCTTTGACGAGAGGTCAAAGCAGGATGTTAAATTCTTTCTGAATTGCATGGTTATGGCCTTTGCATGTAGTTTCCAAAGTGTTATTCCTAAATTATTTATATTTTCTCAAGATTAACAAAGGAAGTTTAGAGACAAAGTAACGTCCAAATCCTTAAGACTTGTGCTCAAAAGCGAAACGAATCAGGTCTTTGCTGAAATTAAACCAATGTGATACGCTATATAAGTTCTAAAAAATACTGTAAGTGAAATTCAAAAAAATTAAATTCTTAATTAATTCTTCTTTAATCAATTTTCTGTGTTTCATTGCTGAGAAACATAAAAAACTATAAATCACAATGAATTACTTGAGAAAACTCTTTACTTTGTACAGTTGCTAGCTGATTCTAACTAAAGTTTGAAAATATTTATTGTTTCACTCAATAATAGATTTCTTATTTTGAATACGGCAGTTGTAGCACTAATTGTCAAGATATTTGTGGTCGTTTTTCCACTAGCTTCGTATAATTACATTTCTGTCGTAATCGAATTTTGAGATTGTCTTACAAAAAAAATATTCTCAAAAAAATTTTCTTTTTTGGTTTAAGAGTTGGCTATGCCAACATTACTTAAATATCAATTTTTCATTTTCCACATATTTGTTAAAAAGACGTTCGTAAAGAATTTCTGTGTAAGTTATAGAAGTGTATTTTGATACGTTATGAAGACTATTATTACCTGTTTTCCAAAAATTATATTCTCTGATATAAGGAGTTAAACAAAATTCTGTCCCAAAAAGAAACTTAGGATTCAATTTCATGACACAAAGTAATCATAACTTCGCTTACTTAGGGCATCTAACGCCAATTGAGTTTGTTGTAGGACTTTTAGCAATAAAAAAAGGAGATTTGCTCTATCCAAATTTTACACCTTTCTAAGTTAATAAAGGCCTTTTATTACATACATACATACCTAATTGGTCATTACACAGCTTCAGTCAGGTTTATGGCCTAGCTTTTCACACCCCTCATGTTGTGTGTTTTATTTTTATACATGAGTGTCGGGACCTAAAGTTTAAAGTCGATTCGGAACAACAGATTTTTGAGAAACTTTTCATGGCAATTTTATTTACTCTCAGAGTTTTTGCCAGAAATCTGCTGAGAGGAAGTTGCCGAAGAAATATTTTTTTTTCATATTTTCGTTTCTGACGTCTGACCTGCGTTTGAACTGTGGCCTTATGTCTAATAAGCCAACACACTACCTACTAGACCACGGCGACTTCAACGGCCTGTTACTGACTTATTTAAAAGAAGAAACTTTTCAATCATAGCGATCATGTTCTTCTCAAATGCCAAATTATACTCTTTTAGAAAAGTTTCTATTAGAAAACATAATTTAGCAGTTCCACTTTTAGCCGGCACATTTAGCATTAAAATGAGCAAAAACTACACAAACAAATACAACGAACTTGTTACAAGTAAACCAACAACAGCAGTATGCAAGAATAAAGGGAATAAACAAGTAAGGGAATAAACAAGAACGCAACAACAAGCAATGTAAACAAAATACAAAAAACAACAATGAAGTGGAGATAGAGTTCTCGAGAAGGCGAAACCCCGAACAGATTGCGTGGGCATATAAAAAGGCAACACTAAGCAGGCAACCATTAGTAAGAATTGAGTCAGACTTTAAGAAGTCGAAGACGCGTTGCGTGTGAAGAACACAGTCGTGGTTTGAAGATCGTCGTTGAAAAAATTTACCGAACAGTTGTTAATTCTTACGCGAATAGAAGTGTAAAGAAGCATAGCAAACTAAACAAATTGTTGTTGTATCATCAAGTTGTAAACGGTGGCACACAAAAGTAGTGCGAACAATAAAGAGTTTAATTGAAACTAAACACAAATTTATTTTCATTTTGTTTGCAATCAACGAACTCATATTATAACTCATAAAAATCCAGGGAAAATGGGAAATGGAATTATTTAAATTTCTCGGGAATTATCGGTTCGAAAACCCGGGATAAGAATTAGAACC
This sequence comes from Sarcophaga variegata, assembly GCA_932273835.1. Lineage (NCBI taxonomy): Eukaryota > Metazoa > Arthropoda > Insecta > Diptera > Sarcophagidae > Sarcophaga > Sarcophaga variegata. Next base: position 68,959,812 of record OW026358.1, read on the forward strand.
CTCAATTATTTTATCTGATTTTTAACTGAAGTTCTTTGTTTTGTTTGTTTGGTATTAATTTATCTAATAAAAATCGTAAGAATTAAATATATTTATATACATATATATATTTTTTTGCTTTTTAATTTTTGGGAAATTGATTTCTAATGAGCCTTGATATAAATATGTCGGGATTTTTATATCATACTTCCAACAGAAATCTTACATTTTTAAAATTTTTAAATACTAAATTTTGCTTTAGATTTTATAAAAATACATTGAAATACTCAACGAAAATAATAAGTTAACTTTATCCGATTAATGATTGCATGGAAATAATTTATTCAAAGCAAACCATTTATTTATTCAGCATACTGAATTAATCTTTCTTCTCTTTCTTCATTATCGTATGATTAATATTAATTGGATAACATTTCATCAATAATATTAATCATACGTCATACTGTTCTCTGCTGTAAATATACTTCGTGTATGTTGTATTGAATACACTTTTTGTTTGTAAACGCTTAATACTGTACCGTATTGTGTATTTCGTATTCCAAACGTCAAAAAACGATAAGAAGAAGAAGACCAAATTGAAAACTATTACGAAAAAAAGCTAATTAATTAATTATCTTTGCCAACAATTATAATTTTGAAATGTAAATTATTGACTTAAGTTACGTAGAAAATATTTTGTGTTTTTATTCTTCTTCTTTCTTATTGGAATTTACATAAACTGATAGCACGAAAGCCATACAACTTTTAAAAACATATGAAAAGAACATATATAAGTGTATCGGATTTTTATATGCAAATTATCAACGACAAGCATACACTGTTGTATATTTGTCCAACAATACACGCAATACAACGATACGAGGGGTTGTGTGAATTGCCTTATTATATTATTACATATAAAATGATTTTGTATTAAGTTTTATTTATTGATAACTATTAATTTTATTTATTTTATTAATTAATAATAATATTGGTATTATTCGCCTATTCCGGATTTATTTTATTGGGACCAACACTTATGAGTTAACCCCTATTCATGTGGTGAAATACAGGAAAGATAGTTTGTAGGAAAAAGAAAGGAAAAAGGGATAGTGTATGACAATTATTTTTTAATGACCAGTGCATATATTAGAGGCCTGCATTATTGCATTCAGTTTATAACCTTACAGGAAGTTGAACTTATACTGTGACGACATCTGCCACATAACCATAGCTGTCAGATTTGACGATTTATCGTCATTTTAACGATTTTGAGCTCCAAAAATATCATTTTGACGATTTGACGATTTATGCCCTTATTTTGACGATTTTTGGAAATTTCAAATTCACATCATATTCTTTACTTTAGTACATTAAAAGCCACTTTAAGCGTTGTATTTGCTTTGTAATTGTAACTATTGTAGATTTAGGTTAGTAATAACGAGGAGTGAAGTACTATATTTTTAAGTTATTTGCGAACACTTGTGTAGATTTTTCTGTATTTTATGTCTTTTTCATCCCTTAAAAGCCAAAAAATTACAACCTCTGCACGAACGGAGTTCCACATACGAACAGTCCGATTAAAGAAGGAATTTTGTCTGTAATACAGTGTGCGATTCACTGAAAAAGACGAGTGTCAGTGAATACATGATTCTCGGGAATAAGTCTCCTAATTTCCCTCGAGCAAAAATCGTTGTAATTGTGATAGAACATAGAAGCCACGGATATACATACACATACATCAGGGATGGAAAAGTTGGTACAATTGTACTTTTTTTAGCACTATTTGGAAGTCGAAAACACCATAGCACCTCAATGACTTATTTAGCACTATTGAAATTTTTTTCCAACTTTAATACATTACTCAAATATTCTGTCTTATCACTTCTCTAAATTACAAGAATATTTTGGTACTAATATTCACGTCCTAAAATACTCAACAAACCGTTGGCTGTCATGTGAAGAAGTAATTAACAGAATTTTGGAACAGTGGGAGCCACTTCAATATTATTTTACGCTCAACGATTTTGAAGCTGATTTACAAAACAGTAGAATTCCACTTTATAAAATGATATTTTTCATTTTACAATATGTCCTTAAAAGTATTAACAATATTAATTTAGAAATGCAATCCGAGGATGACAGAATGCATATTTTTTAGACCGCTTAAAGTTTTTGTTCAGTCAAATAGCTCGTTATTTTATACAAAAGCATGCATTAGATGAAAGTGATATACATATTAAAAATTAATATCAATGAAAACCATATTACTATTGGCGAAATATATTGAGGAACAGAAATTGATGTATTGATCACAGTATTATTTTGGAGCTTGAAGAAATAGCAAAGAAAAAGTTGATTTAAATAATGAAATGTTACCATGGTTTAAAAAATTTACACCAGAAAACGTTGTTTCAGGTAAAACTTCAAGTATTGTTTCCCAATGAAATTAAGAATATTGAATCAATAAATAATCAATTTCGGACTTCTATTAATCCTTAATCTATTAAAGCTTTAAAAAATGAGAACATACGTACCTTTTGGTTCAAGGTATCAGAAATAAAATATGAACTAAATGAACCAATTTTCAATGACATTCCAAGAGTTATAAAAGGAATATTATCCATTCCACATTCATCTGCAAATGTAGAAAGGACATTTTCGTATCAAAATTTAGTAAAAACCAAAGGGAGAGTAGACTGTTTGCTTCGACTGTCTCCAATTTATTCCAAACAAGGGATTTATTAAAGACATTTAATTCGTGTTGCTACAATTTTGAAACAACAAATAGTTTGCTAGCAAAAATGTATAATAAATAGTGATTTAAAATTTAGATCTCATAAAGTTTCGTTTTCCTTTATAGTTAAGTATTAAAATAAGTTGTTAAGTTTGCCTATTATATATACAAGTACTTAGTACAAAGAAACTGCAATGTACCTTTTTATTAATTTTTATGTTTTTTTACGCATATATGGACATAAATATATGTAAATTGTCAAATGACATATTTTTATTTAATTTTTAATAAAAAAGTTTAAAAAAGAAAAAACGTGAATTTAGTACAATCGGGCTGAAAAAAGTACAATTTTTTGTGAAAGTTAGTACAATTTGTTGAGATCAATTTCCCATCCCTGACATACATACATAATTGGTCATTACAACCCTTCAGTCAGGATTACGACCTAGTTTCTCACACCACTTATGTTGTGTGTGTTAATTTTATACATGAGTGGTGGGACCTACAGTTTAAAGTCGACTCCGAACGACAGATTTTTGAGAAACTTTTCATGGCAATTTTATTTACTCAGAAATACTTTTTGTATTTTGTTTTGATGTCTGGCCTGCGGCTCGAACCCTGGCTTTACGTCTAATAAGCCAACACACTACCTACTATACTGCGGCGACTTCTCTCTTTCGGATATAAGTGGTGTAAATAGTAAGAAGATAAGATGAAGTGAAGTATTTCTTAAGAAGCTAAGGCACTGAAAAATGTGTCGGTTCCAGCGAACATCACACTGAATTTTCATGCTCAGAACGTCAAGAACTTCTGACTCCCTAATATTTACACCAACCATAGATTTAGATGATGCAATATTATTGCTGCGCTTATGTGTAAATAAACAACATTTGGATAGATTGTTTAAACCTTAAACAATTTTTTCCTGAAAATGGTATAAAACTTCTCCATTTTTTGGAAAAAAAATCAGAAATGAAGCTGAGGGTTGGAGCCTTGACTAAATATATTAAAAAATATTAGTATAATCACATTCCGTATAGTATAATCACATTAGTATACATACATTCATACATTCAGCTAATGTAGAGAGAGAATATTAAGCCAAGTTAATTTCAATTAAACTAAATTCTTTAGAAGCAATATTGTATAAAAAGATTATTTAAAACTTAGCAATCGTAAATGCTTCGACTTTAATATTGCACCTGATTTGATTAAAATGTTTTATTCTAATATAATAATATATACATATATTTTAGCGTATGTATATGTTTTTAACACACAAGTACATTGTATAAAACACTTGTTTTAAAAGTTTATTGTTAATTTTTTTTATTTGTATATTTTTTTTTTTTTTGAACTAAAATATGTATATATTTTGACCTAACTTCATATGTTTCACTACAATTTTTTTTAACTTTTAATTTTTGTATTTATATTTTCTGGTGATTTTTTTACGATTTCTTTGAACGTCTTTGACGATTTTTTATAATAATTGACGATTTGATGCTTTATTTATCTGGCAGCTATATACACAAAACACAGTGCGAAACGTATTCAACAATGTGTCATTTTCTTAAAGTATTGTGCATGCTCTTATAACTCTCCACTATACAGAATAGCAATAGAAGCAAATTGAGAATCAATTCTGCATTCATTGAGCCAATTCACATTAGCACATTTTTTAGTCGCACAAATTTTGTTCTTTTCAATTTACACGGGATGAATATTCGTTTGGCAACAAATGTATACGTATACAGAGCTTTGTATGTATTAGTGTTTTTGCATTCATTCGATGGTTGGCTTTTTAGGTGTACACAAATAAACGAATAATTTTAAAATTATTCTATGCGGAATTTCACAATTTTTCGACTAATAATTGCTTTCAATTCATTTATTTTTGTTTTACTATTTTCCTTATAAATTACGTGCAGATTATTTAAACTAATTATTTACAAAAATTTTCTTGTTCATTCACAAATATTTTATTAGAATTTCTAAACGATAGCACAATGTATACAAAGGCAATAAGAAAGAGGAATCTGTGAATGGAAAAACAACAAAGGTTTCAAATGGTTTCAAAATAAAGAAAAAAATCCAAAAGGGAAATGATTTTATGCGGCCATCCCCCTATCTTTGTGATCATGTTCATTGTTTCAAATGCAACTGACGACTAATACAACTCTGTTGAAAAAAAATTTACAAAATTGAAAAAATTTTTAAAAATGTGTATGTATTAGATTTGTGCAGGTGATGCGGGATTATAGCTGGTGGAAACTTTACGCCACCGAAAAACCGTTCTCTTCACCCCTCTTGCCTACAAACTATCATTTGCTGCCAGCACAATTGTTCTGGTGTGAATTAGCTCATTAAAAAATATGTGTATTCTTTTTTAATTTCATTTGTCTTTGGCTTTCTCTACTTAAAACGAATGATTTCACATGTGTTCGTCTGTTTATATGGAAAACACAAACAATATTATGTGTTTTGGTGTGAAATCATTCGTCTTTCAAAATTGGGCCTTAACACTTATAAAACCGTGTATGATATACTGTGTTCATTGTTGTTTTGATTTTGCGTTCTCATTATTCTTTTACACATATGTGGAATGTAGAGAAGAATGAATGGAGTTTATTAAAGAGATGTATACATTTTGATGCATATAAAAAGATGGATGAGATTACAGCAGTAATTCATTTTATAGTGAATGGAAATTTTTACGTTTTTCCAAACAATTAGTTTTTAGTAATAATTCTCACTTTCTTTTCTCTATTTGAGTAATCACATATAATGTCAGACAAAGAATCAGCAAATCGAACCCACGGTTTCGTCACTTGAACACTACCAACTAAACCATCGGGACACACGACTATTGCATTATTGCATACATTTTATAGGAATATATTCTAAATATAAAAAAATAAATAAAAAAGATTTCTTTTAAAAAGTTTAATAAAAGAATTTCTAGACAATATCTCCTTTTTAATTTAAATTAGATATTTATGAACGAAATTCAAAAAAATACTCTTATTTAGCTGACTTCCTTTTACCACCATGTTAATGTTAGTCATATTAATACAATATTACCCAAGAGATTTATTAAATTGAACAAAGTAAACAAAAGTTTACTAATATAAACGGGTGTATCGAAAAAATTAATTCAACTGAAACAAACATCAATGAAGTTCAATAGAATATAAAATACATACATACATACATTAAATAATAACATCTAAACTACAAAAGGTTAGGTTGATACGCAAAAGTGACTGTCCAATCGATGGAATCATGAGCGGACAGATTTAGGTAGCACACAGGGCCTATTGTGATACCACAGTTTCCCCTATTCCAGGAACCATTTGGAGCTTCCGATGAAGCGAATCATGCTGCCAATATCCATGCATGACAGTTAATCTAGATCCTCAATGTCATAGGCACCCAGGTGCCTCTTTCTCCTCCGACCAAATGCTGGGCACGTGTACTGTAGTTGAAGAATAGTCTTATCCTCAGCTTCTGCAGAAATCATTCGCAAAGTGTTCAAGACCAATACGCCTCGCATGCGTTCCTATAATGCAATGGCCCGAAATAACCCCGATAGCAGTGCTGATCCTACTTCTTTGTAGTTTAAGCAGAGTCGCCGTTCGCCTCCTATCCAGCCTTAGCCAGATGTTTTGTGCCGTTCTGCACTTGTCCGCAGCTGACAAGATCTGCGATTGCATTGTCAATTATAAGCTTGCAGGTACCCAAAGGGATCCTTAATGTAGAGATTTCATCAGTTCGCTGGGCAAGCCCCTTCGGGCCAGTTTATCCGCTCTGCAGTTGCCGGGAATATCCTTATGTCCCGGTACTCATGTGATACAAACATCATGTTGTATCGGTTGGCCACCTCATTGAGATACCTGCGACAGTCGTACACCGTCTTGGAGTTTATTACATTAGAATCCAATGCCTTGATAGCCACCTGGCTATCAGAAAATATGGTGATTTCCGCCTGGAAGACGCTGCTGTGATTCAGTAGCCTTATAGACTTCGATATTCCGAATAAATACCAATTCCAACGTCTCCTTCCAGTTTGGAGCCATCGGTGAAAATTTGTGCGGAGTCCCTTGCGAGGTGCGAAGCACCATTCCTCCAATTCTCCCTCTCCGGAATGGATGTCCTAAAATTCATTGAGAAGTCATATCGTGGTGTCATGTAGTCACTGTTTCTGACAATATCAATTTCTCCAAGTATCCTTGTTTGGCCAATGCCCGATGCACGCCATTATCGAGTCGCCCAGAGACGCCTACTAACCTTAGCCGCCACGCCTTTGTAGTAGAGGTCAAGCGTTGGAAGGTATAGGATTATTTCCAGAGCTAACGTAGGAGTAGTGCGCAGGGCACCACTAATAATTATGCAAGCAGATCGTTGTAATAAATGAATTGTTTGATTACTTCAAAAAGCAATTTTTTATTTTACTGTTGAACTTAAAGATGAAATCATATCTTGTTCTCTTGGTACACGTTTGTAAGTGTACCTCAGGAACAACACATATTCTTAATGTAAGCAAATTATAATTTTTTGTCTGGAAATAGCGAGTACTGCTAACATATGCCAGCTAAGCCAATTACATTATCTCCGCATGTCTAAGAACGACTTTATAAAAGAAACTGTGAGTTAAAGTTAACTGCTTTTTATCTTGACAGACTTTACTTTAATCTATAGCTGGTGTATTATTTTGATAAACAATTAAGCGGAATCTGACCGCAACTATTATGGCAAATAGAATCGGTCAAGCCGCACAAAGGATGAAGTGAAACAACCAATTAAAAAATTTGGAATGGTTTGATAAAGTTTAAAATAACGACAAAAGATGTGTGGTTAAATGGATAGATAGAAAAGCTGTTTACTATCCACTTAAACGTCGAGACGTTCTACTTCATACATGTAAAAAAATGTCTGCTGCGCCTAATTCACCTAACTTGTAACTTCTTAAACCTTGATCTATTCTGTCTCTTACAAACTTTTAATTCACAAATTATGAAAATGTTTTACATAATTTCATAGCAATTGAAAAATATTGTTACGAAAATGGAAACGATGTACATCGTTTAAATTAAAATGAGCAAAAGCTACACAAACCAATACAGCGAACTTGTTAGAAGTAAACCAACAACATCAGTATGAAAGAAAGGGGATAGACAAGTAAGCGAGAACGCAACAACAAGCAACGTGAAAAAAGTACATGAACAGCAATGAAATCGCGATAGAGTTTTCGAGAAGTCGGAATCCCGAACGTTCGACTTCAAGAACCTTCATCAGACTGATTACGTGAGCATATAAAAAGGCAAGACAAATGCGAAGACCTCACATCAACTATTGATAAATAATGACAAAGTAGGAAGAATTTCAAAAATAATTTGCGGCAAACCAAATGTAGAGAGAACCACAAGTATTTCAAAATTAAATAAGGGCGACCAAAGTATGCTAATGAACGTATTCGCCTGAGCTGCATAGGAACAGCGAAAAATGATGAATGCAATGCTTGTGGTGAGGACATCGAAACGATAGATAGAGCTCCTTTTGTGTCATTGAACAACTTTTGTAAGCTGAAAATCCTAATATTTAGGGAATGACAGTATAAGAGACATGATTCGTCTCGGGGAAATGGACTGGAAGAAGTTGAGGAAGTCTGTATATTGTACAAACTTCTTATAGAATGTCTATTCTGATATCTATTGATCTATTCTGTCTCTTACAAACTTTTAATTTACAAATTATGAAAATTTTTTACATAATTTCATAGCAATTGAAAAATATTGTTACGAAAATGGAAACGGTGTACATCGTTTAACATTAAAATGAGCAAAAGCTACACAAACAAATACAGCGAACTTGTTACAAGTAAACCAACAACATCAGTATGAAAGAAAGGGAATAGACAAGGAAGCGAGAACGCAACAACAAGCAACGTGAACAAAGTACATGAACAACAATGAAGTCCCGATAGATTTTTCGAGAAGTCGGAATCCCGAACGTTCGACTTCAAGAACCTATATCAGACTGATTACGTGGGCATATAAAAACGCAAGACAAAGCAGGTAAGAATTCAGCCAGTCTTGTCAGTCGACCATATCTCTTATGGATGAAGTGCTACTCGTGTTAGCGCTGTGTGTGATGAACAATACTGGTTTGACAAGCTACAGCTACGCATACTTTATGGGCTTCTCAAGTAAGTAAACTACTTCTACCCAAACTTTGTATCTTAAATGTTGCCAACAGTTATCCTCAGTTGCACTTATCACTTGCTAATGGCCAATAGGTATACAAATATGTATTGAGTGTTTGTACACATGTTGTAGCAACCAAATGTAATCAAGTAATCTCGATGTTACTTGTCATTTGCCAACGTTGCTGTCTACTTCAATGGTATTTTATCTGATGTTTTGATTAGTAGTCAGTGTTAAATATACGCCACCCTTTACAACTTGACGTATACAACAATAAAGGGGATTTTCAAACCACGACTGTTTTCTTCACACGCAATGAGTCTTTACACAAGACTGACCGAATTCTTACCGCTCGTTGCCTGCATTGTGTAGTGCATACACAAACATATGCATTCACAACAAACAAACAAAAATAAAATAAAACCAAAACGCAAACTAGTAGCAAACTAGTATCAACAACAAATATTTATAGCACAAAGAAAATAAAAAGAAAAAAACAAAGAATTATGATATGCAATTTCAAGTGACTGGTGTTAATTGTAATGGGTCACTAGAAATGCATTGAATGAAAATAATGTAATTTGAATATGCTACAATTATAATTGGAAATATTACACAAAGACCAAAAGACCATTAAAATTAAAATTAAAAAATTAAAATTAAAATTAAAATAAGTAGGGGAAACGAAATAGAATAATTTACATAGAAATTATAGGAATAGGTAGGGGAAATAGAATAAAAAACATAGAATAAGAAATAGTATATAAGCTGTGAAATTTTGTAAATAAAATTAGAAATAATTCTGACTGCAAAATGGTTATTTTATTTCTCAGTAAACTTCGGCAATTAACTCTGCTACTCTAAGGCTCTTCAAACAACCAAGAGTACTATAGGGAAATAAATAATACAAAAATTAAACATATATTACAATTGTCTTGCCTTTTTATATACCCACGTAATCATTCTGATGAAGGTTTTTGAAGTCGAACGTTCGGGTTTTCTCCTTCTCGAGAACTCTATCGCGACTTCATTGTTGTTTGTGTATTTTACTCACGTTGCTTGTTGTTGCGTTCTCGCTTACTTGTCTATCCCCTTTTCTTTTATACTGAAGTTGTTGGTTCACTTGTAACAACTTTGTTGTATTTGTTTGTGTACTTTTGCTCATTTTATTGTTAAACGATGTACACCGTTTCCATCTTCGTAACAATATTGTACCGTTATACTTTAATTAAAAATTTATTTCACTTTTGAAAATCATAAAATTATATTCTATAGAATATTCTTAAAAGATTTGCTTTTCAACTCAGCATTTTTGGTAAAAAATTTTGTGAAATCCTTTTCAACCATCTTTCGCAAAACGCAAATTCTAACAAATCGTTCCAATGAAAATATGCTGGCAAAGAAAAATTTGCGCTGAAGTTAAAAGTAATGAGTGAATGCTAAGTAATACTGCATAGCGAATGCTAAGCATGAGAATCAATTTCTTTTTAAAAATAACGCCCAATAAATTATAGAAATGCAAAGTGTAATTAAGAATTTAAATTGCCTATAAATTGTCCCCCTAAAGCGTTCAAAATAGTCGTAAATTCCCCAATTATTTTAAATTTACTGAACCATTAAAATTCTGTGCTTACAATGATTGTAATAAACTTTTCCACAAAAAAGACATGATTTTCTCTCATAAATTAATACGGACTACTAAGGAGTTACAGAGCTTCGGGAAACATAAAGGAAATTGTGAAAATTTATATCGTTTTTATATTCGCTTTTAAAAACATTCGAGAATATACAAAAACATCTTCTATTGTAAGAAATAAATTTTTGTTTGAACTTTTTTAAAAACTTGGTGATTTAAATCTTTAGTTTTAAAAAATAGTCTTGTAAAACAGTTTTATATTTTAAAACTAAAGTTCCAAAATGTGCTTAGCCATAGACCACTATAAATCATGAATATAAATTCATTCATTCGGCGTGGTTTTAAAAAAAAGTTAGGTGGCACCAGTCCATTCAAATAACCTTTTAGGAAACCTTCTTGACTTCTGACTCATCAAAGAGCATCATCATGGACAAAGAATATAATTGGAATGCCAGCTATCGCCACTTCTCGAAAGATAGATAAAGTCAAAGAGAAAATATATACGCCACTACACCTAATAATACCAACTCAATACAATTTCACAAAGATTGTTGCTTACAAGCAGCACAAGAGGGCAACTATGGCGTATAAATAGTAGACAAAATTTATGCGTTATTGGAAAAACTTTAATAAGGCAACTGAAGCAAGACAAATAATTAGTAAGATAACGGGAAATGTTTTATGATAGCTGTAGTTTGTTTAAAGAAACGAAGAGGATTAAAAATATTGTTACGAAAATGGAATTGATGTTATCGTTTAACATTAAAATGATAATCAAAAACTACAAAAATAAAAACCATGGCCTTTTTTTACATGATCAACGAATAAACAAAAATATAGCAACAACATAAGTATAAAAAGAGGGGATAAACAAGTAAACAAGAAGCAACAACAACACTGCAAGGACAAACGTAAACAAAATACACAAACCACAATAACGTAAACAACATATTTACATTTATAGAGATTGCGCGAAGGCAAAGAGCATCCATCAGACTGTTTACCCAGCGAATTAAAATGCAAGAAAAAACAGACAACGGCTGAGAAAGAATGTAATCAGTCTTGTGTGAAGATGCGTTGCGTGTGAAGAGAATAATTGTAATCCGTTGTAAAGATCTAACGAACAATTGTTAGTGTGTACGCGGAAGAGTATAAAGAAGAATAACAAATAAAGCAAATTGTTGTTGTTTAAATCCAGTTGCCAAAGGTGGCACACGGAATTGCACGAATAATAAATAATTGATTTAAAACTAAACACAAATTTATTTTTATTTTTATTTGCAATTAACGAACTCATATTTTCAAAGTTTTTATAAGGTTAAAAACGTAACAATAACTTATGAAATTAAAAAGGTTATGTAACGGAATATATAGCTTTTGCATAAAATGTTGTATGGTGATATACATTGTACTCTCTCCCTCTGAGCTTTCTTAAGCCGACACCTCCTATTGATGGACACTTTTTTCAATACCTGTCCTCTTAAGCGGACAATGTTCCTATAACAGGACACGTATACTGAGACCTGTGAGAGAAAATATATAATTGGCATGAAAAAGTTTCCTACAAATCGTTCGGCGTCGACTTTAAACTACGGATCTAGCCGTTTGTAAATAAAATTAACACACAAAGCATTAGTGGTTCGAGAAGCTATGTCGTAATCCAGACTGAAGGGTTGTAGTGACCAATTAAGTATGTATGTAAGCAAGTAATATACACGAAAGTATTGTATTCAAATTGATAATGACCAATTTTTAACTACAAAGCTGCATAAAAAGTTGCTACAATTGGAATAAATTTAATGTAGTAATGTAATGATTGATATTTGAGAATTTTCATATATACGTATAAACATTTAAATAAATATTACAGAAAATATTAAATAAATGAGTATTGTGACGTATGAGTATTATTATGAATTGATAAATACATATTAATCATACGTTTTGTTAGATTCGAAAAATATTATTTGGATTAAATATGCAATACGCCCAGTATTATTTATGATGATACCGTAAATGGCTTGTAATACAATCGAAGTAAAAGTACTATGCGAGTTTTTTTTTCTTTTATACGTAGAGTAATGTCTATTTGTGTTATTATTTAATATAATAGACTGGGTCATTAGACTCATAATACACTAATAATTACAAAACTCATTAGTTATTGATATTCAATAAAAACTACTGTCTAGAAAAATAAATATTGTTACGTTATTACATTTTTAAAAACGTTTAAAATATGAGTTCGTTGATTGCAAACAAACTAAAAATAAATTTGTGTTTAGTTTCAATTAAGCTCTTTATTGTTCGCACTATTTTATGTGCCACTGTTTACAACTTGATGTATCCAACAATAATTGCTTGTTCGCTATTCTTCTTTGCTTACAGCGCAGATCTTTTCAACGGAGATCTTTAAACCATGACTGTTTTCAAACACACGCAACGCGTCTTCACACAAGACTGACTGAATTCTTACTACTCGTTGCCTACTGTGACTTGCCTTTTTATATGCCCACTTGTCTATCCCCTTTTCTTTAATACCGATGTTGTTGGTTTACTTGTAACAAGTCGGTTGTATTTTAATGTTAAACGATGTTACACCGTTTCCATTTTCGTAACAATATCTTAAAATTTACAGGAGCATTACCGCATCTGTGAATTATTAAAGGCATGCGTTTTATGTTGATAAAAAGCAATGGGAACAAAACACACAAACAACAATGAAGTCGCGTTAGAACTCTCGAGAAGGCAAACATACGAACATCCGATTTGAAGAACCTTCTTCAGGCTGATTACGTGGACATATAAAAAGGAAAGACAAGCAGGCAACGAGTAGTAAGAATTCAGTCAGTCTTGTTCGTCTTCACACGCAACGTGAAGATCGCCGTTGAAAAGATCTGCTTTGTAAGCAAAGAACAATAGCGAACGAGCAATTATTGTTGTATTCGTCAAGTTGTAAACTTTGGCACACAAAAGTAGTTCGAATAATAAAGAGTAAAAACGTAACAATATGTAGGTTCTAGAGAACATCGTAATTAGGACATCAAAAACTTCTTAATCTCTAACATCTAACTTTAATAACACTGACATATTGGCACGCATAAGAGTGTGGGAATATGAATGACAAGTTAAAGAGAAAAGATTATTTGAAATAAAATAAGAGATAGAGTTTAAGATGGAACAGAACTATGAAAATCGAGTTTTTTTGTAATTTTTTTCCATTTACGGCGTAGCTTTCTAGATTGTTTAACTGACCGTCCTTATTTTCACATAAAAAGCGCAACCGGTTTTCATTATCTTAGCCGGATTGTATTGACATAGATTCACTGATAGTCAAATGACAGAGCAATAACTTCCAGCCTGGATCATACAGAATATATGAGGGCCCTGAAATGTAAGAAGTCGGATAACAATTATTCCAGGCATACGTATGATATGGGAGATATTCTGGACAATAGAGCCAAGTATTCCTTATAGTGTACAAAACGCCAGCTGGGAAAGTGGACAAAGAGCTCAGATCAACTATTGAGGGATAACGACATAGTTGGAAGAATTTCAAAAATGTTTGAGGCAAACCTAATGAAGAAAGAACCGCAAGTATTTCAAAATTAAATAAGGGCGACCAGAGAATGTTAATGAACTTATTCGCCCGAACTGCATAGGAACAGTAAAAAGTGATAAAGGCAATGCTTGTGATGAGGACATCGAAACGATAGAGCTCTTTTTGTGTCATTGTCCAACTTTTGTAAGTTGTAAACTCCAATATATAGGGAATGAAACTATAAGAGACATAATTCGTCTCGGAGAAGTAGACTGGAAGAAGTTAAACAAGTCTGTAGGTTAGGTTAGGTTAGGTTAGAGGACGTGTACTTGTCAATTAAGACAAGTACAGTACCCGGAGGTCGAATTGACCCATTGTACAACGTCCTAGTTTCTCACACCACTTATGTTGTGTGTGTTAATTTTTTATACAAGATGACGTATAAAAAATATAACACGACTGTTATACTATTTAAATGAGTCGTTTATTTTGAAACTGGTCTAAGTCCATTTTTAAAAAAATTTTGTTTTTGATAACAAAAATCACAATCCTATATAATCTTTTTTTTTTGTAAAAAATTTAAGTCTAGTATCATTAAAATCCCTATATTTGGAGCACTTGAAAATTAGCTAGCGAACGAAATGCATAAAAATTTATTTTGAAATTGGTTTAAGTCCATTGAAATCCATAAAATTGGCAGTAACAAGGTTGAAAATTGTGCAATCGGCAGAAAATAATGCAGATATTATTGACCATAAGTTTTTACTATTAGGACATTCATTTTTGCTAAATGATAGTGATTTCGGAGTGATTGAAATGGCTTTGAGGAAAAATAATTTAATGTATGCCCCCCAGGATTACTATGAAACCATAAAAACATTTCGGAAATGAAACGTGAGGATCTTTTTCTACAAAACCTCTGGAAGAAACAATTCATAAAAGATTAAAAACACTTGTGGCGAACCTGTAAATTGGCTAAGGATATGTTGGATGCGATTTATAAAAAATGAACACTATAAAATGTTTTATAAAGAATCTATGGAAGTGAATACAGAGTTCAAAATACTTGATTTATTATCTTGTCGGGGAAGAACAAAGAACTTTAACAAAATAAAATTAACACCATTATACAAAAATGTACGTCCCATTCCAACTCCTAAGTATAAGGATAACTATTTAGAGGAATCACTGTCATTAGTGGAGTAACTTTAAGTGAAAAAATTAACTTATAATAATATTAAACAAAGAACACAAAGTGGTCACAAAGCCATAAAAAGAACTTAATACCAATTAACAATATTTTTGAAACAATTTAAACTCAAAGCGTTAAATATCTCAATATAAGAAAAAATGGACTTAAACCACTTTCAAAATAAACGGCTTAAATAATTACTACGGTATTTTTTGTCCGATTTGATATAACGAAGTGTAAATCTCATCATTGTTTTATATTTTTTAACTAAATTTTACAATTAAGAATAGCTTGCAAAAATGAGAAAAAATCATATTTTCTAAGTTTACCCGATCAAAACTCATAACATGTTAGCTTAAACCATACGTTTATGTATACCACATTAAATGCACATCCGTCCCCTTTTCAAAAAATTTTGGATTTTGAAAGTGGGTAATCAATGATTGTGTTTGAAAAGATCAAAAATACCGTTTTTATCAGATAAAACAAGTTTGGACGGTTTGAGAAGCATAAAAAAAATATTTTTAAGTTCTACTTAACAAAACTCACAACCTACTCTAGGTGTATTTTGACTGTCGCACCGTATTATTTATTGGACAAGGCGAGCACTGTGTATTTGAGAGAA